>JAJHZJ010000160.1:1200000-1580216 GCA_023548195.1 Bettongia penicillata ogilbyi
TTGGTCTTTCGTATGAGCATCTGTTAAAATGATAGCAGGCACATTTTCATTCGAGTCATGTCTAAAATGGATGAATTACAAATAGGGCTATTACATTGCATAAGACCCACTTTAAATAGTAGAGCAGTTTTGTTGAATCTTGTGTAACTGCTTACAACCACTGCTATAATGGTAAAGAAAAGATTGCACACAAAATCCTAGACAATTAGAAGCTATTTTACACAACTGTGAACCTGTATTTACTGTTATCAGAATGACATCCCAGTTTGTGTCTATTGAGATAGGAGTATTTTGGGCTTCATTTAGGGTTACAATATACTATATATAAATTCTTGATCCTTGCTTTAATTCAATCTTTATTTTTCCATTGAACACATTGAATATAGATTTAAACTTTCTATATAGAGTATTTAGTGGCAGTACTTTTTAACATGAAAAAAAGACTTGATATTTTAGTGGAATGCAAGTTCGTTATTAAGACAACAATATTCAGTAATAGGACAAAATAAGGCAGCTAAACTAGTATCCCAAATGAAGAAAGTGATGGACCTGCTACTATACCCTATCCTGATCAGACTACATACAGGTGCCACATTTTAGGAAGGGTATTGACAAATCGGGTCAAGTCAAACAGAAAGTGGCCAGAATGGTGAAGGAAGTATAAACTGGAATTAGTTGAAGGATCTGAAAATGTTTGTCTTGAGGAATAAAAGATTGGAGGAAGGACTGACAGTACTTAACAGCTGTCTTCATTTGAAGGATTATCTTGTAAAGAAGGACAGCTCAGTGGCATAATGGATAGAGTGCTGGACCTGGATTCAAGAAGGCCTAAGTTCAAATCCAGCCTCAGATGCTTACTAGGTTACTTATTAGTGACCCTGGGCCTCAGTTTCCTCATCTGTAAAATGAACTGAAGAAGGAACTCCAGCAAAAAAATCCCAAAAGGGTTCACAAAAAGTCAGATGCAACTGAAAATGACTAAGCGACAATGTGTAATGAAAGGGTTTTATTTTATTCAGTTTGATTCCTGAGGGTAGATAAAAATGGACAGGGAGGGGATAGAGAGTTTGACATTATTGAGGTTAGATTTCAGTTCAGTTTAAGGAAAAACTAACAATTAGAGCTGTCAGCAATTTATTCAGTGCCTATTACATGCTGATCACTAGAGGAACAAGGATAAAAGTGGAACAGCCTCTGGCCCCAAGGAACTTACATTTTACTGGGGGAAGGGGAACAAACTATATACTGGTAAGTAAATGCAAGACATTAAAAAATAATATCTAGGGGAAGAGAGAAACCACTAACTAGGGAGATCAAAAAAAGGCCGCCTGTAGGATGTGGCACTGAAACTAAACCTTGAAGAGAGTTAGGGATTCTAAGAGGTGAATGTGAAAAGGGAAGACTTTGCAGGCCTGAGGAACGGCCTTTGCGAAAGCACACAGATGTAAAGGAGAATAGCCTGCCTAAAGAGGTCATGAGTTCCTTCTTCTGAGAAGCCTTCGGATAGAAACTTGATAGCTGCTGTTAGGTGATTTTGTGAAGAGGATACTGTTTGCAGACAGGTTGGACAAGATGCACTCAGAGTCACCCCACAGATTCTTTTAAAAAGTCATTGCTGCTTGGGGAAATATGTTTAACAGTATAGTCAAAAGACTGTCTGTGGTTCTTTCTGGTTTTCTTTAAATGGATGATTTACATTTAGATGTACATTTCTAACTTCAGTCATACTATAAATTGTAACCTGTTTTGGAAAAATAAGAAAAGTGAAATTTACCTCCCTCTTCTGGATAGAGAGGTTTGGGGAATGTGGATATGGAATAAAGTGTACATCAGCATTATCAATGTGCTGGTTCATTTTGCATACCTTTTCCTTAATACCAAGGAAGAATTCTGTGTGGAGTATGGAAAAGTAGCATAAAAACAGACAACAGAACTTTTTTTAAAAAATGAATACAGAATCATCATCAGAACTTTTTAGCTTATTTAGCAAAATAAAAAAAACATTCAATTTTAAAAATCTTTTTGAAATTCATGAAGCAGACAAGCAGATGTAACTTGACCAGTACTCAAATTCTCAAGTGGTACCACCCTCAACTCCCACAGCCTGCCCAGATCCTGTCTGTTGCCAAGTCTTGACAGCATCACTACCCACCACTCTATTGCAGACCTTCATCACTTCATAGTCAGACTGTTGCTGTAGTCTTCTGGTTGTTCTGTCTCAGGGATCTCCCCACTCCAGTCCACCTCAGCTTGGCAAGTTGATCTTTCTCAAGTACAGGTCTGATCATATCAACTCTCCTATTCCCCTACCTGTACTCTAAATTTCAGAGTCATCTTTTAATCACCTGGATCAAATGTAAAATGCTCTATTTTGACTTTTTAAAGCCTTTTGAAACTTGGTCCCTTCCTACTTTCCCATTTTTTTACTCTTCTTCCTGTACTCTTACTGTACTGTTACTTGTTATTCCTCTAGCACTTCAGTCTATCTCCTAGCTGTGCTTTTTCCCTGCCTGTCCTCTATGCTTAGAATGTTCTCCTTCCTCAACTCTGCTTCCTGGCTTTCTTCAAGACTCAGCTCAGATCTCACCCTCTACCTTTCCTGATACCTTACCCTTGCCACCACTCATGCCCCCAACACAATAGGTGAAAATTACTTATCTTACATATATCATGTATAATTTTTGCATTAAAATTTGAGCTCCTTAAGATCAGGGACCATGTTTTTGCATTTATTTGTAACCTTTGCTATTAGCAGTGCCTTGCACGTAGAAAGCATCTAAAAAAATGCTTGTTGGTTGCTTATGTTCTAACAATTAACAATAAAATAAAAGTATTTCTTACATATAAAAATGCCCAACAAACATGTTTGCTTAAAGATGAAAAGGAAGTATAAGAAGCATGTTTCTTGTTGTCTGAAATGGATAGATATTGTACACATATAAGGAAAGAAAAGAACATGGTCTTCAAATGATAAGCAAGCCAGTAAACTTGATTTTATTCCTAGCAAAATTCTAGGACATTTTTAAAGGGATAATTACTGAACATCTAGAAAAAAGAAGTGATCATAGTGAGGCAGCATAACTTGATCAGGTCGTGTAAAATTAGCCTTATTTCCTTTTTTTTGATAGGGTTACTAATCAGGTGAGTGCTGTAGATATAGTTTGTCTAGATTTTAGCAAAGTTTGACAAACTCTCATGCCTTTATGTGAATAAGATGGAGGTGTAGACTAGACAGTAATGTAGGTCAGTGGACACAAGACTGATTGGCTAAGCCCAAAGATGAGTCTATCAATGGTTTGGTATCAATTTAATAATGTCACTGGTAAAATGCCAAGATCTGTGCCTGATCTTGTGTTATTAAACATTTTTATTAGTGACTTCAATTAAAAGTATTGTTGGCATACTTACTTATCAGACTCTCAGATGACAGAAATTTAATTCAAGTGTGGAAAACACATACTGAGTGCTAGGCACTGAGTATGCAGAAACATAAATAGTCCCTGCTCTCAAAGAGCTTACATTCAGTTGGATAAACACATGTGTTATATATTTACATATATATGCTAGAAATGATTATTAACACTGAGAGAAAGTTCCAAAAATATCTTTATATTCTAGAACACTAGGCCAAATCATCAAATGAAATAAGTGTAAAATTTTATGTTTGGGTTCCAAAAATCAACTTCAGAAGTATAAGTTGGGGGGAATCTTGGCTAAACATTTTGTCTGAGAAAGAAGTAGGGGCTTTACGGGGCTTCAAGTTCAATATGAGTCATCATTGAGATACAGCAGGCAAGTAAGCTTACAGAATTTCATTTAGCATAATTTTTAGGACAAGATTAGCAATAATCTTGTTGTGTTTTGATACTGTCAGACCACAACAGGAATATTCTGTTTGCCTCTAGGTATGATATTTTAGTATAAACTCATCTCAGGAGGATGACCAGGATGGTAAAACATCAAGATCATACTATATAAGATTTGGTTGAAGGAATTAGATGGTTAGCCTGGAGAGAAGGCTTTTGGGTGTAGAGGGGAATAGAGGAGGAACAATTGCTGTCTTCATGTATCTGCAGGGCTATAATTAGACTTGTTTTGCTTGGCTACAGAGGACAGAAGCTGGAAGAATGAATGGCTAGAAGTTTCAGAAGCAAATTTAGGCTTTATATGAAGAAAACCTTCCCCCAAATTAGAGCCTTCTGGAGCTGGAATAAACTACCTCAACATATAATGGAAGTCATAAAATGGACTAGTTTAAGTCACCTTATGGTCAAATAGTATACAGAACTGAGTGGCTGCTATAAAATATATCGTCTTTCTTAAAAATATTACTTGTGCTGCCTGCTTCATCAGATTATAGTGAAAAAATCATTTTGTAATTTATGTGTGTTCATCCTTCATTGCTGAAGAAGACCATGCCATCACAGAAATAATGACATGACTTGCACTTGACTTTGTTTTGAGTGAGGGAGGGCTGTGCAGGTCACCAGCCGCACTTCTCCTCCAGAGCCATCTGAATCCAGTGACCAGATATTCATCAGGATGACTGGAGATGACCCAGGATGAGGCAATTGGGGTTAAGTGACTTACCCAAGGTCACACACAGCTAGTGAGTGTCAAGTGTCTGAGGTGAGATTTGAACTCAGGTCCTCCTGACTCCTGCACTGGTACTCTATCCACTGCACCACCTAGCTGCCTCTAATACATTGTTGGTAGAGTTGTGAACTAATCTAATCTTTCTGGATAACAATTTTGACTCTGCCCAAAGGGCTATAAAACTACATACCTTTTGACCCAGAAATACCACTACCAGGGCTGTATCCCAAAGAAATGAAAGAAAAAGAAAAAAAAACATGATTATTTATAGTAGCTCTTTATGTGGTGGCAAAAAATTGGAAACTGAGGGGACACTAATCATCTAAGGTGGCTGAATAACTTGTGGTATATGATTTTGATAGAATATTTTTGTGCTGTAAGAAATGATGAGTAGAATGCTTTCTGAAAAATATGGTAAGACTTACATGAACTGATACAAAGTGAAATATGCAGAACTAGAACACTGTACATAGTAATAGCACTGTACAATGATGAACTTTGCAATTTTTCAGCAATACAATAATCTAAGACAATTCTGAAAGACGGTAAAAAATGCTAGCCACTTTCAGTGAAAGAATTGATGACGTCTGAGCGCAGAGTGAAGCATATCTTTTATCTTCTTTCTTTGTCAACTGCACATATATTATCTATATTAAATTGCTTGCCTTCTCAAGGAGGGAGGAATGAAGGAAGAGAATTTAGAACTCAAAAAATTTAAAAAAATTTTTTTGAAAAAAACATTATATAAAATTAAATGTTGAAAGAAAATTGGAAAAGATGGCAACAGGAAAGTGCAAGGGAATACTAATAATATTAGGCTACAATAAGAAACAAGGTTAGTAAAATGGGGAGATTAAAAGTTAAGATCAAATTTAGACTTCATACAAAAGATAATTTTTATAGACAGTTTATAAGATAAAAGTCTCACATCTAAGATACATAAAGAAATCTGTCAAATCTCTGAGAATATGAGCCATTCCCCAATTGATAAATGGTCAAAGGATATGAACAAGCAGTTTTCCAACAAAAAAAACCCAAACAATTTATAGTCAAATAAAAGAAATACTGTAAATTATTACTGATTAAAGAAATGCAGATTCAAAGAACCTTGAGATGTCATTTTACAGCTACCAAATTGACTAAAATGATGCAAGGGGACAGTAACAAATGTTGGAGAGCATGTGGGAAAATTGGCACACTAATTCATTGTTGGTAGAATTATAAAATAATCCAACCATTTTGGAAAGTAATCTAGAATTATGCCCAACGAATTATTATATTACCTAACCTATACCAGAAAATGGACTATTTTCAAAGATGTTTAGGAAAAATGGAAAAACCTGTATTTTCTAAAATGTTTATAGCAACTCTCTACTTGGTGGCAAAGAACTAGAAATTGCAGCGATGCCCATCAACTGAATTATGACTGAACAAGTTGTGATTTATGCTTGTGATGGAGTACTACTGCATTATAAGAAGTGATGAGCTCAATGATTTTAGAAAAACAGGGCAAGACTTGGCACAGAATAATGAAGGATGAATTCGGCAGAACCAAGAAAGCATTGCATACGGGTAATAGCAATGTTGTTTTAAGAACAACTTTAATGAGCAAATTAAATTATTTTGTCTATCATAAATACCCAGATTAACTACAAAAGACACATAAAGAAAGGTGCTATTGGCATGCAGAGAAAAAGTAACTAGATGTACAGAATAATTTTACATACTTATTTTAATTATATTAATTTTACACATATATGCCTATTTGTGTCAAATAGTAGTCAACTCTAGGGTGAGGGTGGGAAATTTTACATGATAGTTTTGTTGTATATCTGAAAGGAATAGGAAGTTGTGCAAAGCAGATTTGCAGTTTCATGTACAAACATCTTTTTTTTATTGTACTATGTTATGGAAATTCTTGTTTTGTGGTACTTGTAAAAAATCTGGGCTTTTTAAAAAAATGTCTTTCTCTTCTAGTACCTTACACAATGCTTATACATAGTAGGCATTTAATAAATGTTTTATTAAACTAAATTTATAGAATAAAGTATAGTTCTTGATTACCATTGTATCTAGTCATGGCAGATCTACTTGAGGAATAAAACATAAAAGCATAAATACAATTCGTTGAATCCTTTAGTAGTTATCGCTTTCACTTCTCTATTTCCATTTCCTCTTTTAACTGTCCTCCATCTAGGAATGTTAAAAAAACTCTCTTAGCTTTATGTAATTTGCATTTTCCCCTCTCTTTCCCTAGTCAGTTTCCTCCCTTAACTTCATTCCTAATTCCTCTACCTACTATTTTTTCGCTGTCCTTTCAATCATCAATTTTCTTTATATGTGTTCTCATTCTTTATCCCACTCTTTTCTTTCAGTTTCCGTCAGCAGTGCCCCTATTTTTTTAATCTCATTATTTTTCCCATGCTTTCTCCCATGTGATTAGAACATTACTGTATATTGGCTTGGAGGAGGCTCTTTTCATCTTTTCTGGGTGGGTGGACGACACTCTGAGTCAGTTCATGCTGCCTTCTCCCGCGCCCACTCTCTGCAGTGTCTGAGATGTGCTCAAAGATCATTTGAGCCAGGAAACTGTAAGATTCATCAGAGACAGTGTCATACAGTTGCTGTCTTTAAGACCTTGCATATCAGGATTTTATTGAATAGTGAAGAAATACCAGATACCTTTCTGTCTGTTCTAGATGGGGTAGGCTTCTGAACTTCTTGTAACATGTACATCCAATTAGGACCAAAATCAAGGTTCAGTGACCCTATCTCTGACTGCTTTAATGCTTTAAATTTTTACAATTAGATCCACTTACCCATTGAAAAATCTCCAAGCATAGTTCATCTTTACCCTTTTTTTTTAAAGATCATGAACAAACAAGTCACTTTCTTCACCTATAAAGTGATGGGGTAGACTAGATGACCTTTATGGTCTCTTTTAGCTCCCCATCTATGTTCTTATGATCATAATGAAGGCTAGACTTAATTAGTAGTGTGTAGTGTGACAAAATGATGTAGTGTGGTGTGGTATGACAAAGTATATCACTTTTAATTAGAAAACTTATCCATACAATATTGTGCTTTATAAATTAAACTAGAGTTAGTTCTAAAACTATTTTTGAATATCCTTACGCTTTAATAAGTAAGTGCCTTGGGGATAGGAATTGTTTCATTCATTGTATTTGTATCCCTGGCACCTAGCACTGGGCCTGGCAAATGTTGAGTACTTAATAAATGCTTGTTGATTGGATGGTTTGGTAGACTAGCACCTGTGTTTTTCTGAAATATCCACATTATGTGGATCCTGTGACAATTCATAAAATTCTTCAAGAAATATTTAGGATTTAACTAAAGTCAAAACTGTTATTCTACACTAAGGAAACAGTTTTCCTTTTGGTATACTTAAATGCCTTATTACCTATTATTATTTATTCAGAGATAGCAGGAACTTGGGATCTTTAGAAAATCAGTGTAAAAAGAGATGAATTATTATGTAACTATATATATATATGTATATATATGTGTGTGTGTATATATATATATATATATATATATATAATTTTGAGACACATGCCATGTCTCAGATCACTTAGAGTTGAAAAAGACCAGATTCCTTTCCCCTCAATTAATCATCTCTTCAGTTCAAACAGCCTTCTTTTGAAAATTATAATAATGAAACACTCACCATTGTATTTAGAGGGGAAATTTTTCTATCTCAAATTTTTTTTCTCTTTATACAAAGCTTTTCAAAGCTATTTCTCATATCCTTGATGCTTCTGAATTAGGAATTCAAATAATAATGAATTCTGTTTATTTTGGTTCTCCACAGAGGTTTTGTTGTTTGAGCTTAAAATAAAACTGCAGCTGATTTGTGTAACATATATTAACTGTTTGTTTAGTTTTAGTACATTTCTGTATCGCTCATTTCTGATCAACCTGAAAAATTTGCACGCTGTGCAGCAGCCATCTTCTCCTATACTTTATTAAATATCTGTCAATTATAAATATCAAGGTTTTACATTAATGTCAAGATAGTGCATCAAAAATTCATGGAATATGTGACTTTTTCCAAGGGTATTTAATACTTAATGCATTTGTGTCATTTTTCTTTCTAGATATATTGACAGGTTTTATTAAGTGTTTGTTAGGGAGATTTTATTTTTATCAGGGGACTATAAAGAGAAGCTGCATGCTAAATTAATTTTTAAAATCAGGATATTGTTCATTTTTTTGTATCTTCAAATATTTGTAAACCATAGGTTTTAATACAAATTTCTTATTACTTTTAAATGTTTAATATTCACAGTAGTGGTCCAGTATAGAACTTAAATATGACTAAATATACCAACTCTGTCTTGATTTTTTTTAAACATAGCTAATCAAGTCCAATATGGCAGGTTTTTAAAAATACATCTATTTGGTGATATTTAGTTTGTTTTGATCTTTTTACTGAAATCTAATAGTTTTAGGCATAATTATCACAAACATGTTAAATATGTTACATGACATGTGATAGATCTCTGCATGTCATAAAGAATAATACCCAAAGAATGAGGGGAGAAAAGGAATCGTTTTAAATATACTACAAGCTCTGTCAGCTCTTAAGAGCCATATCTTTATTCTCCATCTTCAAATTTTTATCTCACTAAACAAGAAAAAATAAACAAAACTAACCCTTATAACATATTAGAGTTTTTCAGTCTTTTTAAATTGTTTCTTTTAATCTCTTGAAAGGATTGTATTTAGGAATTTATTCTGGGTTCAAATTTGTCCACATATTGGTACCTACATTTGGAATGTCTTTGATGTCTACTTATAATGGGACTTTTGATGAAAATAATTTAATGAACCCCTTTAGCTCTCTAGTATATAGCTATTCACATTATATAGCTATATTCACAGCTAAACTAATTATTAGAGGGCAGAGGTTTCTATGTTGCTGTTACATATTTCTTTCTCTAATGCATAATTTTGTTCAAAGAATAGATACCAAATAGCCCACAGTAGAAAGGAAAAAAAAGCCTACACAGAGTTTATCCTTGAGAATGAGAAATATTCAGGTAATGCCTTTTTTGCAAAAAAAAAAAAGTATCTGAAGGACAGAGCTGAGTACATTTCTAGAAAATCATGATCTCTGTAAAAATGAGTTATTAGGGATTTTTGAAGATATTATGCTAATCTTTCATTAATATCTAGCAGTGAAAAGCCGTAAGTTAAAACATTAATTCTGTCAAGACTTCTAAATAAAAGCTATTTTGAATAGAAATGTTTATATTTTTAAGATAAATGGAAAATTATTGATAACCCATGAGTCTCCCAGGTTAGTTACATCATTTTCATGGACAAATCTTTTCCTAGTCTTTGAAAAGTTAAAAAAGAAAAATCACCTTGTCCTTAAATTAATTACATTTTCTTAAGATAACAAAATTATTTTTCCCTCAGTAAGGCACCTGAGCAGGTAGCTTTTTTGATTGCCATTATAAACCTAACTGTTATTTAAGTATGATGCCGAGAAGGTCTTGCCCTAGTGTAGATGAATCATTTAGTAGAAAAGATCTGACATCTCTATGATTATTGCATCCCTTAGAAACATGTCTCCACTCTACCATAATTCCAGTAGGTGGCATTAGTGCCACAGTAATGAGATCCTTTTCTAAATGGAAGTATTTGCTAACATCCATGGTGTCAAATTTTGCCTCAATATAACTAAGTTCATGTTCAATGGCAAAATAGCTTTTTTTAAATGAAAGTTAAGTATAAGCATACAGTTTTACATGAGATTGTTTCTCAATATTAATGCAGATACTGTATTTTTACAGCAGTAATACCCTACAAAAATCAATCTATAAAAATTCATTTTTTTTTCTTCAGGAGTAAATATGCTAAATCTTTCAAATAAATACCTATAAGTACCAGTCATGGAGATATTCTGGAGGTATAGTTTCTGAATTTGTGCCAAATCTGATCCCCTGTTATTGCTTGATTTTTGTGAAATTTGTTCCTTTTTTATTATGATAGTTCCTGTAATTACCTTTGTTTTTGTGGCAGGATGGTAGCCGGTTATGTTAAAAAAAAAAAAAAAGAAATTGGTGAGTGTAGGGAGATTTCCATATAAGTCACAAAAACCCCTCAGGGGTCCAATTTTGAGAATTGCCACAACATGTCATGCTTAATAAGTAAAACTATTTTTTAAAATTTGCAGTAATTGTGACATATGGCATAGTATACAGTATACTTTTAAAAGAATATTGTAATGCTTGCAAGCAGCAAAAATTGAGCTTTTTCTTATTACTTTAGTTTTAAAAAATGGGATTTTTAACATTACAAAAATGTCTTTAAGTTTTATTTTTGTGCATTATGAGAATACAAAAATTTTTGTTTCATTTTTAAAAAATTACTTGTCACTGATTAGATTTTAAATTATACTTGTTCCCCGCTTTCAGTACATTAAATAAAATGGGAAAGCCATGGTTTAACTGTTAAGTATATAAAAGTGTTTTTAGAAATAAAAGAATGTCATGCTTTGAAACTCAACCTCAAAAACCATCCATATTTGAAAAAAATACAATTAAGCTTCAGTTTTATTCCTAGGCTGCACATATTTTTACATCTTGTCAAACAGTGAGAACAACTTTAATGTAAATGTCAAGAAGTATCTCTGTAAGTGACCTATGCTTGTCTCAGCTACGTAGTAAATCAACAGTGATTTCATTTAATTTTTTTAATAACATATTTAAGTGCCTACTGTGTGCCAAGTACCATGCTAGATTATGAATTTTCCTTATTTAGCCGATTTTTCAATCCATGGTTAACAATTGAAAGCTACTTGCCTAATCATTATGCTGTTTTGCATATTGAGTTGAGATTTGTTTGTTTTATTTTCATTTTTATAGCAGTTTCAGTTTTTATGAATATGTGACTATACATTGGTTCTTTTTTCTTTCAAAGGGTTAAAACAGGGCTGAAGACTGGAGGGGGTGGGGGGAAAGCAGGCACCTGGGAGCTAACACCCAATTGGCAGCCTTTTGTAATATATAATTTGCCTAAAATTGCGCACTGAGCACAAGCTTTTGTTTTCTAATTGATTTACGGTTTGAGCCACTTTTACCTCATCCCCTACTGTCCTGCACACGGTGCCAGCGAGTACATTACAGTGAGAGATGATAAATTACCATGCACTTGTGATGCTAATGCGTCAAGAGTAAAAACTGCATACTACATAGAGCTTCATGCATTAACAGTGGTGCAAAGATACAGCCAAGCAAAATTTCATTTGTAGCTCAGAAATAACCATTTGTTCATTTGATCACTTACTGCAATCTGTCTATCAGACTATAATTGAACTTGAAGATTAAAATTATACTGTTACAGCTTTTAATTTCTTAATTGAGGCAAAGTTTTAAAGTGCTTGAAAGGTCTAGAGTGAGGTGGGTGGCAGGATGGGCAGAGAAGATATTAAATATATGATATACTCTCTTAAGTGCTAGATTTTAGATGTTTCACAGACTGTTCTTTTGTCCAGAAAAGTGCATTAGAAAATTTTAAAAGACTTAAAGATTTTATTTTAACTAAATATTTTGTCATTTAAATGGTTTTTGTCTCGTTTAATTATTTCTTGATATTGCATTTTTCTTGATTCTGGATATATGTGTGAATGTAAAATGCACTTGAACGGAACAGAAATATTTCCCTCCAACTGATGTAAGGCAGGATAAATGAAGTAACTTTTAGTTTATTAGAGTGTCTTTGAATATTCCTTTTATTGGCACAAGAAAAGATTTGAAATAAATTCATAATGCATACTTGAGCATTAATGAATAAAAATACAAGAGAGGGATAGGACAATCATACTACTTTTGAAGCTTCGTGTTTTTACTGGATCAGTCATTTATGGCACAATTATTCTCTACCTTTTGGAGAGTCAGTCCACCTTAAATTTTATTTTTTTGTGGTGTCTGTGGGTTCCAGTCTCGAAATATGAAGAAGCAGATTTATGGCGGCTGCTGGGCACAACAAATTAAGTTGACAGTGATGTATGAGAGCATAATAGCATGATGATCCCTCTGTAGCACGGCTGGACGCCTCCTGCTTCATTTGGCTCTTGTTAGGATCTGTTAGGCAGCTAAATAATGAAATTCTGCTGACTGATTTCTGTTTTCCCCTTTTTCTCTTTTCTCTCCTTTCTTAAAACTTCTAATTCCCAGACCCATCCTAATGCCAACAAACTGCCCTTGAAGGATTCTTTCACTTATGAGGACTACAGGTTGGTATGCTGTGTTTTCTAAGGTGGGGTTTTTCACGTGAAATTTGGGGTCTTAGAGAGTAAGGGAAATGCTTCAATAAGAAGTAAACCTGCTGTGACCATTTAAAACATCGTAACAGTGATACTCTTTCAGAAGTTATAATGAATAGAGTGGATAAGTATCAGTATTTTAATAGCCATGTAGAAATTGCCATTAAACTGGAGTGGAGGGGGATTAGTTTAGATAGCCGAATGGCACTTGAGATTAAGATTAGTATGGTGGTCTGGAGGTTTTTTCTTTTTAAGTAGAATATTTTAGTGTAAAGTAGGGTCATCTTTTTTGAACAAAAAGACTTAAATCACTATGCAAAGTAATCAGAAAATAATGTACACCACACGATGCAATTCTTAGAGGATTTCTGATCATAAAATAGTAATAGACTTTACTTTTCATTGAGGCTGAAATTGAAATAAGATGCGGAGTCAGCATTTGATTAAAAAGGAGGTTAGAGAGTTTCTTTTTATAAGGAATGATGTTATTTGTAATAAAGAACCACAGCAAACCTTATTGGGCCCATTAATGCCAACCTCAAAATACCCTGTTCCATGTCTAGCTCTCCTTTTTCTGGAAACACAACATATCCTTTCTCAACTCTAAACTTGCTGATTTCCTTTACTTCTTTTCTTCCTTTTACCCTTTCTTCAACCTATACTTAAATGGTGTTAAAAAGCCGAAACATTGCCTTCATTGCTTGACGGGAAGGCTTTGAAAATTTGTGGCAACAAAAACTTGATTTTTCTCATTGTTATACTTTGATGTGCATTTAGATCCCTGCACCCCAGATAAAGTGAATTTCTCACTCTTGCAGGTGGGCAGTATCTTCTGTTATGACGCGACAAAATCAGATTCCGACTGAAGATGGTTCCCGGGTGACACTGGCTCTGATTCCTTTATGGGATATGTGCAATCACACCAACGGACTGGTAAAAATTTCATTTATATAATTTATAAGCATTGGGGTTCAATAAAATGCTAAATTATTATTAAAATTAATGACCTTTTTTCATATTTTTAAAAATTTCTTTCCTCCTGCCCATCTCTCAGACACATATACAGACATGCACACAAATATACTTACCTCTTTGTGTGTCAGCCATGAACCACTGAGCATCAATATTAAACTTTTTACTATCCTACAAACTGAGCTAACATTCTTTTTTTTTTGCAAAAACAGTTTATTGTAGTTTAAGAATTTTTTTTTTTTTGCACTTTTTATTTTTTTCCCCTCCACTGTTCTTTCTTCTTCAGTTTCTATCCATTTTCATTGTTGTATTCATGGAGATGCTTCCTTGCCCCCTACACTTTCTTTATGTCACACTATTAAATATTTCTATATTTTTGTTGAAAGAGCTATTATGTTTTGCTACTGATATTAGGGTTGGGGAAGTAAAGTTCCTCTTGGCCTGATTCCTGCTTGCATTTGGTATCATTAGATTTATCAGGGACATTTGTGATATAAGACAGACTTATGAATTTTTAGGAATGGTATTATCAAAGCAGTTAAATTGTTTTTTTTTGTTTATTTGTTTCACTTAAACCACAACAAAAGAGCATTATAAACAATAGTTTTTTGTGCTCAGGTAAATATTATAGGGCGGAGGAGAACTCGACTATTGTTCTTTATGAGTAAAATGGTAACATATTGCAGAAAATTTTCAGACATTTTCTGAAACGCATTCTTGTGGCATATATAGATTTCTTTTATTACATATCATTTGCTCTTTTAGAAACAACATGAATAAAATTGAAAATCTTGTTTAAAAGAATTTTATAGAGAGCAAAACAAAATTAGAAATGTCTCCATAATTTTAAAGTATGCGTCAAATATATGATAAGGAAATCTCACTGTAAATTTTAAAAGGCATATCAACAGGTATCCTGAAAAATCAAAGTAATTAGATAGGAAAACAAAGGTTCCTATTCCCCCCCAAATTATGCATTTGCATTAATTTTGAAATTTGCTCACATAATTAGCCATAACAAAGAACTGGCATTTTTATTATTTGTGGGAGTTATTAAATAATTTTCTATATTGTGTTTTTAATTGTTTTTCAATGAGACATTTGACATCCAGTACATGTTTTTTCAGTTTAGATTGTTAAAATTTTCAAATGTGTATTAGTGTCTGCGTGACTTTTTTTCCTTAAAAAAAAGAAGGATTCATAAATTAAAAATAATGAACCAGTTTGGACCAGTAACGAAAGTCATGTATTTTCTAAAATTTTTGAACTGGAGCAAAGTTACAATATCAAAATATTTGCCAAACCAAACCTGAACTAAATCAGTGCATCATTTGGTTCCAATCCTTGCCAAGGGCATCACTGATATTTCAAAGGTTTGCCATTTGACATCTTCCTTCTGGTTTTTTCTCCTATATATTTTTCTCAAAAAATAAATAAAACCCTTCCCACCTTTAGGAATATTTTCCATTATTTCAAATATGAAAATGGCATTTTGCTGATTTTATTTTGATAAATTTCACTATAACCTTCTGAGGTTGTAGATTAGCAATGTTAACAGTGATTTCCTAAGAAAATAATGTTCGTGAAAGGCAAAATTATTCTGGTTGACCAGAATTTCTCTTTTTTGCATCTGGCCTGATTTTTTTAAAATTTCTATCCTGACTATCACTAAGGGAGTGGGTAGAAATTTGTAACCCAGCAACGCTGTCTGCTTCCAGCAATGTCCCAAAAACCTGGTTATGGAAGCAGAAAAGGAAGAATTTAGTCTATTTCATCAGACTGAAACTAGTGTTAGTGTTAGTTAACGAAAACAACATTCAGAAAATGCACGTACCAACCCTCTGAAATTGTTGGGTGGTGTGAACCGTTTTTCTGGGCTATTCAGGCATTGAATAAACAAATTTAGACAATTTTTAAATTTATATTCATGAACTACAAGAAGTGATTTAAAGAAATTCTTCATTCGCTCTTAAACTTATGTGAAAAGAAGTTGCCTTTCTCAGAGTTGTCCAGTTTAAGCAAAGAAGAACACTCTGCATGTGGTTTTGGCCACGTACACATAGTCCAAGTACGCAAATGTGTTATATGAATAACCACTTCTTTTATTTGAGGATGTCAGATGTCAACCAACTAGAATGAAAGACCATTAGAAAGTAAAAGCAGAACTAACAGAGGAATTTTTTCAAGGGCTTCTCTTTGCATATTGAAAATAATAATTAATCCATAGTCATCAAGGCAGACTAGCTTTCACTTGGAGTGTAGTTTTCTAGGTCTCAGGAATGCAGAAGAAAAAGTAAAGAAATAGGCTAGTACAGTTATGGAACTTGACCAGAACTAACAGGTCAAAGAGTAAATGAAAGTAAATGAAACCCTTAAGGAAAGTAACTTATAACATCTTAGACTTATCAGTGGAGGTCATGGAGGTCACATCACACTGGAGAACTTCCCTATAACTGAGTACTGTCAGCTGTTCAGTGTTTACTTTTCAGTGTCGGTGATTGTTGTTCTCTGCTATTTTTCCTCCTTTTTCTTTTTTCATTTTTCTTCTGTTGCCTTTCTCTGTCTGGTTTAACCTTATTCTTCTACATTGTTAAAACTATGAGAAAATGAAGTAAAGCTCAAAAGTTAGTAGTAGTTCTCTGAAACTTCATGTAATGGATCCCATGTCTTCTATTTTACTGTGTGACTCTTGACTTCAGTTTCTTCCTCTGTAAAATAAGGTTATATTATTATATTATCTCAAAGGCCCCTTGCAGCCCTAAACTCTTATGTTCTGTGAGAGGAAAGCAAAGAGTAGCATGTACATAACGCAGAATGCTATTGCCAAGAAGTCAAAATGATTAAAAAACATCTGGGAATATTGTAGAGGAAAGTCTCCAGTAACATATGGGGTTCAGTTAGATAGCCTCGATGTCCCTTCCAATCTTGATGAGTGATTCTCTGAAAAGTCTTCTGTGGTCAGGTCAGTATTTGATTATAGTGCTAAATTGGGAATTTCAAGCTTTTAAAAAGGATGTGAGGAATCTGGATAGTTCAAAAATAATAAAAGCTAACATTTCTTTGGAGTTTTCTGTATTAAAAAGTGCTTTCCTCATTAACAGCTCTGTAGCGTAAGGAGTGAAAATATAATCATCCACATTTTTGCAGAAAAGAAAGTTGCAATTTAGAGGGAGTATGGTAACTTCCCCAAGTCATAACCAGACCATGCTGGACCTAGACTTGACACTATCCCATGCTCCCTCCTTAACATGATTAAAACATTGAAATAGGAAATTTATGAGAAAAAACATTTAATTTAAAGTTAACTTTGCTAGTAGTGGTACTCCTAAATGGAAAAAGGTCAGCATTTGTCTATTAGTGGCAAATTTGAAAGTGATCCAATAGTATTCTTGAAAAGTAGAGTTGTTTCAGCTAGTTCTCAGGGCTTCTTCTGAATGAGAAATGGCAATTCCCTTGTACCTGATAGTACGGTCCATGTCACCTTCTTCCATACTGCTTCCTTTGGAAGACTGTTGTAAATCTGGCCTTCAGCAGGGAGGGAATTAATACTGACTGACTCCAATTGCCCCTTACTTCTTTGGATTAAAACTCATTTCATTCTTTGATATCAGAATGAAAGGATTTTATACTGATACGTTTGGATACATTTTTTTTTTTTTTTTACCAAAACTTGGGATGTAGGTCGAACTTTCCATGTTACTATGAAAATGTTGTATGTGGAAATCTAGCCTTTGTCATTATAGTATTCCAATTGCCTCTTAGCAACCAAAGCTTTCTGAAGTTATTATTAGTCAGGAATTCATCTCTTCAACAAGTTCTTCCCCCCCCCCCCCCCTTTTAATCGCTCCATACTTATGATCTTGACGTATATAGTTACCACAAAGACTTAATGTTGATTGGCTGTGCTGGGAACTGAAGAGAAAAAACATTATTCCATATTTCAAAGTTTATTGCTAAGATAGTGTTTTTAAACCAGAGAAAGTAAATTAGATGTTCACAATACTTGTATTTTTTGCTAAAACACATTTATTTATCTGGTGTTTTAATTATCTGATACAGTTGTTAAAAATTGATTGACCTACCTTTGCTTAATATGCCAAAATGTCTGGCCCTCCATCTCCTGCTAGGTGCTGCTTCTCCCTTGAGGAAAGGCTGCTGGGGACCAGACAGGGCATCTTCCATCTGCTGCAAAGTAGCCATTTCCGTCTGTGCTAATACAAGGGATCTTCTGCATCCTGCTGCTAGCTCAGTTCCCCAACTAGGTTATAGAGAACCTCCAATGCAAAGGAGAACATCCTTCCCTTTGACTTCAGGCCTCCCATCTCCTGCTCTGCCTGTCTTTTGAGGGTAGAGGAGTGGCATCCTCCACTCAGTGATGTACATTCTTATTCCTGGTCATAGGACACATCCCTTCACATCCCAATGCCTCTGAACTCCTGCCAGTCATCATCTAAACCTCATTTAATAACCCCTACCACCCAGTTCCTCATTCCCAACCCCCTCAACCTTCCCACCCCAAAATTTCATCTTAATTTCAACTAGCTCTTCTATTCTTTTCCCTGGAATGCCAGTTTCACAGGCAAGAAATGGCCCTTCATCTTAATTTTTTTCTTTTTCCACTCCTTTCATCTAGCTCTTACTATACCTTAACTTCCTTTTGATGACACAGCCTCCCTGGCTACCCTTTCCAATATTAAATGCATCTTCATTCATTCTCTGCTCATTGGTGGGAGAGTTGGAATCATCCTTACTCTCCATTGCAACTTATTGGTTCTTCCCTACCATACTCACTCAGTAATCATTCTTCCTTTGAGGTTCATGTTATTCATATCTAAAAATCCTTGTAGCTCTTGTCTACAGACCTACAAGTCTTTTTCAGTGAATTCAGGACACAGCTCTCTCCTTCCCAATTCCTGCTCTCATACTAGGGGACTTCAGTATACATATTGCCTGTCTCAAACACCCTAACTTACCATGAGCTATTCCTCCAACCCACTTCAACTAAAAAAGGATCATACATTTGATTGATCTTACCATTACCCACAAATGTACCACCTCCACATTCAAGAATTCTGAAATCCCTGTATCCAACCTCAATTTATTGGCTTTTCATCTCTCCCTTTCTTCCCTTACAAAACCCTACTCTTCATCCTCACTATGACCTCTCATCTCTCGACTCTTGAATTCTCTCTCAGGCTATCTCCTCTGCACTATCCCCTCTCTCTTCCCCACCTTGACTCCTTGGTGAACAAATTCAACTCTATACTATTTTCTTCTCTTGAATTCATAACCCTTTTTATCATGTCACTGATTATTGCCCCCTTTCCCTCCCCTCCCCCCCAGTCTCAACCTTGGATCACTCCCAACATTTGTTGCCTTCAGGTCTACACATGTACTGCTGAATGAAGGTGGAGAAAATCACTTAGCCATTCTGACTGTGTCCACTATAAATTTATATTACACAATTTCATCTGGGCCCTTGCTGCTGGTAGACAGCCCAACTAATGCCTCCCTTACCAGCTCACTATCCCTCTGCTCACAGTGGCTTTTTGAAGCCTTTTCATCCCTCCACAAGGCTTGCATGACTTCCCCTTTCCACCCCCCACTCTCAGCTGAGAACCTTGCTTCATATTTCACTGAAAAAATTGAGCCCATTCACTGTGTTTCCTTTTCTCCCCTCTTTTTCATGTGCCTTTTACCACTTTCTCTGCTTTCACCCCTATTTTGCATAATGAAGTGGCCTTACTCCTTACCAAGGCTTGTTTCAAATGATCTCATTCTATCCCAGTTCATCCAGCACACTCCCTCTGTCATCTCTACTCTTTCACTTAGTCTCTCCTCTACTGGCTTATTCCTTATTGCCTACAGACATGCTTGAAAAAACCCTCACTTGATCCTTCCATACCAACTAACTGTCATCTTACATCTCTTCTGCCCTTTGTAGCTAAACTCCTAGAAAAGGTCATGGGTGAATACTTTCTCTCCTCTCACTCTCTTAACCCCTTACAGTCTGGCTTCTGACCTTATCAGTCCACCACTGCTCTCTCCGTAGTTACTAATGATCTCTTAGTTGCTAAATCCAGTGGTTTTTTTCTCAGTCCCCTTTCTCCTTGACCTCTCTGCAGCTTTTGACACTATTGATCACTCTTGTCCTCAGTACTTTCTTTTCTCTAGGTTTTCAAGACACCACTCTCTCCTGGTTTTTCTCACCTATCTGACTGCTCCTTGTCTAGGTACTTTGCTGGATCTTCCTCCAGATCAGGCCTTGTAAACATACATGTCTTATAGGATTCTGTCCTGGGCCCTGTTCTCTTCTCCCTCTATACTACTTAACTTCATGATCTTATCAGCTCCCTTGGATTTAATTACCATTTTTATTCTGATGATTCTCAAATTTAACTTTTCTGCTCCAGTCTCTCTGCTGACCTCCAGTGTCACATCTCCAACTGCCTTTCAGAAATCTCAAACTGGATGTCCAGATATTTGTCAACTAAAGAAACTTGTGTTTTTTTGCCATTACCTGCAAATGTACCACCTCCATAAATCAGAGTTTTTTTAGACTTTTTACTACTCATTTATGAAGTGAGTTTGTCAACCAATACAGGTTGTAGAAAGACAAAGGAATAGGAAACTTCAGTTAAAAATCCCAGTTCTTCCTGCTGTATGAGACTATGCAAGTGACTTTGCCTCCCTAAATTCCAGTTTTTTCATATGTAAAATAAACAGACTAGATGCTCCCTATCATTCCTTCCAGCTTTGATGTTCTGCTTCTCTGATGACTTTCTGATGATTGCTTAACAACATACTAATTGCTTGGGAGATGCACTGAGTTATCAGACCTAGTCGATCCAGCCCTCGAAGACCTAAGAACCTATAGTCTAGATGAGAACTGTTTTACTGTCTCATATAAGGGCATTTCGGAGGTTGAGCTACTCTGCAAAGTGCTCAGAAATCTTTGCATTGTTGGCAAAAAGAATGCAATAATGATAAAAATGAAATTATCATTTTAATATTTTTTCAATTTCTTTTACTTACCTAAGAGACCTATTGTCATGATTTCAGAATAGAATATGTATCTGTTATAGAATCAATCTTTTCCCCACCCTGTATACTGCCTTAGAAAACCTCTTCAGTCTCTCAGAATAATTACCTAATTTCTGATAAAGGATTGTTTGCAAGTAAATTGAAGTTCTCCAAAAATAGTATTATTCCCCAGAGAGATAGAGTTATCCATTCTTTTATTGAGAGAAAAGAATCCACTGGCAATTGATGAGTCTGACAGAATTCTTACCCTGTTGATTCAGTATCATATGGACTGTGAATGTGAGTACTTTGTCATAAACTTTTGTTCTTGGTTGAAACAACCTCCTTAGAGAATTTCCTTAGAGAATTTCTTTTTCTTCAAATAAATTTTTTCTATGAGATTTTCTAGCATAGATACAACTAATCAGAACTTTTATGCACTTACTGTGGGAATTTTTAGAAAATATTCAGAAATGATATCCAGGTATGTAGATGCTGAAGGATATTGTTCAACCTTCAGTTCTTCTGAAAAAGGCAAAACTGATGAATCAAAGGAAATTATAGATATCTTGATTAATTTGCTTTATTCTCTTTCTTCTTGATTAGATTACTACTGGTTACAACCTAGAAGACGATCGTTGTGAATGTGTTGCACTGCAAGATTTTAATGTTGGAGAACAGGTATGTTTCACACAGTACTATATATTATGTAGATTGAAAGGTTGTTATCAGGTAAATTCCTTGTAGTTATTAACTCTCATGTAATTAATTCACATGTAAAATTGCATGTGATTAATTCACATGTAAAATTACTTGAAAATATACCTGCATTATAGATCATGTGTTAACTGCAACACCCAACAGTCTTTGGAATATAGAATAAATGCGTGATTTGAATTGGACTTTGTTCTATACTCATTAAAAACGAGTAGCAAAATATGACTAAAGTGAACATTTGTAACAATTTAAGCTAAGAATAAATTTTGTTCCAGTGTAACTCCAAATAAATACTGGAATTTTGATCTTATTGTTTTATTCTATTTCCTTTCCTGTTAGCAATATAAATGAATGTCTTTTAATTTGTGAAGAAACTGTGCTCTGGTGGTAAAAATACAGCACAGAGACAGGAAGCTTAAGATCTATTCCTGCTTTGTTTCAGTATTTAAATCCCTTTAATAATTGGGAGTTTCAGTAAATAATCTTTTTCAATCAGTTACTGCATATGCGTCTGTATAACCTGCTTTATTTTCATTGATCTTAAAAATATGTACCACTTATAAAAGTAAAACGAATTTAAGACTGTTGCTATAACCCAATTGAAAGAGTGATGGCCACTAGTGTCAAAAGATATAGAGAAGTCAAGTAGGATATAGGCCATCAAATTTAACAGTTAAAAAATCGTTCACAACCTTGGAGAGAATAGTTTCTGTTGAAAAGTGTGGTCAGAAGCCAGAACATAAAGATGTGAGAAGTAAATGTAAAATGGAGACAGCTTGGAGTTTGGCTGTGAATGGGAGAACAAGTGTGGGGGGATAACTTGAGGAGAAAGCAGGGTCAAATCAAAGCTTTTTATAAATGGGGAGATAGAGACATATTTGAAACAGTGGGGAAGTAGCCATTTAATAAGGAGAGGTTGAAAATGAGAGGGAGTAGGAATACTCAAAGAGATAAACTCCCAGGAGAAAAGAAAGGGGAAGTGATGGGGTGGGAGGAAAGAGATTAAGGGTACCTAGAAGAGTTGGCTTTGGGAAGAAAAAGAACCAGTTCTTCCTCAGAAACTAAAGCAAAGGATAGGAAAATGGGAGGTGGCAAGTGGAAGTGTGAGGTACAAGACTTTTGAGGTGTGGAGCAGAGAAGAAAGGATGACTTCTATTTTCTCAGGAAAGTAGAAGGAAAAGTTTTCTCTATTCAGAAAGATGGGTGAAAATGTGGTATAATGGTCTTAAAGTAGATTTGGAACTGCTTGCTACTTCACGGAATATGTTGGAGAGTCAGCCCTGGAAATTAGAGAACACAGATTTGCAATGGACCTGTTAATGTAATTGTGTTACTTCCTCCATCAATCAACAGTACTCGTATAAAAACATGGAGACCAGATAGTGGAAGAATCCTTGGGTGGAGGTTTGGCAAAGACAAAGGAGCAAGGGATGAACTGAGCAACTATAGGGTTGAGACTGACGGGGAAGGTAGTGAATCCAGAACAGAGGTTCTGAGAGAATATGAGGGGCAGAGGTACTGAAGGTAGCAAAGGGGATGAATAATTTTAGGAGTAGTAAGGCAGAGGCAGCAAGATAGGACAGGAGAGTGTCGTTAGAGATGGGAATGTCAGAGTTCTGTGTCATGGAGGTAGCATAGTTATGGGTGACAATAATATCTAAGGTATAATCATCCCTTGAATGGCAGCAGTAGGAGCAGAAGAGGACGGGTTGGGATGGAGAGGAAAACTGTAATCCAGATATTGAATCCATTCCTTGAGAAGAGAGGAAAGAATTACCTGGAGACCAGAGATGACTGTAACAAGGATCTCTATAGACTGATATGGATAGTTGAAGTGAACCTCAAAAAGAAGAGAAATAGTTGAATGATGGCAGCAGAAAGCTCAGGAAGTGAAACAAAGTTTGTCAGCTCCTCCTCCTTCTGGCTCTGGGTGATTGGGTTGGGGTATGAGACAGAGATGTACTTAGTCCTAAACAGGGATACAACGTATTTTGTGAGTACAGGACCATGAAAAGAGTGTGTGAATAAGAGGTTTAAGACAAAATTAAATTTGTTAGCAATGAAATAGAAGTTCCAGAAAGCAGAATAGAAGAGAGGAACTGAGGATGGTAGAGACATAGCAAAGGGAGAGCTGTGATGGATAGATGAGAGAGCAGGAAAGAGTAACAGAGGAAGAAAATTTTCACCTGGGAATTGGATAACTCAAAGTAACAAGTATCCCAGGGAAGATGAAGGATAGAATAGTATTAGATGAGCAGGACTATCACCATGCCGGGTACTGTGATGACCAAAAATGGTTGTGAGTCTCTTCTGTCTCCCAAAACTAGGGAAGAAGGGAGGGAGGCAACACCTCATGATTGGCACTCCAGCAGTCTGACTGAGTTTACACTCGGCACTATTATCTTTTCTCATGGTGGAAGAATGATATACACTCAAAAGATAGCATATATTTATTACCCAGTTGTGCCTGATGCCAGAGGTCATGGTCCAGTGTGGGGTCCTGGTGGTAACAGGCCTAATGTCTGAATAAACATTGATTATAGTATGAGGGCTGAGCCATTTTTCTCAAGCTAGTGGGACCGAGTAGGTAATGCTTCCATAAATAGCAATAGGTTCCCAGGACAGTAGGTCTCCAGATACAGTCTTGGATGGAACTCCATGCTCCTAGCTATAGTAATGGTAAAGGAAAATCTAGGTGTAGGGCAGGATCTGAGTGTTAACTGTGGCTGCTACGCACCTAGGTGCTCAGTGATTATAAAGTTTTCTCAGACAGAATTAGCAGGCACAGGGCAGAATAGATTGTATCTCCATCCTCCAGAGCACTCAGGGTTAGTAGAAGACTGGAGTGTTATTATTTCCTCAGAGGAATAGGAGACGTGGGGCAGAAAAGGTACTAATTCTGCACAAGGCAGTAGCTTCCTATGTGAAGAGGCCTCTAAATCCAGTCCTCTGAAGACCCAGGACCCTAATTTCCTGGATTCAGTATTGGTGAAGGAACGACTTGGTGCTTGGGATAGATTTAGTATCAGCATTCTTCCCTACTGGTCACTGAGTAGCAGTGGAAGATTGTGACACTGTACATGAGGTATTCTTGGTAGTACTGGAAAGCTTAGATTTATTTTCTTCAGTGGATTTGTTAACACCTGCAAAGTGGGAGGTTCTTCCATGTCATGGAGTCCTAGGGAAGTAGGTTCCAGGCTGCACAGGGCTCCAGACTCTGTTCAGGAGAAAAACCAGGGCCCCTGCCTTTACCAGTTGAGAGATGCTGGTTTTGTTCTTATTCCCTGCTCCTGGATTACAACTTTATAGACATTTTGCTCATTAATGTAAAGTGGCGCTAAATTTACAAGAAGTAATACTATACCTCAAGTCTGTACTAAACAGGTGTTAAGTTTTTTTATGACCCTTCATTTTTTTTTTTTACATCCTTTTAGATTTACATTTTTTATGGCACCCGATCAAATGCAGAGTTTGTGATCCACAGTGGTTTTTTCTTTGACAATAATTCACATGACAGAGTAAAAATAAAGCTCGGAGTGAGCAAAAGTGACAGGCTATATGCAATGAAAGCTGAAGTCTTGGCTCGAGCTGGCATCCCAACGTAAGTAAAAAGACTGGTCAGCCTTTCCCTCTGATAACTTGAAATATCTCCAATTGTATAGTATTTAATTGAGTTGCTAATAAAACTGCTCCTCAGTAGTTTGTCTTAATCCTTTTATGCCTAGTACCTAACAGATCCAAAGCATTTTAGATGTGTGGTAATTTACTAATGTTTTAAATAAACATAATTATTGGGAACATTCATAGTGAGTTCCAGGGAATGTAGCACTGAAATCTTCATTAAGTTAAATAAGTACTTAAGTATCACCAGTGTCTTTCACTTTGAAAAGGTTAATCATATGGCTCAATTTGTTTCATTTATCTTTTCCTCCATTATCTACTATGCTGAACTAGCCATAATGAATGACTTTTAGTCATTTCAAGAATTTCTCGTTAAATTTTTTCAGTTTTTTCTCCAGTATAAGATGATGAAAAATGATGAGAATTATGATTTATTGTTCTTTTTGTAGTAGAGGAATCGTCCTTAATTGAAATTGATTATGTGAACCTTTTTCTGTTGAGCTTATCAATATTTGATTAATGATGAAAATACTAATTATAAATTGTTAGTATATTTAAAGCCAGAATTTTAGTTATTTTATTTGTTCCTGTAATCTGGCCTATGCAAATTGAAATTAAAACTGTATTAGTATATAACGAAAATTCACAAAGGTCACGGCAAAGGTTCTCTTCTCAATACTGTCACTCCTGCTTGAAAGATTTGAAATTTGTTCTACTGTAATTTAGACTTGTATTACTCATTCATCCTCTTAGTTCTCCTAGACGAAAACCACACGTGTCATAAATTAAAGGGATTTTGCTTTGGAGCAAGTCAATAACTACAGTGCTGTGACTGATCTCTGCTTACTGTTTCTGTTAGTTCCAGTGTTTTTGCCTTGCACTTTACTGAGCCTCCCATCTCTGCCCAACTTCTGGCCTTCCTTCGAGTATTCTGTATGACTGAAGGTAAATCGTTTCAGAAAAATTCCTTTTGATTTAAAAATAATTTTTTCAGGAAGTGTGAAGAAAATAGATTTTCCAATTAAAGTTAGAAGTGCTTTAAAATGAAAACAGTTTGTAGAAAAAGAGAATCGGCATCCTTAGAGACAAAAGAACTTAATGTATTAAGACACATTATTCTGAGAAAGGGTTCATAGTTGTCACCAGTCAGGCAAAGTGTTCCAGGATACCTAGAAAAGTTGTAATGAAAATGTGTCATTGACTGAAGTCCTTGTGTTGCAAACATTGCTTTCTATTACACAAATATTTGTCTTATATGTTGGCTCTATAAATGATGCAGCTGAGTATAGTAGAAAAAATCCTGGGTTTGGGGATGTCGGCCTTGGTGTTCAGCCCCACATTGGCCACTCAGTAACCACATGACCCTGCACCTGGCCTCAGGAAGGCCTGAGTGCCAGCCTTGCCTCAGGCACTCACTAAGTGTATGACCTGAGATAGATCCCTTAATCTCTCCTAGCCTCAGTTTCTTCAACTTTGTTGCTATCCCAATACGAAATTGGAATAATGATAACCACAGGGTTGTGGGTTGTGAGATTTGAATGAGAATAATGTACATGAGAGTACTTTGCAAAATTAGAAACTGACGTATGTTAGGTATTCTTATCATCTGTTGTGGGAATAATATCACACTTGTTATCCCCTAGATGTCTAGGTGACACAGTAGATAAAAGTGCTGCCCTTGCAGTCAGGATGCCGTTTCAGACCCTTCCTAGCTGGGTGCCTCTAGAAAGGTCTTCTGGGAGGTGGAGGTAATAGTAACCGGGCTGTTGTAAGGATCCAATAAGATAGTAAACACACAGTCCTTTGCACCTTGAAGTGCTAAATGCAACTATTCTTATCATCTTTATTGATTTATTTATCACTGCCTACCTCAGAGAGTGTGGAGAAAGTGCTTTGTGAATCTTAAAGCACTTTATAAATCTGAGTACTTTTATTACAGTAATTACAATAATTTCAGGTGTCTCCCAAAGCTACATTCATAGCTTACATGTTAACATGATATCTTGATGTGCTTTAAAATCTCATTAGAACCAAATAACCTATACTTTAAAAAGGATCTTTGGATATCACTTTAAATTTAGTAAGTCAAAGAAATTTAATAATCAGGTGGCCATAGGACATCTTTATTTTCACCAGTTAATAACTGGCAACAAATAATGCAATTTCATTTCATAATTCTAAGTTTTGAATCTGAGTTTTTTCTTAAGCATATATAATGCTAGACAGCTTTGTATTCATTTGGAGCAAATATTCTTACAAGAAATAGTTTTGCCATAGAAGTTTCTCCAAAACAAGGGTTTTTAACCTTAGGTCTGTCAACTTTCTTTTTTTAGTATTTTGGTAACTTTATTTTTAAAATAATTGGTTTCCTTTGTGATCTTATATATCTTTATGCATTGACATATTATTCTGAGAAACGGTCCATAGTTTTCACCAGTCAGGCAGAGGGCTTCAGGCGACCTAAAAAGTTTGAAAACTCCTGTTCTAGAACAAAAAGATTTCCTGGATCCAGTTTAGCAATTTTTTTTTAATACTGTGTTCAGGACCCTGTGCTGGACTTTAGCTTACAGCTATCTTAATTCATCTCCTTTTGATACAACCAGAGAATTTAGACAGACCTAGGAAACTTATTATAGCATATAATAATGATATCTGAATTTTTTTCATCACCAAATTCCCTGGATAAAAATAAATATTTTGACAATATAAATGAATTTTTATTTTAAAGCTGTTATATGTATTAATAAACAATTGATTAGTACTTGTAAAGTCATCATAAGTCTCTCATTTGCCAGTGACCTCTGTTTTGACCTCAGTGCTAAAACTGAGACATGAGGAAGATTTTCTCTGTCTTCAAGTATAGGCACCTATTTCCCTTCCCTGAACTTTGTAATGGAACATCTGGCTTATGCCCTTCTTGCCTAAAGATGACCATTTCCTTTCATCTGTGAGCAGGCAGAAATCAGTAGTCTGTTCAAATAGCTTCAGGTTAAGTAGAATGACAGTGTATTATATATTTGAAGTTTGTTTCCATTTTTCATTTTACTTAATGTGGAATCATAGAATTTAGAGCTAAGCAAGTCCTTAGACATCATCTGGTCCTGGTGCTTCTTTTTTTTGTAGATGATGAAACTGAGGCTCATAGACAGTGACTGTCCAAGCTTGCAAAAGGCAGTAAACACTAGAGTTGAACCAAGGTCATCTGACTATAAATCCATTGTGCTCTCTGTAATTAACCATTATGAACTTTAAAGTAGCACATTTTTCTCATCTTCATTTGCTCCCAAGGCAATTAAAAATAAATTACTTCAAAGTTTTCAAGACTATGCTGGTTTTTAAATTTTTAATTAGGAGACTGACAAACATGTTTCTGCAGGGAAAAAAGTGCTGAAGCAGCATAGCGTAGTGGATAGATTGCTGAATTAGGGAGTCATGGATTCAAATTCTGATAATTACTACCCATGAGATCAAGGACAAGTTTACTTATCTCTGTTTTCTCATGTATAAAATGAGGAAAATAATATCTGTAGGATCCACTTTACAGACTTGTTATGAGGCTCAAATAAAATTGTGTGGGTTACACATTTTGCAAACTCTAGAGTACTATATAAATGGCAATTATTAACAGTCATAAAACTAGCATTTATATATGATTCTCCTATATATCTAGCACATAACAGGTTTCAAAACTCTTCTGTTACCACAGCCTCATAAAGTAGATCATGCAAATTTTATTGTTTCCATCATACAGATAAGGAAACTGAGGTTCAGAGAAGTTAAGGGACAGAGCTAGAACTCCAGCTAAGGTCAACGACTCCCCAGTTCAGCACTTTTTCTACATGTTCTTCATATTGTTTGTCCAGTACTGGTGATAATCTCATAGCAGTTCATTCCACACTTTTCTTGCTCCTCCTGGACACATTTGAACAATGTCTGACTGAGGTTAAGGGTTTATTTAGTCTTTGACTTTGGAAAAAAAAATGAAGTTAACTGGTCTCTATGGGAATGCAGGTTTGTGTATGAATAGCCCATCAACATATTTGTAGCAACTCAAAGAATATAGAGAAGTAAATATATTACAATACGTTTTTAATGTAGTTGACAAATTAAAAGATTTCCCAGGTAGAATGAAGTGATCTATTGTTATCCATTTACATATATGGCAAAGATTACTTACTCCAGAAAGGCTGTTAATTCATTTCTACAGTGTTCTTGGTAGATCTTGATATTACCTTGTTTTCTTCCCCTTCATTGTGACTATAATTTAGTGTATCCTGGGCTGAAAGAGGGATTGATAGTTGGTATAAGTTGAGTCAAACTCTTGTTATACCAGTAGTTGACTATTGACCCTCCATTTGTATTTGGTTAAGCTTTTGTGGAGTATTAAAATCAGGGAAGAATATGAAGTCATATGATCCAGTTTGATTTCTACATATTTCTATTTCTATAAAAAAAAGCTCGTTTTTCATTTTCTTAGCCAAACGTTACACTGATTTCAGGTTATTTTCCCTGTGAAGTAGCAATTTTATATAAAACTTTGGGTAGTGCCTTTTCTTGATAAAAGTAGAATGTATCCATGTAGCAAGGCACTGTATTAAGTTCCTAGGGCTTGTAGAGTTTGGGGTAAAAGGTGTAGAAGAGGACTCAAAGATGAATAAAATATACTCCTATCAAAAAACATGAATTTTAACAGGGGGAGGAAGGGAAGCTAGGATGACATGCATAGGTAACTATAATGGATTCAGGTTTCTTTTGATGAATTTTGATTCTTTAATTTCACTTCTTCTACCCTTCAAAAGATATGTATTCTAAGACAGGTATAACAAAATGGTATAAAAGATCTGTTTATGATGTGAGAAAAATCTTCTTACCATGAACTTCTAATGATGCTTGATAAAAGTGTACACAATGAAATTTCTCATGGACTATCAACAGGTTTATTTTTTTTTATTCCCCCTCACCACAAAAAACAATTACTTGGAATACTTTTCTAGCTCGGTAGAATTTGTCTATTTTTCATAGATAGGATAAGGAGATTTAATTGTCACATATTCTGGTCTTTGAGAAGATCTTTCTGATATTAATACAAGTTTGTGTTGTTGACAACAAAAGTTCTTCATTTCAAATTCTAAATAAGGACAGCCGTGGGGCATTTTGCTTTGAAAGAGATACTGTCCTCATAATTACGAATGAAGCTTGAGTATATTTCTTGGTATGAATAGGCTAGGCACATTTTTGTCTTTTGGAAATAATATGCCTACAGCAGTTGTGTTGAATTCCTCCTCCTGTGAAATATATTTAGGTGTAATTTGGACATTCACTCATCTACTTGTGATTTGTTTTTAAATTTCTTATGAGTGAGATGTATCAAATTTTCATTGAGTAAGGTTTTCATGGGATATTTTCTTGATTGTTTTTGTATAGAGAATTACTTATTTTAAAGGTAAAGGAGCTGATTTGTCAAGTTAACACATCAGAATTTGTTTCATGCAAATTTAAAATTGGAAGCCTTTTGGGACTTGTTGCGGTAGCTTTGGCTTTGAAGTCATTGCAACTGTAGTACATTTTGCCCTAGGTAAAATTTGATAAGAGTAGGGCATTGTTAATGTGAGGTGTACATATATACAATTATAAAAAATGGCTTCTGAAACAATCTCATTGATCACAGTGTCCTTTATTAGAAATAATATATGTGGGGAGTGTTGGATGTGAAGGTATTGGTAACTTTATTTTTAAACAGAAATGAAAATTAAGACTTACGCCTTATTTTCCTCACCTAAAACCTTAAACTGTCATTACCACTGTGGAGAGTATAGAAACATCACGGTCAGATGAGCATGCGTAGTGGGAAAGTCAAGGGAAAATGGCATGATCGGAAAAGATATTTTGTAAGGGTATGTTAGTTACTGAAATTAATACTTGAACTGTTTTCCACATTAACAGTTTATCCTTTCTTTCTATTATAGAAGAGCTAAAAGAACATTTGATAGGAGAACATGCAATTGATCGAATCTTCACTTTGGGTAACTCTGAATTTCCTGTTAGCTGGGACAATGAAGTCAAACTCTGGACATTCCTTGAAGCCAGAGCCTCTCTTCTTTTAAAAACATATAAAACAACTATTGAGGTAATTCTTATTAAGTGTATGTTGGTTTTTACTGTGCCATGTTACTATTAGATTGTAAGCCTCTTGAAGGCAGGGGACCATATCTTATTTTGCTTTGTATCCTCCAGTGCCTAACAGTGCACTATAGATAGATACCTAATAAAGAGTGATGGTGATTGAAGCTTGATTAATAACTGAAAGTGATTTCTTCCTCCTCATATTTCTTATAATACTTTCGATTAGAGATGTCAAACACGTAGCCTATAGGCTCCATGTGATGGGCAACACTCTTGAGAATAAAATGTAATTGAGAAATATTTAAAAAAATAAAATACAACAAAAATAGATACTATTTACGTATGGTTTTCTAAGTCAGTAGGCAACCCACAGACATCCTTGTCTGTGGCTTAGGGCTGTTATTTATATTTGAGTTTCACAAAAGGGTCTTAGACCTCTGCTTTACACTGAATACATTCTGTGGTATCTCATCCACCCTACTAGAGTGTAAGCTCTTTGGAACTAGGACTACTTTTTATGTCATCATTATACTAATACAAATTACAAAAGTTCTTTACCCACGTCATTATTCAGCACTCTGATTAAAGTTTTGATTCAAAATTGTATTAATATTGTTGACTAAAAGACAAAAGTAGAAATGATTTTTATTAATCCTCTCATTTGTTATTGAATGTCACTCTGAGTAGAAGTTCTAGTTTATGCTTGAATTGTTTGTCTCTGAGCCACTACCTTAAAGTTTGAGAGGCAATGGCAGGAATGCTGGACATGGAATCAGAGACCTGGATTCGTTTTTCCACTCGACCATTTAACCTTCAGCAAGCCCCTTCAATTCTTTTGAGTTCTAGTTTCCTCCTCTGTAAACTGCTATAGCTATGTCCCTGGATTGTAGTGATGGTCAAGTGCTATCTCTCTGTAAAGCGCTATATAAATGTCAACTGTTGTTATACTTCTTGCACACATACACCCTTTTTGCTGCATAATTGTTTTAAAATCATCTAAGTTCTCTGTTGGAGGTACTGGTTGGTGCATTGTTTTGTTTAGTCTCTTTTTAATGAGTTTGATTATTCTTTCCTCCCTTCATCCCCTCTCCAGGAAGATAAATCCTTCTTGGCGAACCATGATCTTACCTTTCATGCAACAATGGCCATCAAACTGCGCTTAGGAGAAAAAGAGATTTTGGAAAAAGCTGTAAAGAGTGCAGCTGCCAACCAAGAGTACTATTGCAAACAGATGGAGGAAGGTGCCCCACTTCCCAAATATGAAGAGAGCAATATTGCCTTGTTAGAGAATACCGTGGCAGACTCTAGACTCCCAATTGTCCTCAGGAACCTGGAGGATGAGGGTGAGGTGCAGGAGGACTTAAAGATTGAAGAAGCTATCACTGATAGAGAAGTCACAGAAAATGGATTTGTAAATAGTGAAAACTCTATACCTAATGGGACCAAATCTGAGATTGAAAATCTAAATCAAGAAGAAAATATAAGAGAGACTGAAGATGCCAAAGAATCTTCTCCTGACAGTACCAATGAGGTGAAGCAATAGTCATGAAATTAATCTTGACTTTATTGTGAAATTAAATTTAGCAAAAATTTATGAACAATACATTTACATTGGTGTGTTTCCTTGTTAACATTTTTCTTTCTGCAGAGAGGAAAGTACGTTTTTGCTGCTTTATATAAAATGATTTTTCTTTTTTCTTTTAAGTTATTTTTGAGGAATCTGGCTTTCCTTTTCAAATAAGATTGCCATCTTGCTTTCAGGCAAAACAAATGATCAGAAGAATGGGGTGGAGTAATGGTGGTAGGGGGTACCTTTGGAAGATTTTACAAACCCATTGTAGGACAAATGTATTTTCTTCCTGAGGAAGAATTAAACTCTTCTATCAGTTGTATTTTTATTGGTTCATCTTTCTGACAACCAAAATTAAAAGTCTTCCTTCTCCCAGGAAAATAGAATGGATTGAATGTTCACTATGAAAATGGTGGTTCAACACAGGAAATGTGTGTACAAAAATCAGAAACTTTAGAGATTGGGCAATTTTTTTTTTACTTTTAAGGAGAGAAAATAGTACAGAGGGAAAATACCTGAGTAGGAAAGAGTAAAATATGGTAAGGTGGCAAACTTATTTTTAATAATTTTAAATATTAATGATAATCTGAATTATATATTCTTAGTGATTTCTTAAGATTTGTTTACTTTTTGTGTTTTGTTTACTGTATTAAGTGTGTCCTTCCTCCTTGAATCAAAGTAGGGTACTATACTATACCATTCACCTGATTTCAAAAGCTGACTTTTTAAAGTGGTACATTTGATTTACAGTGTTAGTAATGGCAACTTCAAAAACATAGTCCAATGCACAGTTTTACAGAATGTTGTTCAAAGTGAGGATGCACTCTCTCCACCCCACCCTCCCGGCTTATTCAGGTTTTCACAGACAAGCTAGAGGTTTTCAAAGCTACACTTTTGACTACAAACCCTTATTAAAAGGAAAATGTGATTAACATTTTTGTCTCTTCCTTCTTTGGGGGGTGGGAAGAAGTAGTTTCGAGATTTTTTGGAAATCCTCCTCATCTAATGTGAATCTTTAAACAATTTATAAGATTTGAGAAAGCATCCTGAAGTTATCTTCCCATCCTTAAACAGCAAAAGTGAAAGAATTTCAGATTGGGGTGACCTGAGCGTCTCTTGACTACAAGTTTTCCATTTGCTGCGCTATTGCTACATAATGTGATTGTGTATTTTCTGGTAACCCTATCTAAAAAGTGTCATGAAGTAAGTAGAATGAACATTGAAGTATTTGCCCTGTAAGTGACCTATGAACTAGGTAATGCAGCTACTTTATTCCTATTTTATATGTAAAAGAGGGTTCACAAGGGGAAGGTCCTTGGTTGGGTTTTGGAGACTTTACTGCTTCCTTGATAATGTGTTGTTAAGTTGTCTGACTCTTCCTGACCCCACTTGTGGTTTTCTTGGCAGAGATACTGGAGTGCCTTGCCATTTCCTTCTCTAGCTCATTTTACAGAACAGGGAACTGAGGCAAACAAGGTTACTTGACCAGGGTCACACAGCTTCTGAGGCCAGTTTTGAACTCACAAAGATGAGTCTTCCTGACTTCAGGCCTGGCACTTTATCCACTGAGCTGACTAGCTGCCCCTGATGATAATCAGCTGATTTTTATTAGAAGAGTCAGCCTCCTTTGTGATAGATATAAGTCAACCATCTTCTTATAAGCCAGTTTCCTTTGATTTTGACACCACAATACAATAGAGTAAACCTGCTTCCTGGAGGGTGGAGAGAAATTCTCCCCTTCCTCTCCATCCCAACAGTATTAAGCTTAAAAGGGAAGTTCCTAGACTTCCAGCTCCTGTCTGTTTTTCTGTTTCCTTTTCTGATCATAGGTCATATACTGTGTGTTCATCTCCGTTTTCAGAGAAGACCGTGACATCAGAGAAACGATGATATGACTTGCACTTGACTTTGTTTTGAGTGAGGGAGGGCTGTGCAGGTCACCAGCCTCACTTTCTCCTCCTGAGCCATCTGGGTCCAGTTACCAGATATTCATCAGGATGACTGGAGATGGCCCAGGATGCAACGGGAGACCTTGGCTTTTTTAGGCTGGCCTTTACAGGTACTTGCTTAGAGGGAGGAAATGCCCATTGAGTTAATAGGCTTCTTTAAGAAGTAATCAGGGAATGGCCCTTTTAATGAACAAAAGAAAGAATAACTAAATCAATAGAAACTGTTACTAGTGATAATCTCTCTAAGCCAGCCATTAAGTGGGAGCTTTGGCAGGGACATCTTGTTGTACCTCAAAGCCTCAAAGGAAGGGGAGAGGGAGACAGAAGGGAGAGGATGACCTAGGTTACCCACTCCCCAGCTCAGGCAGCTTGATCTTCTCGCAGTCTGTGTTTGTCCTTCATTTTTGAAGACCATGACATCAGAGAAATGATGACATGACTTGCACTTGACTTTGTTTTGAGTGAGGGAATTCTGTGCAAGGTCACCAACCTCACTTTCTCCTTCAGAGACCTCGGGGTACAGTGACCAAATATTCATCAGGATGACTGGAGATGGTCCAGGATGGAATGGGAGATCTTGGCCTTTTTAGGTCAATAGGCAATTATGAAGGGGCTGAAATGCCCAGCAGTAACTCAGCTTGGAATGTTGAGGCCCTGTGCTGGGGAAAGGACCCTAAAGTCACAAGATCAAAGGGACACAGACCCCATCAAGTCCAACACATTAATTGTACAGATTTAGAAATGGAGGCAGAGGTTAAATGACTTTCCTGGGGTCACACAGCTAGAAAATATCTGAGGCAGGATTGGGACTTGGACTGGGGTCAGAAATATTTTGAGGGAAGAATTGGCAGAACTTGGTCAGTCAGTTCCATGAAAAGAAAGTCAAATCAGTTTTTTCACCTGAGTAAGAGGAGCAAATGATGAAACAGGAGATTTCAATCTGTTAGATAAATGTAGAAAAATTCACTTAAAGAGTTTTATTCATAAACAAGAAACTTTCCATTTGTCTGCCCTGCCTTTCTCCCACTCTCCTCTTTCTGTCTGTTGGTGTGATCTGGTCACCTTGGCTATTTCTTTGTTCTCTCTTTCATGCCTCAAATACAGATTATGGGAGGATTAGGAGTATGTAATAGATAGGAAAAGAAATCCATAAAAGATTATGTGAAATGTGGTCAATTTAATTCTAAATTTGATTGGATCCTGAGAATGAAGTTTCCCTACCCAAGTCCTAGCAGCACATAGAGCATTGAGTCCTAGCAGGCACATGTGTGCCCACACAGAGCCTGAGAGAAAAGGTCCTGAGAATGAACTTTCTCCACTTTAGGGACTATCTTGCAGGCAAGCTCCAGTTTCAGGTCCTAGTGTTTGAGCACTGGATAAGCTAGTGAAAGATTTCCTCAAAATGTTTCTCAGAGAAGAAAGGAGTGTCAAAATAGCCCCCTGCTATGGGAAGACTAGAGCCCAGCAATGGGAGGACAGGAAATCTGGATGAACCTTGACAACCCCACACTGTTGCCATGAGTCATTTGCGCCAGCTCTGTCTTCTGTGAATGGATTGGTTTGTTTAGCAGCCTCTCAAGTGACTTTATCTTCAAGAGGAAGTTCAACAGGCTATTTGAGTACTTTTTATCAGTTTATTTGTGCCTCTGTGTGTGTGTGTGTGTGTGTGTGTGTATATGTATGTGTGTGTGAGAGAGAGGTTTCTGTTCCTGGGGTTCCTTCTTATTATATGTATTTTTTATAGCTCATGAAATAAAGGTTATTCCATGCCTGGTACATGTATTGTACAATGAGTGTCCATGCAGGAGTTGGGGGATCTGCTTTTACAAGGGAAACTTAGGTTATGGACTATAATCGAGCTTTGATCAGGAGATTTGCCTGGAGTAAAACTCCAGGATTGTGTCATCCAGTCAAGAAGAAAAAGAGACAACATGGAAGAGTTCCCTAGTCAGGGAATTTGGGATTGCAATCCTGCTTGAGACAGGAGTTATATACCCTGGGCATGATTCAGCCAGTCTGAGCCTTGGTTTCCTCTGTTGTAAAGTGAGTGTTGAGTAGGATAGTCTCTAAGGTCCCTTTTAGCTCTGGATCTGTAATCCTTCAGACTGTTTGGTTCCAAGTGTCCCAGGATTGGACCTGGTCTGTGTGAGGTCAGAGTTTTTGAGGGGATGGGAGGAGAAATAACTCCCCAGAAAACACACAAAGGAACTTGAGTTTGAGAGAAGTAACTTGTCCAAAACTACACTTTAAAGAGCAGAGCTTGAATATGCTGTCAGTCCTCTTGACCTTGCAGAAATACACCAGAAAGATGTATTATGTGCTATGACTTCACGAAAGGAGTAACCGCTACATTCTGTAAATGCAGCATCCTTTACTGAAATTTTAGATTTTGCCTAATTGACGGCATTGCTTTCTGAAATTTAGGAGATTGGGCAATGGTATGTAGGTAACGACTTAGAAATCTAGGGCTAGGTATCGTTGTCAATTCTCATGGCAACCATGGTAGCTAGGATATTTTACTAAAAGTATTCAGTTTATTGTTGTTTTTTTTAAGCCTACATGCTTTCCCAAAGGTCATGCCACTTTTGTACTTTTTACTTTGGCTCATTAACACCAGGCAATAGTTTATTTGTGACTAATTTGCTTGTAGGTACATCTTCCTGTAGCTTGAGGTTTTAAATCTGTTCTTTCAGATTTGACCAGACAAAAGGCTGCCTCAGTATTGCTTGAAAGAATTGGGAATGTTCAACCTGAAGAAAAGAAACCATAGGAGAGGGACTTGGGAACTGTCATCAAATACTTGAAATGCTCTCATGTGGAAGGATTAGACTTGTTCTGGTTAGCTGCAGAGAGCAAAATTAAGGATGACCAGTGGCCAAGGCACAGTCTTGATGTAAGGAAAATTTTACTAATAGGAATAAGCTAAAATGCTTCAGGGGAGTTAGGGTCCCCTCCAGATATTCTTTTTTTTAAGTTTTGAACATTCATTTCCACAAAATTTTGAGTTCCAAATTTTCTCTCCATTTCTCTCCTCCCCCACCCCAAAACGCCAAGCATTCTGATAACCCCTCCTCCAATCTACCCTCCCTTCTAACATCCCTCCCTTTCCTTATCCCCATCTTCTCTTTTGTGCTGTAGGGCAAGATAAATTTCTATACCCCATTACCTGTATTTCTTATTTCCCAGTTATATGCAAGAACAATTCTCAACATTTGTTCCTAAAACTTCTCTCCCTTCTTCTCTCCCCACCCATTCTCACTGAGAAGGCAAGCAATTCAATATAGGCTATATATGTGTAGTTTTGGAAATGACTTCTATAATAGTCATGTTGTGTAAGACTAACTATATTTCCCTCCATCCTGTCCTGCACCCCATTTCTTCTATTCTCTCTTTTGACCTTGTCCCTCCCCAAGAGTGTTTACTTCTAATTTCTCCCTCCTCCCATTTGCTCTCCCTTCCATCATCCCCCTCACCCCCTTCTCCCCTACTTTCCTGTATTGTAAGATAGGTTTTCATACCAAATTGAGTGTGCATGTTATTCCTTCCTTGAGTCAAATGTGATGAGAGTAACCTTCACTTTTTCCCTCTCACCTCCCTACTTTTCCCCTCCATTGAAAAAGCTTTTTCTTGCCTCTTATGAGAGATAATTTGCCCCATTCCACTTCTCCCTTTCTCCTCCCAATATATTCCTCTCTCGCCCCTTAATTTCATTTTTTTTAGATATGATCCCTTCCTATTCAACTCACAATATGCTGTGTGTGAGTATGTGTGTATAATCCTACCAACTACCCAGATACAGAGAAAAGTTTCAAGAGTTATGTTATCTTTCCATGTAGAAATGTAAACAGTTCAACTTTAGTAAGTCCCTTGTGATTTCTCTTTCCTGTTTACCTTTTCATGCTTCTCTTGATTCTTGTGTTTGAAAGTCAAATTTTCTTTTCAGCTATGCTCTTTTCATCAAAAATGCTTGAAAGTTCTCTATTTCATTGAAAGACCATTTTCCCCTTGAAGTATCATGCTCAGTTTTACAGGATAGGTGATTCTTGATTTTAATCCTAGTTCCTTTGACTTCTGGAATATCATATTCCACATCCTTCGATCCCTTAATGTAGAAACTGCCAGATCCTGTGTTATCTTGATTGTATTTCTACGATACTCAAATTGTTTCTTTCTAGCTGCTTGCAATATTTTCTTCTTGACCTTAGAACTCTGGAATTTGACTACAATGTTCCTAGGAGTTTCTCCTTTGGGATCTCTTTCAGGAGGTGATCGATGGATTCTTTCAATATTTATTTTGCCCTCTGTCCCTTCTAGCTCTGACATTGGAGGGTTTTGTAATTCTATTTTTTTTTTTTTTGCTCTATCTAAACATCTATCTCAGTTTTGTAGGGAATTTTTATTGAGGTCTTAGGGGCAAAAAATGATCCTGTTTTTAATTAATTAAATGTAGGGTATTTGTGCAAATAAGAATAAAGTATGCTAACTTGGAATTATGTTATAGAATTGCCCTAAAATGACTCTTTAAAGTTGCTGAAGTCATAGCACATATTAGTCATCCTCTCTACCCTATTACATTTCAGTAGATATAGCATCACTTGCACAAACACTTCATGTTACAGCTTAAGGATTTGAAAATTGAGGGAAAGTGATTAAATTGGCATTGAAGAACCCTCTTTGCCATCTGTCATGAAATAGTCCTTTCTCTCAAATCATTTTAAAGTTTACTTTCTTAATGCTTTGGATAAGAGGCTGTTTGGGCTAGTCATTGGGAAAATGCCAGATTTTGCTTCTGTTTGGTTAGCTATGTGTAGTATTTGTGTAAACAGTTAGCATTAGATTTCACCAGATTAGAAAAAGCACCAAAAGTTCTTCATGCTGCCTGGCAATTGATAGGTGATTTCCCCTAAAAGATCATTGAAAGTTGTATTTACTAAAGCATTGGGGGTGGGAGGAAAGGAGGTACATTTAAATTTGCTGGGATCCCAGTGTAGAATTATAGGATTGTGTGAAATTAAACCTTTTTTAAAAATCAAATTTCTATAAACCATTGCGTGTGACATTTTCTAGATAAGATGTACATGTTAAGTGGGGCATGGGGGAGATGTTCACAGCCCAAATGCTTCACTGATTGATGAGTCACTGGTTACTTTAGTTTTTCAAAGATCTGTGAATTTATCATTGTAGGTATCCCCTCCACCAACACAGATGGCAGTCCCTCCATGACTATGTCTTTGAGAGTTGCTGTGAACAAAATTTTATCAACTTTTGGCCAACCTGGTTATGAACCTCTCCAAAACTTAGCTCTACTTATTTATATAATCAAATTCAGTTTTAACTTATTTTTATTTCTGCATTCTCTCTCCCTCTCTCACCTTCCCCTTCTCCCTCATTGAGAAAGTAAGAAAAATAAAACCCATTAGAAGCATGTATAGTCAAGCAAAACAAATTCATTTGATAATGTCCAAAATTGCATGTATGTGTATATGTGTGCTTATATATGTACATATATGTATACATGTATACATACATAAAGTCAAGCAAAGCAGATTTCCTGCATTGACCACTTCCAGAAATGCAGGTGTATATATAGATATAGATACAGATAATATTTACAAATATAATATTCCTCAATCTGCACTATGAGTTCATCTCTCTACCTGGAAGTAGATAGCATGTTGTGTCATGAGTCCTCTGGAATTGTGGTTGGTCATTGCGTTGATCAGAGTTACCGAGTCTTTCAAAGTTGTCTTTATAATATTGTTATTATATAAATTATTCTCCTGGTTCTGCTCATTTCACTTTGTATCAGTTCATACAAGTCTTTCCAGGTTTCTCTGAAAACCATCCCTTTCATTATTTCTTACAGTACAATAGTATTCTATCCCCTTCCTATAACATAACCTGTTTGGTGATTCCCCAGTTGATAAGTACCCCTCTGTTTCTAATTAACTTAGCTGTGCTTTTCTTTTGATGGCAGATATGTAGTCTGTCACCAGGCTTATAGAGGAGTGATAGCTTCAAAAAGAAAAGTTTTATGTGATGTATAATGTTATATTTGTCTTAGATTCTTATTGATCTAACAAAATGAATCTGTTAAAAAGTGGTATATAGCCAAACCTATTGGATCAAGGATTTTCAGATTTTTACCTTTGTTATTTAATGCAAATTTCAGGTAAGTAAATACTGGTGTCTAATAATTTATCCAATTAAAGGGCCACGTGATTATGTTAATCAGATGAATAAAAAATGACTCATAGGAACTTTTGTCTTTTCCTGAAAAATTACACGAGTAAAATTTTGATAAAACATACTTTAAATGCAAAATTAATTCATTATGTAGGAAGAAAGGAAATGGGCATTTATTAAACTCTGTGTGCCAGACATTGTGCTAAGTGCTTTACAAATACTGTCTCATTTTTATCCTAACAACAACCCTTGGAGGTAGGTGCTGTTTTATAGCTGAGGAAACTTAGACAAACAGAGGTTAAGTGACTTGCTCAGGGCCACACAGCTAGGAAGTGTTTGAGGCTAGCTTTCTATCCATTGCACCACTTTGTTATCGTAAAGGAACTGCAATAAAAAGGAAACTGGATGGTTAACCTGGAAAAAGATTAAAAGCCTGTCTGTAAATATCAGATATTGCACCCTGCCCCCCATCAATTTATTTGTTAAAATAAGTTTTATTGATGTCATTTGTTTTTTACATCAATCTTTTCCACTTTTCCCCTCCTTTGCCACTGTTGTCCATGAATATGCACATAGACGTAAAGGCATATTTCTCTTGTAACACAAATACTTAGGCATAACAATATCTTCACATATTTGAAAGACTGGCATCTAAGGGAGGTAGCCTTATTTTGTTTAATTACTGAATGCCAAACTAAAACAGCTAGATTGGAATTACAGAAAGGTTTATTTCAGGTCGTTATCATGGAAAGACTGTTTTATAAGCTGACCAGCAGTGTTTAACCAAAGACTAGAGGTTAGCTATTCCTCTGGTTTGTTTTATAGGGAATTCCTGCAGTGGATGACAGATTGGTCTTTAACCTCTAAGGCCCAAACCAGCTCAGAGTTTCTGCTTCTATGAATACTTTTGTAATGAAAATAAAGATATCCCTTATGTTAGACAAAAGGTACATTCTTTAAAGATGTATGTAAATAAAATCATTTTAAATCGACTTAAGAAAGCTTTTTTCTTTAATATGTTCTTATTACCTTTTGTTTTCCCATCAACCATATTTGCATGCCTTTCCCAGGTAACCATTTTTAATAAAAAGGATAAAAAAAAAACCAAAACTGTTCAGCAAAACTAGCCAATACATCAAAAAGTCTTATACTGTGTTCAACGTTCCATTGTTTCACACCCACATGTACCCCATCTCTGGGAAAGAGAAAGGAGGTAGGTTCCTTCTCATCTAATCCTTCTTTGAGGCCAAATTTGATCATTACAATTTCACAGCATTTACTTTTGTTCTTTCTATTTATATTGTAGTCACTGTGCATATTTTCTGTTTCTACTAACTTTATTTTGCTTCAATTATATGTTTTTCCATAATTCTTTGTAATCATATTTGCTATTTTGTACCACATACTGATAGTTTATCATATACCATCAATTTGTTTAACTTCTGTTAATGGATGCTTTGTTTCTACTTCTTTGTTATTATAAAAAGTGGTGCTGTAAATATTTTGACGTGTGTGTATGTATGTGTGTGTATATGCACACACATACATACATACACAGAAACACATATATTTCACTTTGTTATTGACCCTCTTGTGATTTGTAAGCCTAGCAGTAGAATTTTGATCAAAGGGTATGAGCATTTTGTCCCTCTTGGGGGGCATATTTCCAAATAGCTTTCCTATATGGTTAGACTGATTCATGGGAGGACTCTTAGCTTTCACTCAAAAGGACCAGCATATGTTAAATACCTTCTATGGGTCAGGCAGTGTGCATAGGTGAATAAAGAAAATTGGGAATTCTAAGAAGGTTCAGATTAGGAGAGGCTACTTTCCAGGCTTTAGGGTCAGTTTGTGCAACGGTACAGAAAAAGGAGATTTCACTTTCAGTGAAGAACAGTATGGAGGGAAGACCATCCAAGATGGTCTATGAATAGTAAAACCTAGGTGTCCCACAACTATTGCAGTACAGATGAAGGTAGAGCAACAGGCCTGGTAGTTACTGGGAAATCTAACCAAAAACAGTGGTTGTTTCAGCCCAGGTCAGTATAAGGAGTTTGCCAGAGTCCTCAGGACACTGAAATAAGGCTAAGGCTCATGTAGAGCCTTGTAGTACAGGGACTGGGCTGGGGTGGGGAGGGCAACTGTTGTATGTCAAGGCAAGACATTATGATTCCACTGTGGAGAAAGGAAGCTCACTTGCAGCTGTGTCCCTCTGACCCCAGAGCAGGATCTTAGATTAAGTCCATACTAGGGCCAACAGCTGAATAACCAGGGAAAGGAGCTCAGACCAAGGGCAAGCCTATGATTCTGTTACTCTGAACTATGGAGCCTTCCAGCCAGCTGCAGAGTTCAGACTTCCCCTGCACCAGACCACTTAAGGAGCACTGGTAAGTTCGTAGTTTGCTGGCTTAAGATTCTTGAAGAACATAGCAATTTGGTACCAAGACAAAGTAGTAATAGGACACCAGAGAGTATGGATCAGGACCATATATACCTCCTATATTTCTTCCCAAAGTATGCAGAGTCTAGCCCTAACACAAAGTCTCAATTCAGGAATGGAAGCACAAGCAAAGAATTGTATCATAAATCATTATTATGATGGCAAGGATGCTCAAAATATAAGTGACTCTAAAAGCATTCCCCTCCCATCTCTGCTCTTCACTTTCAGAATTGTCGCACAGGACCTCCCCTTCTCTACCTCCTACTTCCCCCCTACTCCCTGTTTTTCAGCTCCCTTTTGTGTATTGTCTTCCCCCATTAAAATAAACTTTTTGTCTTTCATCTTTCTTTTCCCTCTCCCTCCCTCTGTCCCTTAACGTCTACAAGCAAAGCCTCAAAGAAAAACAAAGCTTGGATACAAGGTCAACTAGAAATACTAGAGGAAATGAAGCAAGATTTTGTTTTTTTAGGTTTTGAAAATTACAAATGTAAGTTTCTGGAGGAAAGACTTAGAGGGAAAAGCTCAGTACTAAAGGTACAAAACCTCACCATAATAACAGACTGCCTGAAAATCAGAATAGAGCAGAAGTTACTGACTCAATGAGACAATCGGATGTCTAAAGAAGTAGAAGACAATAATTTAAGATCCATCGGACTACCAGAAAACCATAAGAACAACAATAAAGCCTGCCTATCATATTTCAAGAGAACAAGTAAAAACTGCTCAGATCTACTAGAACCAAAGAATAAAGTGAAAATAAAAAGAATTTACCTATAATACCCTGAAAGTCCAAAATGAAAACTTTCAAGAACATCATAGCCCAAATTCAGTTTCCAGGTAAAAGAAAACATACTGCTAGTAATCATTAAAAAAGAAGAAGGAAAAATTCAAATACCAAGGAACCACAGTCAGGATTGCACAAAATTTGGCATTCACTGCTATAAAGTAACTGAGAATTTTTGCCAAAAGACAAATTATATAAGCTTACAACCAAGAATAATTTATTGAGCAAAACTGATTTTACAGGGAGGGAAATGGCCCTTTAATGAAATAGAGGACTTCTTAGTATTCCTGATGAAAAGAGCAAAGTCAAGCAGAAAAATAAGCACAGGAGTCATGCATAAACATAAAAAGGTAAATACAAGTATGCAATTAGAAACAGGTATCACTTCTAAACCCTAAGGCCATTACATGTCAGAGAGGGAGTTAAGACTGAGAGGGTTTGGGAGTGGTTATTTTCTAGTGATCTTAAAGAGAGAAAAAAACTGGGGAAATAGGAATATACTAGAGAAGAAATGGGAAGAAATAATGGGGGGACTTACTATCTTATATAATTGGAGTACGAAGAGAAAGAGGAGAGAGTAGACATCACTTGAACTTCACTTAAATCTGAATTAGGGAAAGGGTAGGGGGAAAGGAATGAGCATTTATATGGTGCCAACTATGTGCCAGGGACTGTACTAAGAGCTTGGCAAATATTATTGTATTTGATAATGAGATTATCTTATTTGATAATTTGACAAATACTTCACTTGAACTGGTCAAAGAAGAAAAAAGCACTTCCATATGTAAAGGGTTTAGTGAAGAAAAAACATTCAACTCAGTGAGATTGGACAGCATAGGGAAGGTCAAGTGTAGAGGTTATTCATAAGCAGACTAAACTTTGGAGGCTGTATTGCGAAGAGGGATTTAATGAGAAGAAAGGCTAAGACACATGATTTGGGCTGGGAAATGGAAGGAGATTGCATGGAGCATAGATGTAGCCAGGGGTAGGGAACCTGCTCTAAGCACTTCCTTCTCTCCAGTCTGTTCTTTGTAAAGAGAAGAGGTGGGATAGGCAAAAAAGAAAATTTTATACAAAAATAGGATGGAGAAAAATACACAATTAGTAATGATAGCTAAGTATGAATGAGATGAATTTACACCCCTCCCCGCCCCAACGGAAGAGGATGGAACAGATTTAAAAGCATGGTGCCATAGTCTACTGATTACAAGAAGCAAACTGAAAACATAAATTCACACAGAATTAAAGTAAGGGGATAGGGTAAAAATCTCGTCCACTGAACTTTTTCTCTTTTATTGTCACATCTGACTCTCTGTGACCCTGTTTGGGGTCTTCTTGGCAAAGATACTGTGGTTTGCCATTTCCTTCTCCAGCTCATTTTATAGACGAGAGAACCGAGGTAAACAGGGTTAAGTGACTTGTCCAAGGTCACATAGCTAATAAATAAATTTCTGAGGCTGAATTTGAACTTAGGTCCTCCTGACCCCAGGGCTGGTTATCTACTGTGTCACCCAGGTGCCCCAATAAATTAGGTAGCAGTCATAAATAAAGAGGCTAGCAGTCATAATCTCAAATAAGGTGAGAGCAAAAAATATTTGATTAAAAAATCTTGATTAAGAACACTTAATAGTATCACACATAATGGATTACTAACAGTACTTAATATGTATGCATTAAATGCCATAATACACAAATACTTAAAGGAAAAGATCAGTGAGTTTCAGGGAGAAATAGTAAAACCATAAAAGTAGGGGATTCCTATCCCCTTTCAAAGACAATCTAACAAGAAGTGTGAAGTACCTGAATAGAATTTTAGAAAAGTTAGATATGATGAATCCCTGGTGATTACTGAATGGGAACAGGAAGGATTATATACAATTCTTGAACTATATGTCACATTTATAAAAATTGGCCATATATTAAGACATCAAACCTCACAAATTCAGAAAACCAGAAATATAAAACATCTTTCTTACTGACCATAACAAATAAAAATTATATTTGATAAATTGCTATTAAAGAAAGTATTTACAATTAGAGAATAAATAATAATCCTAAATAATGCGTGGGTCAAGAATAAATCAGAGAAACAATACAGAATTTCATCAAAGATAATAACAACAATGATACATATCAAAATTTGCAGAATACAGACAAAGCAGTACTTGGGAGAATATGTCTCTAAATATTTTCATCAACAAAATATAGAACAGATGAAAGAACTGAGCATGCAACTAAAAAAAAACTAAAAGGACCAGCAAGAAATCCAAATCACATACCCAAATAGATATTTTGTAAATAAAAAAAGAGAGACTAACAATATTGCAAATTTAAAAAACCCCTTGAAATAAAAATAGGAGCGGTTAAAAAATAAAATAAGCAAACTTTAAAAAAGAAAGGAAAACCAAAATATCAGTATCAAAAAATGAAAAAACCCAACAAAAAGAAATAAAGAAAAATATTGTAAACTTTTGCCCAACTATATGCCAATAAAACCAAAAAATTAAATGAAATGAGTAAATGATAACAGAAATCTAAAATTACTATACTGATACCAAGAAAAAAATTTAAATAAACCAATTTCAGAAAAAGAAATTGCAAAAGAAGTGGTGTATGTAGTGGATAGGACTTATCAAGCATTCAAAGAATAAATATTTCCAATATTAAATAAACTGGAAAATAAGAGAAATCCTACCAAATTCTTTCTACAATATATATGGTCTTGATACCTAACCTGCAGAGAGCCACAGCAGAAAAAGAAAATTATAACGGTACTCATAATAAATATGTTCAAAAATGTTTAAATAAAATATTAGCAAAGAAAGTACAATATAGCAAAAATACTGTACACTACAACCAATTTGGATTTATGTAAGCAATTTGGAATTGATTTACTATTAGAAAATTATAATTGTAATAGACTAAATAAGAAATTAATCATATGATTTTATTAATAGTTAGCATAGAAAACTTTTGATAAAATACAACAGCGATTTCCATTTTTAAAAAAATTAAAGAACATAGGAGTAAATGAGTCTTTCCTTCATAGAGTAAGCAGCAAGTATCTAAAAATAAGATCTAGGAATATACATATAGAGACCTTTCCAATAAAGTCAGAGGTAAGGCAAGAACCATTATTATTATCATTCATGAAAACTTCCTGGTCCTCCAACTGAAAATTATGTCTTTTTCCATTAAATTTTTCATGTTTACATTCACTAGAAATCTTTGTTTTATTGTCATATTTGCATTATTATTGTTATCAACCATGATCAATAACATTATGTGATACAGTACTAGAAATGGTAGCTATAGCAATAGGACAAGGAAAAATCAAGGAAATCAGCCCACGCAAAGAAAATAAAAGTATCACTTTTTATGAATAATATAACAGTGTACTTAGAGAACCTCATAGGGAATCAACTAAAATTAATTGAACAGTAGCCACCAAAGTTGCAGTATTCAAAATAAATCATCAGTATTTTTCTATGTTACTAACAAAACCCAGTAAGAAGATATAGAAAGAGAAATTCCATTGAAAAAAAGCTACAGACTGCATGAAATAGAAATCTACCAACTAAGAAATATAGAAACTACATAAATACAATTTATCAAACACTCTTTACAAAATAAAAGCATGCCTATGGGTAATTGGAGAAATATTAATTGTTTGTGGATAGGCTGAACCAATATAATAAAAATGTCAATAATACCTAAATTAATTTACTTATTTTGTGTTATAGTAACCAAACTACCAAGATTATTTTATAGAACTAGAAAAAATGAGAATGAGATTTATCTAAAGGAACAAAAGGCCAAGAATTTCCAGGTTATATGGGGGGAAAAGAGAGAAGGAAGGGGGCCTAGTAGTACTAGATCTCAAACTATACCACAAAGCAGTAATTTGAGAAGAAAAATGGCACTGATTAAAAAATAGAGAGATCAATTAGTGGAACAGATTAGGTATTCAACAAAGAATATAGAGAGTGAATAAACCTGAAGACCTCAGCTATTGAGTTGTAAAATAAAAATTAGTGGGAAAACCAGAAAGCAGACCGAGAAAAATTAGGTCCAGACACACCATTAAGCTTCAAATGGATGCATGACTTAGATATAAACTGGTTATTTCATAAAAGGTTTTTATTAAGGAAAGGTCTCTTCCAAGACTGGACACAACCTTCTCAAGATCAGTGATTGATCACCTACTCTGGAAAGGAAATATAAATCAGAAAAGGTAGCAAGGGGTTCAGGGGCAAACTTTCTTTGTTAAGTCTCTAGCTGCCATGCTCAAACGAAATAGATAAGTACTTGTGATCCCAGGAAGAGAGGGTTAGGATGCAGCCAATCCCTCTTTAAAGGTCACTGAGTCATCTATTCTTCCTGCACAGTGGCCAAGGAGGGGATTACTTCATCAGCTCAAACTGCAAGAGTCCTGCAGTGCTTAGTCACATAAATGATCTGCTGAAGGATTTATTATATCCTGAGACATTGTGTGGCATATGTCTAGATTCAGGAAGGGTTGTTTTATTTATCATCTGACATAGTTCCTATCTTCAAGGACCTTACAATATAACAGGAAGGATACAAATTCACACAAATAATAATGCAAGGAAGAATATGGAAAATGCAAAGATTTCTCGTGAAGGTGCTCATGAAAAATTTAATGGAAAAAGATACAATTTTCATTTGGAGGATCAGGGAAGTTTTCATAAATGAGGTATAGTATCTGAGTTGGGCTTTTAAAGGAAGATATAGATTTCACCTGGTTGAGATGGAGTTCCTTTCAAGAATGTCTAATAGCATGAGCAAAGCAGAAATACAATGAATGTAAGAGGGAAATGAGAAGGCAGTTTGGCATCAGACCACAGAGGGCTCTGAATGCTAGGATCAAGTGTTTATACTGTAATCAGAAGGTAATGAGAAGCCACTGAAGCTTTCTGAGTTGGCAAGTGGCATTAGGAAGAATTCCCTGGCATCATTTTGAAGGACAGAACTGATTGAAACAGCGAAAGCTTAGAGGCAGAGATACCAGGTAGGAAACTTTTAGAATAGTGCATTTAGGGAGGTAATAGGGTCCTGAAGCAAAGTATGATAGTGGGAGTAAAAAGGAGGGAATAGATGTAAAAAATATTACAGAGGTGAAGTCCATAGGGCTTGGCAACTGATTGTATATGAGAGAAGAAAGAAGAAAAAAAATGACCAATGTTTCAAGCCTGGAGAAATTGTGGTACAGGTATTTCTTGGGAGTGTTTCAACCTGTTTCTTAGAAGAATTCCCTAGAGTTAAGTTTATAAGGTTGTTATAGTTTATTATTTTATTAACTATAAGTTTTATTGTTTATTAATATTATGTGATGATATTAATACATTAATATTTTATATTGTTATATATTATTAATTAGAGTTGAGCTTATAGCTTCAGAGTCAGAAGCAACTTTAGAGGTTATCTAAGAAAACACTCTCATTTTACAGGTAAGGAAACTAAGGTCCAGTGAGTCTAAGCAACTTACCTAAGGTCACACGTGTAGTGAATGGCTGAGTTAGGATTTGAACCCAATTATTTTGACCTCAAATCCTGCACTTTTTCCATTATCTGACACAAAAAGTTGACTGAAGTTATGGATTCATAAAAAGACTTCTTTTCATATATCAATAGGAATGTTGATTTTTTTCAGTCAGCTTGTGTAGGAGCAATGGAACCCCTACCTTGTGAATCTCAGCTGGAATAGAATCAGCACCAGGTGCTTTGCCACATGAAAGGAACTCAATGGCTTTCAAAACCTCTTCTTCAGTTTGAGGTTCAGCCAGGGAGGGATTGACTTCAACCTGAGAGAAATGGTCAATGGCCTTAGCATCGACTGATGATCTGTTGAGAACACTATGGAAGTGTTCAGCCCATCTCTCTAGGATCACATCCTTATCACTAATCAATCACATCAGCACTGAGTAGTTGTGAGGCACCATGGGTTTTTGGTCCATAAATAGCCTTCAGGGAACCCCCAGGAGTTCAAGGATGCCTCTATTATCCATCTCTTAAAAGGTAAAGAAAATAGATTATCCTGCAATAATCACGGTGGGGGGAGGGGCTCTCTCTTAGTCATTGCTGGCAAGATTCTTGCTAGAGTCCTCCTTAATAGGGTGATCCTCCACCTGGAAGATGGTCATCTACCTGAGAGCCAATGTAGTTTCAGAAAGGGCTGAGGAACAGTAGATATGTGTTTGCTACCCAACAACTCCAGGAAAAATGCCAGGAATAGAACAGAGGTCTGTACACATTTGTAGACCTGTCCAAGGCTTTTGACACTGTTAGTCGTGAAGGCTTATGGAAAATTATGTCAAAATTTGGTTGCCTGGAAAAGTTCATCAGTGTTGTATGGAAATTTCATAATGGCATGCTTGCCTGCATTCTAGATAATGGACAACACTCTCTTGCCTTCCCAGTCACCAATGGAGCGAAACAGGGCTGTGTGTTTGCTTCCATGCTTTTTCGCATGATTTCAACCATGTTGTCAAATGCTTTCAATAAGGATAAAGATGGCATCAGTCAGCTACTGCACTGATGGTAAATTATTCAATCTGAAAAGGCTACAAGTAATGACTAAAGTGGAGGGAATGTTGGTGCATGATTTTCTGTTTGCAAATGATTGTGCACTCAATGCAGCCTCTGAAGCTGAGATGCTCCAAAGTATGGATCAATTTTCTGCTGCCTGTGCTAATTTTGACCTAACCATTAATACCAAAAAAAACCCCACAGGTGCTCCATCAGCCACCACCACATCATCCATATGTGGAACCATTTGTTACAGCAAATGGAGAAGTTTTGAATGCTGTGGATAAGTTCACTTACCTTGAGGTATGGAGGGGATGTATATGTTGATTATGAAATTGACATACTCGTTACAAGAGCTAGTTCAGTGTTTTGGGGACACCAAAGGAAAGTATGGGAGAGAAGAGGTATTAGACTGGCTATCAAAATGAAGGTCTATAGAGCCGTTGTGCTGACCTCATTGTTGTATGCCTTGAAACCTGGACAGTCTACCAGTGCCATGCAAGGAAACTGAATTGCTTCCATCTGAATTGTCTTAGGAAGATTCTGAAGATCACCTGGCAGGTTAAGGTACCAGACACTAAAGACTTTACTTGAACTAAACTGCCGAGCATTCAAAGAGTGTTTCAGAGAGTGCAACTCCCATTGCTGGCCACATTATTAGAATGCAAAATGTACACTTGCCAAAAAGACTATTTTATGAAGAATTCACACAGGGCAAGCAATCACATGGTGGTCAGAAGAATCAACAGAACAACACTCTCAAGGTCTCTCTCAAGAACTCTGGATTTGATTCTGGGAGATAGGAGACTGCTCACCATGACATGCCCATATCAGAGAAGGTGCTGTGCTCTATGAGCAAAGCAGAAATGAAATGGCTCAAAGGAAATGCAGGATGCACAGATTTAGAGTATCCGCCCCAAATGTTCACATGGATTATCTGTGCCCAACCTGTGGTAGAGCTTTCCGAGCTCATATTGGTCTGATCAGCCACAGCTGGACACGCTGAAACTTGACTTTATCATAGTGACGTCATTTTGGTCCTCTTCAAGAATCAAGGACAACAGCTAGGAATATGTTTAAAAACTGGAAAAGGTGAAATTGCTTTCTGTGAAATGAAAACTGTTTCTTTTAATGACTGCTTCCATTTAAATTCTTTTAAAATGATAACTTCTTCAAAGAGAAAGCAAAACATGTATGGACTCCCATACTCACAAGGTTCTGAGCCACAATTAAGAGTGAGCAAATGAAGTCAGACTAGCTCCGACTTCCTATTTCGTGTCTGACAGCCTTAAGTAAATGTTTAACATTTCAGGCCAGTTGCTTGCTTGCTTTCCTCTGTAAGCAGATGCATATTCCCTTGTTTTGACATAGGTAATTGTTAAGCTTCTTCAAAATTCATGTTCTCTAGTTGCAGACAATGAGAATGGAAATTCTGCATTCTTTAGATGACTTGATCTATCACCTTTCATATTAGATGAGTTAAAAGGGTGAGAGATAGGTATAAGTATAGAATGGCATTCTTAATAGTTTGATGCCAACTTGATACCAATATTACCTAGATAAAAGAAATGTTGTTTTTGAGATGGAAAATTATATTTTATTGCAAAGATTCATAATGTCTTCTGGACAGGTCTGCTTTAAAAAAAATTATTTTGATTTCTTTTGGTACATTCCTTAAGGCTTAATTGAGGAAAAAATAATTGCCTGATTTAGCATGGCATGCTCCATGAAGATTTATTGCTAGCGTGGTGCACAGAAAAGTTCATCCATCAGTGTGTCTATACATATGTATACACATTTATAAAACTATATTCTTATATAGACACATATATACATATCCATATATGTATATGGACAGATATCTATGTCTACATTTATGTCCAGAAATACACACAAGTTTATAAATACACATAGCTAAATGAATGTTTATATATATATGCCTATATTTACACATAGGTATGTGGATGTACATGTGTGTATATGCACATTTATATTTGTTAGATACATACTGCAAACGGGAAACAAGTGAGCTAGATTGCCTTTCAGAAATTACAAAGCTGCTAAAATGTCCCCAAACTTCTCCCATTGCCTGATGGAATGGAGGTGAGTTCCTGCAAATCATGGAACACCATGGTCTCCAAAGAATTAAAACTGTGTATTCCAGAGGGCAATGGAGAGATATAGTTTAGATGTGAGCAGGCTGCATCATCTAATAAAGAACTTCAAAGAAGAGGTAGAGGAAAGGATGTCATCAGGGAAATGTACAAACGACGGATTGTTCATATGGTGGGAGTGAGAGATGGCATGTGGACAACCTACATGCTCCTTGCAGTATCAAGAAGAAGCAAGAAAAGTTCCCAAGATGTAAAGTGGATCTCCTATGGCGAACTCATGAAAAGATTTAAACAAGAGTCTGACTTGTTGAGAATAAATGGACAGGTTGCAATGAGCATCATTAGAAAGAACATCCAAACAGATGAGATCACAGAACCATCAAGCATTTAACGGACAGCTAAGAGGTGCAGTGGATAGTATGTCAAGCCTGGAATCAGCATGACTTATCTTTCTGAGTTCAAATCAGGTCTCAGACACTTACTAGGTGTGTGACCCTGGGCAAATCACTTAACCCTGTTTGCCTCAGTTCCCTCATCTGTAAAATAAGCCAGAGAAGAAAATGGCAAACCATTCCAGTATCTTTACCAAGAAAACTCCTAATGGAGTCAGGAAGAGTGAGATACAATTGAAAAAATAACTCAGCAACAAATGATGCACTGTTCCCTGAGCCCTGACCGGAAGTTGGGAGAACTGGGTTTTAGGCCCTGCTTTTGCCTGTAACTAGCAGAAAAGTCATTTGACCTCCCTGGGCCAGATTTGAACTCAAGTCTTCCTGAGTCCAATACCAGCACTCTATCCAATGTACCATTCATATATCTAGTAGGAATGGCAAGTATGCCAGTATATAGCTGAATCATGGAGTACAGAGTTGATGGAGGGAAATAGGTTAAAAGACTGGAAAGTCAGGATGGGTCTTAGTTGTAAAAAGCTTTTAATGTCAAACAAAGGAGTTTATGTCTGATTCTAGATATGAAAGGACATCTTTGAAGTTTGTCTCATAGAAGGGTGATAGTCATACCTTCATTTTAGGAAAACCACTTGGTCAGCTGTATGGACCTGAGGGAGGGACAAGGTCACACAGTTAGTAAGTACATGAGGTGAAATTTGAACTCAGGTCTTACCGATTTCTGGTCTAGCACTCTATTCACTGAGCCTTCTATCTGTCTTCTGACACAGAGTAAGTGCTTAATAAATGCTTACTAAATTAAATTAAATTCTAAGATCTCTTCCAAGCTTTGTCTTTTGATCATTTGAATCCTATGAGCCCAGTGGCAGAGTCAGGGATCCAGTATCATTTCTACCACATCACACCTCATACAACACTTTAGGCATTCTGTTTTAAGTTTTGATTTTTGGTACATAAAAACATCTTTAAAATTCAAGTCTCCAAATTTATTGAAATCTCACTGACTATTTAAATAACTTTCAGTGATTAAAAGCAATGGATCCCAGCTGAAGCATTTTAATTCTGACATGATTAGTCATAGGAATAGAGGGAAAGAAAGGCTAAAAGGAAATAAATGCCACTGTAATCCTTAGTTTCTCTGATAAAATTCATTGTCCATGATTAAGATAATGAATGAGAGGTAAAGAGTTTGGTTTCCCAGATCCAACTCTTTTGATAACTGATGCCTGGGTGGTGGAACTCTCAATAGGTAATAAATTTTTTCCCTCAAGTTGTAAATATCTACTTGAAATGGCAACTCATAAAAGAAAAGAAACAAAATGAACACAACTGAAAGTGAACACATAGAAAAATAATCCAGGTTTAGCATGGCCAAGGATGAACACAGTTCACTGTAGAACCTAGTCATTTATTTCCACATATTTCCTGTGAGATTTTTGCTTTGTTTATTGCTCCAAGCTGTGTAGCTAAGACAAGTATCTTTGCCCATAAATATATCCATTTCTATAAATCTAAATGAGTCAGTTTCCATAGAACCAAGTATATCCCTCTTAAAAGAAAAGTAAATGGCCTCCCATAGGCATCACATGGTTCATGAGGGTTGTTATAAGAAAACCAGAATATCATATAGCAATTAAGGAGCCTGATTGGAGACTGAGAAGAATTTTTAATTGCATATAGGTAGCAATTTACTAGGGTAGATGTTTCTTGTGACATGTGTCCTAAAGGTCAGAGTTTATCCTTCTTTGGACATTAACGTAATCTTTAAAACTTCAGAAGTTACTCTTTTGAGTCATTATAATTTTTTTTAACAAGGAGCGATTTTGACAATTAACGCAGTTAATAAAGGTCAAATATCAATTTTTTCCCCAATTTCTAGAGCATTTAACTTCTTCCCTTTTGAAAATGAGAAGATATAGAATGATAAATAGTTATTAAGCAAGTACAAGGATGTAGTTCTGCTGTCAGAATGATTATTATTAAACAGCTGATAATGAAAGAATGGAATTACCATGTATCTGATGGGAAAGAAAGTGGATTATAGAGAAAAGAAATGGAAAAATTAAGCCCAAGTAATGTGTGTAAATTAGTACTATAATGTAGCTAGCATCTCTTGTAAGTCTTCTGACCATTCAATTATGTCTTCTGTCTTCTAAGATTGAATATACACATTTAAAAATAAGTGACTTTTATTTGAACATATCTCTCTTGTTTGCAGCCTCTTACATTCTATGCTTTGCAAACCATAATACACAGAAGTAATATAATAATAGCCGATGTGTTCATAAATCCTTAAGGTTTGTAGAGTGCTTTATGGACATTCTTATTCAATCCCAGCAAGGGTTAAAAGTTGGTAGGCAAACATTCTCTTAAAAGTGAAAATAATAATATTAATAAACCATAACAAAAACAGGTACTCAAGTCCCTGGGGGGAGGGACCGGAAAAATAAAATAAAGTCTTAATTAAATAAAATATAGTCTTGCATTTAATCGCAAGATTTTGCAGGTCAAGTTGCTTTGTGGTTAGTATTAGCTGTTACGAAATGAAAATATAACTTATAAGAAGCATAAACACCATATACTCTTATGATTTTCATTTTAGTGGAGAATTGTAATTTATATTTATTTTTTACTATCTTAACTACATTGTGTAATAATTATGGATAAATTTCTTGGTATAGCAGTATTTGAATACAGTGAATGGCGTAGGTAGAAGACACCCTTACCAAGCATCTCTGTTGCCTAGTTGATTGCCAACTAATCTATCTGACCCCATGTGGGCAAGAAGGAGCCTTTGTCAGACCCTCTTATAATGTGTGAAGATTTTACCTTTCCTGTGTCAGCTGTCTTTGCTCTCTTCCTTCCCTCTGTTCAGTCTTCTATTTTCCCTGTTCTACGGCAGCAGATTGATTATTTCTTCTTGCCACCTATGTATCATATTTTTCCCCTTTCAGTAAATAATACTACCTAAGGTCTTTAGGTGTTTATTAGTTGGATATATTTGAGTAAAAAGTGATAACTAGGGGAGGGCAGAATCACTTCATAACATTCTCCATTAAATTAAATGAAATCGGTTTTTCCTTAAATGAATTTCTGCCTTACGTGCCATTTTCATGGAATGGATTTTATCTATTAACAAAGGATGGATATGTCAAAATGGTGTCAAACATAATGACTTTCTTGGACACTCTCCACTTTTCATCTGCTAACTTTCTTATTGTGATAAACTTGTTGCTTCTCCTTAACCCCCAGAGAAGCCAATTCATTTAGGATTAATACAACCACCAAAAATATTTTTTTTTCCCAAAAATCTTGGAGCCACACAAAATAGCTATTTTACTTTGTAGCTGAAAGCACCATTATTATCAGAACTATTATTCTTGACAGAAAGCACCTTAATCTAAGATTAAAAAAAAGAGATGGAATAGTCAAGTAATAAGAAGAAAAAACAAGCAAGCAATAGATGGATGACCCAAGTGCTGTATTAATATACAGGAAATTTAAAATATTTATTATATATATATATACACATATACATATAACACATGTGTGTATATACAAACATATATACATACACAATACATATATATATATGTATATGTTACATATATCGTGAACCCCTTTGGCTATTTGGTGAACCCAATGGATGGACCCCTTCTCAGAATAACTTTTGACTATATTCATAATTGAAGGAGACAATAATTTTTGTTAGAGACCAGTGAAAATTAAGATGTAACTATTTTTTTCATCCAAGTTCATGGATCCCTTGAAATCTATCCATTAACCTCAACTTAAAAACCTCTGATATCAAAGCAAGGCTCTAGTACATTCAGTAGATTTGCTATGAAGGATTTATGAAAGGATGGGAATATCAATTGTACAAGATGAGGATAAGGAGGTATGGGTGACTTTTCAACATGCATCGTTGGAAGGGCAGTCAGATTAATAAAATCAACTGAAACACTGAAGAACACTGATAGAAATTCTGGAAGCAATCAGACAAATAGCTCAAAATCAAATATTTGATCACTTGCTTTTTCTGTTGCCCTGGTGTAGGTGCTTATTAACCCTGAAATGGTAGGAACTGAGTAACAGAAAGAAGGAAATTGGGAAGCTGAGGGGCATGCCCAAAATAGAGATTAGGTAATCAGCTTTTGGATCATTAGAAGTTAAGAGAGACTTCTGTTTCACTGGTGATTTAGGAAATTCATGTGTCACTGATGTAAACATTTTTTATAACCTCTTGAATTTCCATCTACATGCCCTTTACTTACAGAGGACTCACCGAGCATGCTCTTCATTGAATAAAATGTCAAAAAAAAATCTGTACTTACAAAATAAAAATTAAGAAGCAACGATTTCCTTTAGGAAAGATTTTTAGAGAAATTCAAATGAAATGCCTTTGAAGTTCTATTTCATGACCATCAGCTTGACAAAGATGACAAAAAAGGAAAATAACAAATGTTGGAGAGGCTGTGGGCAAAGACACCCTAATGCATTGTTGGTGGAACTGTGAATTGGTATAGCCATTCTGGAAAGCAATTTGAAACTATGCCCCAAGTCACTAAACTAAATATATTTTTTGATCTATAACCTTAAAGAGTCAAAGAAAGAGGACAAGACCCATATGTATAAATATATTTTTTATCAATCTTTTTAGTAATGGTAAAGAACTGGAAACCAAGGCCCTACGAACTGGAAAATGGCTGAGCAAATTAAGGGAATATGATGGAATGCTATTGTGCCATAAGACATAACAAAAAGGATGATTTTATAGAAATCTGGAAAGACATATTCCCCGATACATAGGGAAGTGAGCAGAACCAGGAGAATGATTTATATGATAGCACTGTAAGGGTAAACAACTTTGAAAGACTTAAAAACTCTCCTCAACAAATTACTTATCACCTCAGCGAGGGGAGAGATGAAAGACAAAGAGAGAAAATTTGGAACTCAAAAAAATTTTTTTATTGAATGATAAAAATTGTCTTTACATGTAATTGGGAATAAAATTTAAAAAATTAAAAAGCATTCTGATCAATGAAACAACCAGCCATGATTTCAAACTGATGGTCCTACTACTCACCTCCTGATAGAGAGGCGATGAATTTAAGACAGAGAAAGAGATATATGGTCAAAACAGAAATTTGTTTTGCTTGATTATGTATTTGTTACAAGAGTTCTTCTTTTGTTGGCTTTTTTTTTTTCCAGTGGGGCAAGGCTGGTAAGGAGAAGAGGTGGACAGAAGGGAAAATAAATGCTTATTAATTTAAATAAATTCAATTAAATTAAAAAGGAAGATTATTCACTTTACTAAGGATTTACAATAAGATATTTTGAACTTTTGAGTTTCTTTTTCTAAGGAAATTAAAATGTAAGTCTGTTCAAAAAAATTTTATATGCCCTGTACTTTTCAGGAATCCGCAATGTGTGAAGTGACAGCCACTGATATAAAGACACTACCTTAAAAAAATAAGACAGAAAAACAACAGCCTCTGCTTCTCCAGAAATAACACTGGAGGATACAACACTGTCTTAAACATTCGTAAACTGGATGCTTTGAAGTTTTAATAGAAAGTCAAAGAAAGTTCAGATCCCTTCATCTTAAATTTATGTATCTGAGATTATAAAAGTATAACTTTGAGTACTCCTCTTAATAAGAGTAGCTCCTTGAAGTAAAAAGCTAATTTTTGTTTTGACTTTGTCCCCAGTACCTTGCACATGGCAGGAATTTAATAGGAGCTTGTTAAATGGAATTCATTGAGATGTTATTGGAAAAGATGATATCATTATTAATGATTATTACTATTTTATTATTATATTAGGCAGTATTAATTGGACTTAACCTTTTCTAAATATATGTTACTTGTCCACCAACATTAGTACTGTGCACATTTGCATCCCCATGGTTAACTGTATATTTGTAAAGAGAGAGGTAGTTGAACATAGATACAATGTTGATGCTGGAAAGCTTACAGATCTACCCCCTGCCTGCTTCCTTCCAACCACATAGAATGCTTAGCATTTAAACACGTCCAAAGTGATAGACCCCCTGGTTTCTTCCTGTCTTATAATGAACCAATTCTGAAAAGACTTGGCATTTGCATATGATGTAGAAAACAGTAGTTAAGTTACCGAATCCTACTTTAAGTTGTACCAATGTGGGCTTGTGAAATTCCTTTATATTTTAGTATTTTGTTTGTGAGTAGAAAAGACCTACTTGTTCCCTACTTGATTTACATTGTAGGTTGAATACCTCTTTGGTCCTTTCTTTGGGAAGACCTAGATATATGCCAACAACTTAAACCTGAAATATTTTTTTTTCCTGAGGTACCGTGGTGGGTGACTAAGTAAAGTAAGAATGTGACAAAAGAGAGCCTAATCCCTCTACCTCAGACAAATTGAGACCTGGGAAAGACCTTTTCTCAAAAAGGCCAAGGTCTCCCACTGCATCCAGGGCCATCTCCAGTCATCCTGATTTATGTCTTGCCACTGGACCCAGATGTGTCTGGAGGAGAAAGTAAAGCTGGTAACTTTGCACAGCCCTGCCTCACTTCAATCCAATTCACTTGCATGTCATGACACTACCCTCATATCTTTGGTCCTCATGGGGAGCAAAGGATGAACAACAGTAGAGGAGAGTTCTCAAGTACTGAACACACTCAGAATCATATGTATTGTTGTCCAGGGTAGAGAGGTTTCAGCCAAAATTCCATCTTCTGCAAGAAGCCTTTCCCAGTCTCCCTCAAGCCTTAGGCTAAGGTAGCTTATGTGACTTACCTAAGCTTATACAGGTGGTAAACACAAAAGGTGAGATTTTAACCTAGTTTCCCTGACTGAGAAACATCTCTTGTGTAGCTAGGAGATGCACTGGACAGAGTGCTGAAGTCTGGGAACCTGAATTCAAATCCAGCCTCAGACATTTACTAGCTGTGTGATCCTGGGCAAGTTATTTAGACTCTGTTTGCCTCAGTTTCCTCATCCGTAAAATGGAAATGATAATACTAGCACCCACTTCCCAGGCTTATTTTGTGGATAAAATGAGATATTTGTAAAGCACTTCGCAAGCTTGAAAGTAATACATCAGTACAAGTATTATTATTAGCTCTTTACTGCACTTTTAAAAAGGTTCTTGTCCCATCTTTATCACTAAATATTTAATAGCTGCATAATTTTGGGTTAGTTACTGAATCGTTATATGCCTCAGTTTCCTCCTTCATATGCTTATCAAAAGAAGTGAATGGAAATGCTCATAGACACACAGCTGGTAAAAGGTCGAACTTAGAACTCAGGTCTGCTGACTCTCAGTTCAGACTTTTCAACATCTTTGGTGAGGGACATTTAAATGTGGATGACCTAGAATGCCAGGCATATAGTTATTGCCATTTTAAAAACTGAACATTTGTCACTGATTTTTATTGTACTTGAAAAATAAGTGAATTATGTTAAAGACAGAAAGCAGAGATACATGAAACTTGTTGGGAAGACTGTAAAAGGACAGGTATCCTAATGAACTGTTGATGGAACCATGAATCGGTCCCATCATTCTGGAAAACAATTTGGAACTGTGTCCAAAAAGCCACTGCATTTTCCGTTTTTTGCCCCAGCAATATCATTACTAGGCATATACCACCGAGGGGTCAGAGACAGAAATAAAAGATCCCCATGTACAAAAAATATAATAGCACTTTTAATTGTAGAAGGGAATTGTAAACTGAAGGAATGTCCATCACTTGGGGAGTGACTGACCAAATTGTGGTAATGGAATTTAAGGGAATATTTTTGTGCCTCAGAAAGGGATAAAAATAATGGATTCTGAGAAATCTAGGAAGATTTGTGTAATAGAGGGACTATCCAACGACAGCCCAGTCCTTGAATTTGCCCTCCTGGATGGATTAAGCAAAACATGTCCAATATTCCATCGCCAGCTGTTGATGAAGCATGCTTATCACCTTTTGGCAGAGAGGTGACAGACAAGAGGTATAACAAGAGACACATTTACAGATATAGCAAAATGTGTTGATTTTCTTGACTGTACTTACTGGTTACAAGGGAGGATGCAGGGGTTTGTGGGCAATGAGAGTGATACAAAGAAAGAAAGAGAAGAAGGAAGGAAAGAAGGAAGGAGGGAGGCAGGGAAGAAAGAAAAGAAGAAAGGAAGAAGGAAAGAAATAAAGGAAGGAAGGAAAGGAGGAAGAAGGGGAAGAAAGAAAAAAGAAAGAAGGAAAGAAACAAAAAGAAAGAAAGAAAGAAAAAGCATGAATTTAAAAAATATTCAGGAGAAAAAAGGAGATAAAACAGAGTATCATGTTAGGTTTAATATTCACTTTAAAAAATTTTATACATACCAGAATTCCATAGTTTCACATACAATTTGATTTTCTGTTTTTATATGTTTGTTGAAACTTTCACATAGATTAAAAATTCTAGAAATAAGGAATTGACAATTATGGGATCATGGGACCTTGCTGTAATTGACATATATATGTATGTATCTCTGTATATAAGATTTAGTGGATATAATCTATATAGTTTGGTGGCCTCATCCCTAGAAAGCTTTTGGGAGATGACAGTTGCATTGCCTCCAAGTCAGGATGTGCCCCAATGGGAGCAAACTTTGTCCCTTTTCATACTGTTAACTCTTCCCTGGAAGCACAAGTGTTACTCACATAATGTAGAAGATAATTCAGTTCAACAATCATTAAGTGCCCACTACATTCAAGGGACTTTTTACGGCACTGGGGACATAAAGATAAAAAAAATATAATTCTTGCTCTCAAGATTTCATCTTTAGGAGGTTCACTAAGAAAGGTTTTTTGTTTGAGCTTTTATTTGTTCATTCACTAGACTTGTGATTTCATTAATATAGTGGCAAATGGTCCCAATCCTTTGAATTCAACATCTCACTGAAAGCAACAGCTGAACCTCATGGATAGTGGGAAGAGTATTATATTTGGAGTCAGAGGACCTGGGCTCAAATCTGAGTCTGCCACTTACCTGCACGACCTTAGACAAGTCACTCAGCTTTTTTGGACCTTAATTTCCTCATATGTAAAACAAGGAGATTGTCCTAGGTGACCTCTGAGATCTTTTCCATCTCTGTAAGGAAGAAGGAAGGGTTCAGTGTGAGTGATTTCTGGAAGTCATCATGGAAAGGAATAAATATTTACATAGTGCCTACTATGTACTAGGCACTATGCTAAGCCCTTTACAAATATTATCTCATTTGTTCCTTATGAGAACCCTGCCTGGGAGGTGGGTGCAACTATTAATTCCATTTTACAAGTTGAGGAAACTGAGGCAAATAGAAATTAAGTGAGCCACATACCTAGTAAGTGTCAAAGGCAGACTTTGAACTCAGGACTTCCTGACTTCAGGCCTGGCACTGTACCACTAGCTGCTTCTATCATCATGGAGGTGAATATTCATGGAGACAAATTCTCAGAATTTTAGAGCTGTAAATGGCCTTGGAGATCAACTAATCCAACCCCTTTTGACAGAGAAGGAAACAGGTCCAGAGCAACATCATAGGATCATGGATTTAGAACTGAAAAGGACCTTACATATCATTTTAGTCCAAATCTCTCATTTTACAGGTGAAGAATCTTTGTTCTAGAGAGAAGTCAAGGGGCTTGATGGTTGCATAGCCATTGAGTGACATGGCCAGGATTCATACCCAGATAGCTTGACTCAACACAAATCACCAGTATGACCTAGAATATGAAAAAGCTAAAGGGATATTAGTCTGTGGCACGAGAAGCATGTTGTCCCAAATAAGAAAAGTGACAGTCCTACTAGACTTTGAGCTGAATAGGTCATATCTGAAATCACAGAATGAGTGTTAAATTGAATTGATCTGAAAGGGATCTTAGTGATCATTCATGCCAACTGTTCTCAAAATGTGGTCCACAATCCCTTTCAGGGGGTCCATGAGTTCAAACCCACTTTAATCTAAAATGTTAATTGCCTATATCTGGTCACTGGATTCAGATGGCTCTGGAGGAGAAGTGAGGCTGGTGACCTGCACAGCCCTCTCTCACTCAACAAACGATAGTCAAGTGCAAGTTATGTCATCATTTCTCTGATGGTGTGGTCTTCTTCAGCAACGAAGGACGAATGTAAATAATTGTCTATTGAAATAGTCCTCCCTTTTCCAACCACATACTGATGTGAGACCAAATTTTCCCCACCACTCTCTTCCCATATTTGGACAAATTTCTAAGAAAAAGCTCTCAGCCATGAGTTCTGATTAAAGGCATGAGCATCTCTCAACTAATCTAAAAGCTTTAATCTAAAACTTTAAAGTTTATGAGATGTCAGTGATAATAATAATTCCTTAGATATGTATAATACCTGACAGAAGAATACACTTCTATATCCACAATTTTATTTGCTCCTTACAATAACCCTGTGAGCTAGGTACCATAGGTATTATCATCACCATTTTCCAGGTGAAAAAACTGAAGAAATGACTTGCAAAATTCCCCCAGCTACTGTAGGATGAAGCTAGAGCTCTAATACAGATCTACTGGGTCTATGCTCCTTCCACTACAACAGCTGCCTCTCATAACTAATTTGGAGACCATATTTATTCAGGGCTTCCTACAGGGTTGTATGTTTGCCGCATCAACATCAGAAATCCCAAGCCAAGTGAAATTGCTCACCTCTCTCTTTCTCCAAAACAATTATTCACTGCTCACATTCCACATCCAACTATATTAAAATACCACCCTCCAACACACACACACACACACATGCACACACACAATATTCTATTACACAGCATTATTCTACCTTCATCTATTTATCTTGAAAAAGGAAATAGAGAGTCTAAGAAAAGCTTATTCATCATTATATTAAGAGTCTCAGAGTTTATTAATGTAACAGTCCATGTGATGGAAATTTATAGTGTATGATGAAGACTTGGGAATCAGCTAAGGGGTCTGAACAAGCAGGAAGAAAATCAGTTTTAGGGAGAAAATAAGAAAAACAGAGAAAATTCAAACATAAAGTCTTTGATAATTGGCTTAGGAGAATAAACTTGATATGAAAATTAAGCAGCAGATACAAAGCATTTTCTGCTGGATCTTAAGTTAACTTTATATCACACTCATGTGAGTTATGTGACCTGAGGAACGTTATTTGGCTTATCTGAACATTAGTATCCTCATCTAGAAAATAAGGATAATAGTATTTACAAGCCAATAATTAACATGTTTTTATTAAGTTTCTATTACACTCCAGGCACTAACTAATCTCTGGAGATACAAGAAAGACAAGAGATGGTCTTTACTCTCAAGCAGCTTACATTCAGATGGAATAGAGTGTGTGATTAATGAGACATATACAAGATATGCACAGGGTAAATGGAAGGTAATCTTAAAGGAGAAGGCACTAGTGGGTGGAGGGATTGGCAAAGGTCTCCTGTATATGGGGGAATTTGAGTTGAGTCCTGAAGGAAGCAAGAGAAACTTTAAAGTAGAAGTGAAGGGACAGAGATTTCCAGGAATAGGAGATAGATAGGTATAAAGGCATAGAGATGTAGGTTTTGAGCAACACCAAGATTTCCAGAATGGCTGGATCATAGTGTTCATGGAAAAGAGTAAAATATTAAAAAAAAAGACTGGAAAGATAGGAAGGGGCTAGATTGTGAAGAGCTTTAAATGTCAGGATTTATGTTGAATCTAAGAGGAAACAATGAGCACTGGAGATCATTGAGCAAGGTGGTAACATGATCAGATCTGCATTTTAGAAAAACCATCTTGTCAATGGAGCAGAGGAGAATGGAAGGGAGAGAGACTTGAGGACCAGTTAGAAGCCTATGGCAATAGTGCAGGTGAGGGGTGATGAGGATCTGAACTAGCTGGTGTTTGTGCGAATGAAAAGAAGGGCACATCCATGAGACAAAGACTGAAACTGTAAGATTTGTCAACTAATTGGACATGTAGATTTAGTGAGAAAGACGAGTTGAGGATGACACCAAGACTGTGAGCCTGAGTGACTATGGGGATGGTGATTTGTTCAATAATAATGTGAAACTAAAGAAAATGGGAAGGTTTAGGGGGAAAGATGATGAATTCTGTTTTGGACATTTTAAGTTTGAAATGCTGATGGGGGATCTAGTTCAAGATGAGTAAGAGGGAATTGATACTTGACTATAGCTCAGGGTTGGTGGAAGGACAAGCACTCTGCAAACTTTAAAATTCTATAGGAATATTAGTTATTATTATTACCTCATAGGAAGTTTAAAAGAAATAATGAATTTAAATCATTTTGTAACCACTAATTCCCATATTGATGTCACCTCTTACTACAATTGAGGGCAAACATTTTGTCTGATAATTCTTTTTATTATGCACAGCACCTGGCTTAGTGCTAGGCACACATTAAATGCACAATATGTGCTTGTTAACTGACAGATTAAAACTGAACATCAATTCCATTTGTTTGAATATTTGTTGATCTTCCTAGAGGAAGGCAAGTCAACAACAACTGCTAGCTAGTTACTCCACTCCGTCTTCAGCTAATGTTCTTACTTCCTGTTGATTTCCTTTAATTCTTTCCAAATGTCCTATCTTGCTATTGCCTTTGCAACATGGAAGGTAACATTTTGATCAGATATATATATATATATATATATATATATATATATTTATAAAGTTGAATAGGGAAAGAAAGCTTCCTCTGAGGGGAAGGAGAAGTAGATTTTCAAGAAGAGAATCTTTGGGTACTGAATGAGAAGGGTTGAGTAAGAGTTGAATTGCTTACGATTCTTCCAAAGCAGCGTCACAATCTGCTCACTACTCCAGATGATGGAAACTTCTATTTACCCATTTCCTTCAGGTGAGGAAGAGCAAGAGAAGCAGAAGTTAAAGGCATTCACTGAATCTGGTTCCAGGGCAGCAACCAATGAGCTGACTGATAGTGAGTTAAAATGATTCTCAGAACCAAAGCATGAAAAGAGAGGTTAGAGAGAGAAGAGATGGCATCCTTTTCCTACAGGGAATATACACCTCATAGATGAGTTTTGGAGACAAAGAAAATATTCATCCAGATGAATTTTCCTAATGACAGAACCACCATCCAGCTGTATTCAGCAAAGTTAAGTAAGCCGTATTTACTGTATCTGAACACCCATCTCTGTATGACTAAGTGCCTGGGAATGTGTGTAATCATTTGGTACCATTTACATCCCCTTTTATTAGTCTCTCTACCTTCTGATTTCATTTAAAAAATTTATTTTCAATTCCTCAGGAAACTAAATGTTCAATTTTGAATCACTTTCTTCAGCTTTGAACTTGTGTCTGTGACATTTTTGCCATTTTCACTTGGTGAGTTATGTAGAACACTAAATGATTAAGTGAATTTCTTGGGTAGTATAGCCAGTATGTGTCAGAGGCAGGACTTGACCAAGTCTTTCTGGTCTCATTCTACTACGCCATGACTATATTAACTCTTTTGTTAGTATGTAACCTCCTTGACGGCAGGGATGGTTTTTGTGTTTTTACATTTCTTAATATCCTCAGTGCTTAGCATTTTGCCTGGCAATGTTCAATAAGTATTTTTTAATTGATTGGTTGTAAATGATAGAATAAAATTCCATATTTCCTTTAATTTTATATTGTCCATTTTATCTTAATTGGAATTTTTCCTTTCTCTTCTTTCTGATTTCGTTGGTAATTTAGAAATGTTGTTGATTTGTGTGGATTTATTTTATATACACAACTTTGCTGATGCTATTGATTGCTTTGACTAATGTTTTAGTTGACTGTCTAAGTTTCTCTAAGTAAATCACTGTGTCATCTGCAGTAAGCAATAATTTCATTTCTTCTTTGTCTGTGTTTATGTTTTCAATTTCTTTTTCTTGTCTTACTACCATAGTTAGAATTTCTAGTGCAATATTGAATAGTAATGGTGATAATAGACATCTTTACTTTACTCCTGATCTTATTGGAAAGGCTTCTAGCTTATCCATTAGAGATAATGCTTGTTTTTGCTACATATCATTTTAAGGAAAGCTCCATTTATTCTTATACTTTCTATTTTTTTAAACAGGAATGAATATTTAATTTTTGCGAAAAGCCTTTTCTTCACCTATTGAAATAATCATATGATTTTTTTGTTTTGTTATTAATACAATCTATTATATTTATATATTTCCTACCATTGTATGTTTGGTATGGATATGAATTCTTTGTCTATGGTACCTTTTAGTAAAATGTAATTGCTATGGTTCAAATGGAGCTATATGAAGAAAAAAAGGACTTTGAGGCCTCCCAGGACTGGAAAAGCAAGGAGCTTCGGCCATGTTCCCTACTTACTGGCCACATTTATAATAGTCTAAGATTATGCCTACTCATTCCATGAGTGCATTGGATATTTGTGGGAAAGTGTAACAGTTTTCTGAGGGGAATGATTTGTAAAATTTATTTTTACTATTCTATTTTAATAAAAAACAAACATAATAAATAAAATCTTGTTATAACAAAACCCCAAACAAATAGAGTCACAAAGAGTTAGACACAATTGAAATGACCAGACAATAACAACAAATTTCTTTGGTTATCTCTTTTAATTAGGTCTATTTTTGCTTTAGCTTTGTCTAAGATAATGATTGCTACCTCTGCCTTTTTAATTGGAAAGGAATTGTAATAGATTCTGCTCTGCTCCTTGTTTTGACTCTGTGGGTATATTTCTGTTTCAAATATATTCCTTATGAACAATATATTATTGGATTTTGATTTCTAATCCATTCTATTATGTTCTGTTTCATGGGTGAGTTCACCATATTCAAATTCATAGTCATGATTGCTAACTGTATTTCCCTCCATCCTATTTTCCTATATCTAGCTTTCTTTTTTCCCTGCCCTGCCTTTAAGAGTTTGTTTAGATACTAATTAATGTCCCCTCCCCGCACCTCACTATCTACCCTCCTTATTTTCTTCTGTTTCCTGAACCCCTTTCCTTCTTATTTCCCAGGTGGGTAAGATGTATTAAAGTGAGGTTGAAGTGTCATCCACTCCACACACAGCCCTATTACTTCTTCCTTGTATAACTTCTACTATTCTTTTCTTGTTGTGTAAACTCTTCTTGGTGCATCATATTTATGTGAGATTATTTTCTCTCTTTTTCCTCTTCCTCCCCTCCCTCTCCTAGTGCATTTCTTCTTCCCCCCATCATTGTATTTTTCTTTTCAGATTATCCAAACACAATAGAATCAAATCTAGGTCCTCTGCATAATTAAATTCTCTCTGTGACCCCTGATGATGATAAAATTGTGAAGAGTTACATGTATCATCTCCCCATATAAGAATGTCCCTTTTGATTTCTCCCACGTTTATCTTTTTTATACTTTTCTTGACTCCCATATATGTATGCTTTAACTCTTCTAGAAATTTTCATTGGACTTATGCCCATGCTGCATTTTTTTTTGAAACTTTACTTGCAGATATTTTCCCCTTCTGTGTTTTTTTCTTGAGGTACTTTGTCATTGTAATAGCTATTTGTTTGTGAATTCTTTTTTTTTGTTTGTTTATGCTTCCTGGACTGTGTACTTTATGTTGATAGTGGTTTCTGAACACTTCTTCTGGGTATATCTAGCCTAAATGTCTATCCTCTTATACCCTTCCGCTGCTTTCATAGATCCAGCTAGGATTCTATAAGTTTTCCGTCCCTTAAAGTGGTGTGATCTGCTGGGGAGGTCTTTTTGCTACTCCCCACACCTGATTGCTGCAAGTTCCTGACCCAGGTTTGTGTCTATTGGTTTGTTTCTAGTGGGAAATTTCAGTAGTCTGCTGTTTGACACAGCTGCAACTGTGAGTGCAATTATATGTGAGTGCAACACAGTGCAACTATAGAACCACTAGGAGGTTCTATTGATTCAGAGTATCTGAATTGCCAACTCCTTTTGGCTTGGAATGTTGAGCTCTGCTCCTGGGATCCGACTCACATTGGTAACATTTGCTTACTAGAACTTGTTCCATGCTCAGTACACAGCTAAGGCCAATGCTTATAACTGTTCTTCTCTACCCTGGATCTATGATTCACAGTTGGGTAGTGGATGAAAGAGCTGACAGATGGAGCCTGTTCCCATATCCAATGCTTGCTGAGGGATATTCTGGGAATCTCATTCTTCCCTGGTGCTTCTTGCCCTGGTGCCCAGCCTCAGTCCTATATCAATCCCTGGAAACTAGGATGCTTCATGCTATACCATGCTTCTGGAAAGGCCCTGTCTCTAGTGCCCACAGATCACTCTGTTCATTTCCCTAAGCTTCCCTGGGCTGGAAAAATAACTCACTGTGATTTGGTTTTCCTGATCAAAATTCAGTCTAGTGTATTCTCTTTGTCAAAGAGGTATGGGAGGGGATGGGGAGAGGCATGCTAGGCTCTAATGCTTCCTCTTTCTCCATCATCTTGACTCCACCTCCTCAATTAATAGATTTCCAGAAAAAGATCTGTTTTTATATCCACAAAATGTGTTTTGAAGTTGCATTCGTTTAATTATTGTGTGTGTCTTGGTAAGAAGACTCCTAAATATTCAGTAGTTACTGTGAATGAAAGTTCTCTATCTCTTCCTGTTGGGTTTCAGTGGAAAAATACTGAAAGGCCAATGATTTATGTGAGTTTATTTGATATACTACTACTTTCTTGAAGTTAATTTTCTCAATTTTTAGTTTGTTTTCTAGGGCCCTTTAAATATAGTATAATATCATTTGCAAAAGGTAATCATTTTGTTTCTTTTTTGCCTATGCCTATTCCTTCAAATTATTATTTTTTTAACATTGCTATGGCTAATATTTCTGAGACTCATCTTAAATAGCAGTAGTATATATTTTTTAACATTGCTATGGCTAATATTTCTGAGACTCATCTTAAATAGCAGTAGTATATATTTGCCTTTCTCTAGTGTTTCTCCATTATAGATAATTCTAGCTATTGGTTTTAGATATATACTGTTTGTGTGTGTGTGTGTGTGTTCATCCTCTGTGGCTGAAGAAGACCATGCCATCAGAGAAATAATGACATGCCATGACTTGCACTTGACTTTGTTTTGAGTGAGGGAGGCCTGTGCAGGTCACCAGCCTCACTTCTCCTCCAGAGCCATCTGAATCCAGATGTGGACCAGATAGTTGTCATGATGACTGGAGATGACCCAGAATGAGGCAACTGGGGCTAAGTGACTTGCCCAAGGTCGCACAGCTAGTGAGTGTCAAGTGTCTGAGGTGAGATTTGAACTCAGGTCCTCCTGACTCCTGCACTGGTGCTCTATCCACCACACCACAGATCCTAGATGCTATTTATCATGTTAAGGAAAGCTCTATGTAGTCTTATACTTTTAATTTTATTTTTTTAAATTAGTGTTATATTTTTATCAACAATCTTTATATCTATCAATACAATTGTGTAACTTTAAAATTATTTTGTTATTAATATGATCCATTTTGTTTGTAGTTTTCCTAATATTATGAACCAACTCTAAATTAATAGTATAAATCCAACTTGACCATAGTGTACAATCTTAATATGTTATTATAGCTTCTTTGTGCCCTCTTTTCCATTCCCATTGGTACCACTTGAGTTCAAGCCCTCATTAACTTCTGCCTGGTTTGTTAGAATCACCTCCATATTAATGTGGTGTGTAGGGCCCTTTTACTCAATATTTTTACTTATATAAACAATCTGAGAATTTGGTGCATTTTAGTCTCTCTGAAGTGATAATTCTTCATAATCCTAATTGGCACCTAGTTAGTAATGCCTCACTGTGTACCATGTAACGATTTTTAAAAAATGGTTTCATTCTTAGAGAAAGATCAATTGTAGATAATGTAAGAGGCCTGTTGACAAATGCAGCACCATTCTCAGTAGATGCTGATTCTTGAGGACCATCATATTAAAAAAATAATGAAAATCTATTAGCATTATCTCATAATGTGGTACTTAAACCATCCTCAGGAAACTGTAATCTTGTGCTAACCGTTATTCATGAGGGGCAGCTTCTCATCCTAACAACTCTGCTGCTTGGGGCCCAATTTAGGAAAATCTAACACTTCTCATGGGAATGTCTCTCCTTGATCCATGAGAACCCTTTTTAGTATTAGTTAGGAGATGCTAGTGAAGTAAGACAGAAGTAAGGAATGAAAGTGGAGAAGCAGATGAGGTGAATGAAGGCAACAGAAGACCTGACCTTTCCCTCATATGCTTCCTGAAAATCCAGAGATCTTAGTGTTGTGGTATTTGGATAAACTAGATGGGTAATTTGATGGCATAGAGTCTATGTAGGATGCCTATATCTAGGTGATCACTACCTTGCCTCAAGAGTATAAACTTGTAGACTCATCCAGACATGAAAAAGCTATTATAGATTGGTGATCAAAGGAGCTGAAGATGAACAATTATTGTACAGCAGATTAGCAAAGAACCCATACATATGGGACCACCTGTCAACACTGGAGTAGAAAGCAGTCTCCTGAATACACACGGTTGTCTTCTTTCTTGTAAAATGAAATGGTTTGACTTTATAGCCTCTAAGGTGTCTTTCAGCTTTAAATCTATGATCCTACAGTATAGTCCATTAAGAGATTCAAAGCAGGGAGAGAACTGAGCTACAAGTAAAACTGGTCTCAACTGGCATCAATTTGTCTTCTCGAATGTGGACCACTGAGATAAATGAGTTGTCCTTCATATGGGCCCTTTCATTCACATTCTCTGACCACAGGTAGTCTTTAGGAGTGTGCCCTCCATGTGTATTCCTTGATCACATGTGTTCCCTATGTCCATCTTCCCCTGGTGGTAGTGTAACTTTTGAGGGAGTGATCCCTCTGGGTGCAAGACTGTCATTTTATTTGCTAAGTTGCTCTATTAAAGTTTCTTGTTATGTGTATGTGCACACAAGAAGAGCACCTAGGAGAGTTGTAGGTGTCTTTTCTCTCTTCTCCCTTTCTTGCTAATCTTATCAGCTCCTTACTTCAATTGCCTTCTCTAGGCAGATGACTCTGATCTACATTTCCAATATTCTTCTCTCTCTTGAGTTTCAATTCTGCCTCACCAGCTGATGGCTTGACACCTCGACTTGAAAATTCCATAGCTCTCTAACCCTTAAGCTAGGGATGTGTCATGTTCTCTCCCCCTTGAAACTCACCCGTCTTGATTCATGATGGAAAATGCTATCCACACCTGGAGCAAGAACTGATTGATTCTCAGAGCAGATTGAAGCATACGACTTTCACTTTCTTTATTTTTTTCCTTTTAGTCTGTTTCTGTTTCACAACATGACTGATATGAAAATGTGTTCTACATGATTGCACATATATAACCTATATCAAACTGCTCACCATTTGAGGGAGGGGGAGGTAATGAAGGTAAGAAGGACGAAAAATTTGAAACTGAAAAATTTTCAAAAATGAATGTTAAAAATTATCTTTACATGTGATTGGAAAAAAATAAAATACTATTTAAAAAGAAAGGAAGAAACTCACGCTTCTTCCTAACTTTGATATGCTTAAAGCAGTTTGCAATCTGGCTCCAACCTCTTTTTCAATTTCACATTCTTTCTTCTTACACACTCCACATCCCTGCTAAACTGGCTGGTTTTGGGGACTTACAGTGGTTGCCTTCCATGCTTGCAATGTCCTGCTTCCTCATTTTTACCTTTGGGAGTCCTTGGATCCCTTACGGACTCAATTCAGATACAACTTCCATCAAAAGACCTTTCCTGATCAGCTAGTTACTCTCCCTCATCTCCTGAAATTAATTTGTTTCTGTTTCTTTTTAGTGAATTAATTAAATTAAGAAATAATATTTATTAACATGTTTTCTATTTATTTTTCTGTGTACATGTTATTTCCCTTGGGCATCTCCTTAAGGTTAAGCGTTGCATTTTTGTCTTTCTGTCCCTAGCATCTAGCATATGGCGTATGGGAGATACTTAATTTATAAATGCTTATTCAATTGAATTGAATTTATCTTCCAGTTGGCTGATGAAATAAATACTTTAGTAGGGGCTCATCAGCTATGATTTGAGGTAAGTGTAAACTCACAGAGTGCCTTAGATATGGATTAATCTTATGGGGTACAACATGTAAAAGGGACTGCTACAAATTAATGTAAAGACTATTCTAATCAACCAGGCAGGAGTTGATGGGGGCCTGAAGTGGTAACGGTGGGTAGTCATAAATATGAATCATTTGTTATGGTATGTGGTAGAATTGCTAGGACTTCTTAGTTGACTGAATATGGAAAGTAAGGGAAAAATCAAAGATGAGTTAAATTTGGATAAAATAGAAGGAGCCACTTTAGGCAGATGTGGAGGGAACTGTTTTGGTTTATGGGTTGGATGGTCCCTTCTAGCTCTCAAATTTTGTCACTCTAGGATCAGAAAACCCAAGTACCAACTTTTTCAGAAATATCCCAATAAAAGTTATTTTCACATGAGATATTTGTAAAGCACCTAGCCCAAAGCCTGGCACATAGTAAGTATTTAATAAATGCTGTCCTTTCTTCTTCCTTCCTTGACAACCCACACAGTTTCAGAGACAAGCTTTGCCTGGGAGAGGTGGGAAACTCTATAGTCAGCACTCAGTTGTTAGGATTTGAACTTATTTGATTTGGAGTTGAGCTTAGCTGGTACTTCTGTGGTTGTCTCTTGAGATCACCATATTATAAGCTAGAGATAGCATTGGACCAGGAGGTAGGAATCCTAAGTTGGTAGTTCTAGTTCTCCCCAATAATTCAGTGAACTTGGGTAGATCACATAATCTCCATGGCAGCCCAGTCTTTTCCCCAATCTCCCACCCTATATCACATTCAGTCTTTCCTCCCAACTTTACTCATGTGGGTTCCCTGCCCTGGGATGTTCTTACCCTGCCTCCCACTTATCCAAATCTTTCCTGTCCTCAAGCTCCACAGCAAGGCTCACCAATACATGGTATGATGGCAAGAGTATGATTCTGGAAATTAGAAGACAGAAATGCAGAATCCCAGGGTTGGAAGGAACATCCAGAGACCTTCCGCTCTCATTTTATGGAAGAAGAATTTCAGGCCCATAAGGTTAAAGTACCATAGCCAGGTGGTATAGTGGTTAGAACACTGGACCTGGAGTCAGGAAGACCTAAGATCAATTCTGGTCTCAGGCACTTGCTAGCTGTGTTACCTTGGGCAAGTCACTTAACCCTGTTTGCCTCAGTTTCCTCATCTATAAAATTATTTGGAAAAGGAAATGATAAATCACTCTAGTATCTTTGCCAAGAAAACCCAAAATGGGGTCAAAAAAGGATCAGATTCAATTGAAATGACTGAACCACAACCCATAAATAATTAGCAGCCAAAACAGGATGAGAACCCAGGTGTTCTGACTCTCTCTCCAGTACTCGTTCCACCATACCCTGGTGACTGGCCTGCTCCACTTTGCACTCCCCCTCAGAGATGGCTTATTCAGCCAGATTTGCCTTCTGAGTACTTTAGTGGAGGAGTGAGAACAGGGAGTGAAAAGTGACAGGGGAGGGGGCGGAAGAGGGGCCAATCACTAGTTCTCTGTGATAAGAAAATCTCCCCAGGGACCCAAATGTCGAAATCTGGATTAAGCTATAGATGAAATCTAAAGCATGAGTGTTTGCTGTGTGTGACTTGAGCTACTGATCCATCTGGGGTACATTCCAATTAGCTGATGTACCATCATGTCTTGTGCTTTCTCGTGCTGGGCTAGCAGGATGGCATGTGTTACTGCTGAGCCCTAATGTGCTTGCTGCCCACTGGCATGTGATCCAACAGGCCTGCACTTGGGAAGCACCAGGTAAGAAAGGCAAAGGGAAATCAACACAGGTGGCAAGGGGAAAGGCTCTCACTGTCTTATTTCAATTTGGCCTGGTACCAAGAGGGGAGAAGGTACTTAATAACTGATTACTGAATCATTGAATTGTACTAGATCTAATGTCCCTTCCATCTTTGACATCATCCTAGAGCTGAAAGCTCCCCTCCCCAAACCTCCTCCTCCCTGCCTACACTACTACTTGACCCCTAGCTATCAAAAACAAGAAAATAAGATGAGTTATGATGGAATGAAAAGAACACTGTCCCAGTCAGAGGATCCAGACTTAACTTCTGTCTCTGATGTTTACTAACTTTGTGACCCAGAGCAAGTCATTTAAATTCTCCAGGCCTCAGTTTCTTCATCTGCAATTCAAGGGTTTAAACTAAATGACCCCTGAAGTCCTTTCCAATTCTAGGTAGCTAGGTGGTACGGTGACTTGAGCACCATATCTGGAGTCAGAAAGCTCAAATCAGGACCCAAACACTAGATCTATGACCATTGTCAAATCATTCTCTGCCTGCTTCAGTTTCCTCAACTGAGGGATGAGGCAGACAGAAGCTAAGTGACTTACCCAGGGCCACATAGCTAATATGTGTCTGAGGTTAGATTTGAACTTGGGTCTTCTTGACTCCAAGCCTGGTGCTCTATCTACTCAGCTGAGGAAAATGGGGATAATAACAGCTTCTACTTCACAGGTCGTTGTAAGGATCAAATGAAACAATATTGGTAAAGCATTTAGCACACAGAAAGTGCTTAGTAAATGTTCATTCCTTTCCCTTATTCCTGGCATGCGCACATGTGTGTGCACACACATGCATACATGCTTGAATCCATAGCTATCATAGAGCTTGCTAGAAATGATATTATAGTTTCCTTTTTCTCCTTGAGTTACCATTACAGGTAAAAATACAAGTTTTTATGAGAGGAAACTTTGCAGAGTTACTTGTCCAAAGTTCTATGGGGATCAAGTGAGGGGACCAGTGAGAGTAGGATTGAAGGAATAGTCTGGAGCCTTCAGAAAATTCCTTTCATAACTCACAGTAGTTGTAGTGAGTTGATCTCTGTATGCTTAATTTGCATAATGTGCCCCAGTGCCTTATTGGAATAAGCTACAGACCAAATAAATGGGTCTGGCAGCCCTGGAAGAGGTGAGATATGGTTGCTCCATAGAAGAATATCTTGTCTTTTTTCCCCAGCAGCAATAAAAGAAGCACCAACTCATTATCAGATTGGAATCTATGATCTGTCCCCAATTAAGATATGGAACAAGTTCTTTTCTATAGTCTATTCTCTCTGACCTGCTAAATTGAACTTTTCTTTTCTGATCTGTTTTACTGTTTTGTTCACCTTAGACCTCCTCTCTGAATGGTGCCTTTTTTCACATCTTGAACTCTCTGATTACTGATATGAGCTCTCATTTCTAAAACATTCCAGGTTTATAAGTCATTTTCCTCTCAATAATCCTATGAGGTAGGTAGTATAAGTATTAATACCTCCATTTTACAGATGAGAAAGCAGTTTCAGAGAGACGAAATGACTTATACTTGCAGTTTGAGATGACAGTGGGACTGCTATTAAATGCTGGGATCAGCTTTTGAACTCGTCTCTCATCTTCAAGGCAACACCCCTTCTGCTATAATCTGCTGCCTCTTATTTATCAAAAAGAGTTCAATCTCTGACCTGTAATAGTGGCTGCTAATCAGACCCTCTGATGTCTGTAGTAAGACACCTTTCCAAGAGAAGATTTGAGCCCAGTCAGGCCATACAGAACCCTTGAAGCCTCAACTTCCCCCGGATAAGACCTTCCTGCTCCAGTTAACTCCTCAAGAACTGGGTTCTCTTGGAAAATGACAGGGATCATAAGATGGAAGATTTAGATCTGGAAAAACCTTAGGGATCTTCCAATCAAACCCCCCCTTTTTAATTCTGTGAAAATGAGGCCACAGAAAGATGTCAGTCAATAAGCATATATTAAGGGCTTACTACGTACCAGTTGCAATGATGGGTTTACACTACCATACAAAGACAACAGTGAATGGGTGACTTACCAAGGGTCACATAGCTAGTAAGTGTCTGAGGCTAGATTTGAACACGAGTCTTCTTGCTTCAAGGAGTAGACTGGAGAATTGGGCTTCCCTCTTGCAAGAGAATGAGAGAATCTTTGTCTAGCTAGAAGAGGGAAGGGGGAATCGAGAACTGACAGAAAGTTTTGGGGACAGTTCTTTGTGATACTCCATTATTCTCTCAGATGTGTAGATGGGTGACCTAGGATAGAAGAAGTGAAAAAAAAGGACCCTACTCTATCTTGTATGATGAACCATCCCACAACCCTGATGGTTATTGCAGAAATCATTGATGACCTTGGAAAAAGTAGCTTCAATTGAATGGCGGATTGGAAATCAGTCTGAGGGGTCAAGGAGTATAAGGGTAGAAGAAAGTGGAGCAAAAGACTGAAGATAGATTTTCTAGGAGTTTGGCTGTGAACAGAGAAGGGATGGACAGAGAAAGACAAAGGGAACAAGCATTTATTAAGCACCTACTATAATCAAGGAGGCAACTAGGTGACTCAATGGCTAAAAGTGCTGAGGCTGGAGTCAGGAAGACCTGAGTTCAAATCCAACTTCAGACACTTCCTGGCTGTGTGACCCTGGGTAAATTGCTTAACCTTTGTTTGCCTTAATCCATTGGAGAAGAAATGGTGAAACACTCCAGTATCTTTGCCAAGAAAAATCAAGTTCAATATGGTTAAAAGGATCAGAAAGGTTTGGGCAGGACTGATCAACAACCATAAAATGTTGCAGGCACTGTGGTAAGCATTTTACAGATATCTCATTTGATCTTCACAACAACCCTGGGTAGTAGGTGCCATCATAATCCCTGTTTTACAGTTGAGGAAACTGAGGCAGACAGAAGTTCAATTATGTGCCCCTGATCACATAGCTATGAATTGTCACGGGCAAGATTTTGAACTCAAGACTTCCTGACTCCTGGCCCAGAGCTCCAGAATAGGAAGAGAGATACAAAAAGATGGCTTAAAGCATGCTAGGGTCAAGTGAAATTTTTAAAAAATTTTTAAAGAATGGGAGAGTTCCAGGCATGTTTATATGCAACAAAGAAAGAATGAACATATACAGTGAACAATTAGGGAGAGAGGAGATAACCAAAGGGGCAACCTCTGGAAGAAAAAGGAAGGTATGGGATTAAGGGCACCATTTGGGGGGTTGGAGTTGGCAAAGGGAAGGGCACCTATTCTCCAAGACAGGAGCAAAGGAAAAGAGGATAGAAGTGGGGCTGCTGAGGTTATTTGAAGAATTGGATGGTGGGGAAGAGGACCTAGCAATGGATGGCCTCAGTTTTTTCAGTGAAATATAAGGTTTGGTCCTTTGCAGACAGGAGGAAGGTGATGGTATGGGTAGTTTAACAAGAGAAGGAAAGATTAGGGTGTGTAATAGAGGTTTAATTAGGGGAAAGGATTGGCATGCAATAGCAAGGACCTAGTTGAAATTATATAGCATGAATTTGTTGATGATCCAGTCAACGTGGTTGCTAGTGACGTCTAGCAGCATGAGATCAAGGTAGGCAGATGGTGAAAATAATCAACCTGGAAAAAAGGATGAGTGTTGCTAGGACAAGGGGACAAGGGACTCCAGAGTAGAGGACAGTGAAAAGCTGAATTGGTTAACTAAAAGATCAGTATTAAGTAGGAAAAAAATGAGGCTAGAGAAAGAATGCAGGCCTGGAAAGTGAGAGGAAGGTGAGAGGATTAGAGGTTGTGGTGAGGATGGAGAATGGGTCTAGGGATGAGGCAGAAGAACAGGATTTAAGGGCTATAGAGGGTGTAGGCAGAGATCAAGGGTGTACTCATCCCTGTGGATGGCTGAGATGGGATGATAAAGGTTGTGGAAGCTGATTAATTGGGAAAGAAAGGTATCTCAGGCGATAGCAATGTACAAGTTAATGTTCCCAAGGATAAGGATAGGATTTGGTTTGGAGAAATAGTCAAGTATTGAGCTCCTTGAAAAAAAATGGAGAATTGTCCAAGGACTAGTAGAGAACAGTCATAAGAATCAAGATAAGGCTATTGATCTGGATGGAGTGAACTTCAAAGGAGGAGATATCAGTATGTAAAGGAGGGCCTGGAAGTAGCATGGAGAACGACAAGACCCAGTATGCCTGAAGGCATGCCAGTGGGGACATATAGGACTTGAGAGTGGGCAGTCAGTGGCATCAAGAGAGAGGCAGGTTTCCATGACTGCAAAGAGGTAGGAAAAGCAGGAGACTAAGAGGTCTAATATGAAAGCGAGTTTGTTAAAAATAGAGTAAAGGTCCCTAGGGCATAATGTAACAAGAGGGTAGAGTTGGAAAGGACAGACATGAATGGGGCTGAGGAAATAGGGCAATGAAAGAAAGCTTAAGTTGAAGCAGTCTATGACCCAGAATCACAGGAATTAGGAGAGGAGTCATAGACTATTAGATTGCCATATCTTTTCTAGTAGCCATGGTAGGGTTGATTTAATTATTATGCTCTGGGCAGGAGGTAGAAGGCTGTGCGGGTTGGGGGTGGAATATGTACACAGTAACTGGACCAGTGATAACACCCATGCTAGCTATGCTCTGGTGTTCTGGTGGATGATTAGATGCAGTGTTTCAGTCCTTAGGCAAGTCCCAAAGCTGAGTAGATTAATCTTCCCCTGGGGTAGGTTCTCTGGAGGTTCAGAAAGTCACCTTTCTTGGAATCTTGGTGGTGAGAGGCCAACAGCAAGCAAGACAGATGGTAAAAATCTGAGTCCACATAACTATCAAGTAGAAGAATGAGGATTTAAATCTAGGTCTTCTTAGTCTAGGGTAGCTAGGTACACTGGGCTTGGAATCAAGAAGTCTCATCCTCAAACCTGTCCTCAGTCACTCACTAGCTGGGTAACCTTGGACAAGTCACTTAACCCTGTTTACCTCAATTTCCTCTTTTATAAAATAAGTTGGAGAAGGAAATGGCAGACCCCTAGAATCTTTGCTAAGGAAAACTCAAACAGGGTCCTGAGGAGTCAGGTATGACTGAACAATGACTGAAGAACAATAACCTCTTAATCCAACTCTGGTATCTCCCTGATCTCACCTGGGAGGGGTGATTAATTAGGAAGGAAAGATATTTGAAGGGACAGTGATGGTTAAATTAATGTTCCCAAGCATCATAATAGGATATGGTTTGGTGAAACAGATAGGGAGTCTGGTGCTGAACTTGAGAAAGGAGGGAGAATAGCCTTAAAGGCTAGTGGAGAACAGTCACCGGGATGCAGGGGTCTTAGCTCCCTGGCAAGGGAAATTAGGGCAAGGACAATTGCATTTTGTGGAGCCCAGAGTAAGACAACACCACCTCACCCCAGGGCCAAGTTAGATATCTGAAAAAATGGTGGCAGCGATTTCAGCTTCATTGAAAATACTCCGTAATTTCTGGTAATGACCAACTCTAAATGACGAACAAGAGCTCCTGAAAGGTCATTTATCTGAGCGGAGGAAAAATTGTTCCTTTTCCTAGGGCTGTCATCTTTCACTTTAATTAATATCAAAAGTGTACTCTGTTGGCAGTGGCTTCAAATGCTCTAACGCTGGGAGACTGGACTTCCTGTGACATTTTTAATGAAAAAATGTAAATCATATTTGGCTAACACTACGATATGGGTGTTCATTAGCTAATTCTAAATTGCTGTGGAACACCTGTGGCAATGCATCTGGCCTCTGTATGAATATCAAAGGATCATGTGACCAGGGGTGCCAGTGGGGCTGGAGCAGAACAGAAAGAAATTGGGGGACATAGTACTTTGACTTGCTCTATATTTTTTTCTTTTAATTCTGATTCAGTTTTTATCCTCTGAAGTTGCTGCTATTTGCTCACTCCCATCCCTCCACCCACAATCCTTCAACAAAATGGCATGAGGATAAATACCCTTAAAAAGGGATACCCTCCAGTTCTGAAAGGAAGTGGAAAATTGGTGACAGAGGAGAAATGAGCACAGTGAGATGCCTACTTGAGAAGAAACTGAGGAACAAGCAGTAGAGAACTAACTCATCCTCTAGCTACAGCTGTAGAGACAGCTGATCTGAGACTTCACCTTCTTAATGAGATATTGCATCTGTTAGATAAGGGAGACCCTGTGAGGTGATCTCTAGGCTCTCTAGATATAGAATTGGGGGAGTGAACAGAGGAAGGGGCATGAAAGGACCATACAGAGGTTGCTACCTCATACTAAAATGTAAAATTCTTTTGGCATTGATTCACCACAGAGCAGGAAGCAGGCTCCAAAGCATCCACCTGGTTCACTGGAACCAGGGAGGGCAATTTTGAACATGTTCCATGAGATGATCCCCACAGGCAAATTCAGCCTCTGCTCTGCCTTCCAACACTGCTATTCTATGTTCCATCATTCTAAGGTCCCTTTCAGCTGTAATATTCTATGATCCCCTGAGAAGGGAAGAACACAGGGATAGATTACCCAGGAAATAATAACCAATTTTGAAAAAGGTAGGTTTCTGCCAATTACAGGGTGTTTATCTCACCTTTTAACAGTATAGGTTGGCTGTGAGACTATGGTTTTGTCTGTCACATGTATGTAATGTATTTCTTATTGTGCCTGAGTAATTAATGATTAATAATAATGCTAATAGAATTGCTGAGAGCTTCAGAACTCGAGTCTACCAGATATCTAGCTACTTCACATTCAAGGCAGAGGTCCATGTTCACAGCCTGGGATTCCTCATCAAAGTATTTGCTCTTAATATTCAGCCAGATGATTAAATTATTTCAAAGTAAAGGACATTGAATGAAATATCATAGTGAGAAAAAAGTATCAGTAAAATAGTTCCTCTTTAAATCGGTTCTATATTCTACCACCAATATGTATACCATCAACAAAAACATGTGCAGAAAACAGAAGCATACAAGGAATTTGTGGCCGGGGCACAAGTATGGAGGAGCAAGTCACCTCTGAAGTTGCTGAAGTTTTCTGGTGATGTCATTAGGCTGTCCCTGCTAGTTTCTACTGAGAGACTTGTCTCCTCCAGCTGCTGCTCTGCTGGACAGTTCCCAGCAGGAGGCTGTTCTACTGAATGCCATTCCACAGGATATTTAGTCTCTGCCAGATTGCATGTGACCAGGCACAGACCCATTGGGCATTTGGCCATGGAATTTCTCTCTGCCTTTAGCTTCTGTTTCTGGAGAGGTGGCATGGTCAAACCTGTACTTTATAAAAGTCAATTGGCAGCTGTGTAGAGAACGCATTAGAGAGAGAAGAGTGGGGGCTGAGAAACCAACTAGGAGTTTATAGCAATAGTGCTGATGACAGATGAAGAAGTCTGGAACTAGGGTGGGTAGCACATGAGTGGAAAAAAGGGGGCAGGTGTGAGGGGTTTTGTGGAGGTAAAAACACATATGAGATAAGACTTCACTTGACAACTGAAAGGAATGGGGAAAAAGGAAAGAAAAGTAAAGTCAACAATAATTGCCTAGTTTTGCCCCCATTTTTTCTTTTGTAAATGTCTAAATCACTTTCAACTCAACCCATCAATTAATGATTACAGCAGCTTACATTTCTCTAAAACGTTAAGGTTTATAAAAACACTTTTTTCACCAACACAATCATGTGTGTGCAGGTATTATTATTCCATTATTTAAGAGATGAGGACACTGAGGTCCATAGAAATTTTAGTGTGGATACTTGTTTGATACTTCATGGAGAGAATTCTTGTTGAGATGTGGGTTGGCCTAAATGGTCTTTGAGATACTTTCCAACCCTCAAGTTTGATGACATGGTTGGCCATCGCTCCCTTATAAGAACAATACTCTTTCAGGTAAAGATGGAAACCTTTCTATAGCTCTTGTAGAAAAGTAGCCACCTTTGCCTTGAACAACAAAAAAATTCCTTTCCTAGGAATGAAAAAAAAAATGCCTGTCTTGGCTTTTGTTCCTTGGGAGTAACTTTATCTTGTTTCCTTCATTCTTGGCTGTCTCCATCATCTTTGGACATCACTGACCTTCCCTGACTCTGCAATCCAGCCAAACTGGCCTTTTTCTTCCATATATATGGCATATCACCACCTTGTTTTGGCAGCCCTCTCAATTCTGCCCCTGCAATTTCATTCTCCCATTGGTGACTTTCTCCCAGAACTTCCATTTTGAGGAAGGGCCCAGACTAGTTGTGCTTTACTTTGGACTGTGATGCCATGTTTCAAAGGCCATATCCGTTTACTTCACCACCATGTTCCCAGGTGGGTACCTTCCATCTATGTGCCCTCCCTCCATTCTTTTCACCTCCCTTACTCCGTTTCATGAGTTGTCTTCCTCTATTAGGTTGTAAACTCCTTGAGGACAGGCACTGTCTTTCTATTTGCCTGTAGTCATATCCCCAGTGTTTAGCACAGTGCCTGGCACATATAGTGTGAGTGCTTAATAAATATTTGCTGACAACAGTGTGCTCCCTCTCCCATTTTTGCACTGGTCATCACCGTGCCCAGAAAGCTTTCCCATTTCAACCTCATAGAATTACCTCAAAGATTCCTCTCAGATATCATCTTCCCACAGCCTTTTCCTGATCCACCCTTCCCCAGCTGCCAGGGTCCCTCTTTCCAAACTATCTAGTATTTGTATATATTTGTACTTATTCACTCTACATCTGCTAGTCTACCTGGTTTCAACTCCACAGAACAAGACGCCCTTCACAGGTCAAGCTCATATCTTCTATTCTCCTCACTATGCTGCTAACTCAAGCCTTGACTGATGCCACCTCCCCAGTCTCCTATCTCCTCTGACTGGAGAGCTGAAGGGTGGGAGACCAAATTCCTCCCTTTACTTCTGCCCTTTACAGAGGGCGGAACTAGTTTTCTGACTTTGCTTTGCATCTGGTGTTTTGCTTGGTTTCAGCTCTATACAACAAGATGCCCCTGTGCCAGGTTTACCCCGTCCCTAATTTCTGACTTCTTTTGTGTATTGTCTCCCCTCCCCCTTCAGTTTGAAGGCAGGTACTATGTTTATTTTTATTAATTGTATCCCCAGTATTTAGCATAGTGCCTAGAACATAGTAGACATTTAACAAATGTTTATTGGATTGGACTGGATTCACCTTATGCTGCATATATCTTTATTTTATTTTATTTTTTGGCCTGCTAAATATTCTTTTTTTTAAATATAAATTTATTTATTTAACTTTTTACATTCATTTTCACAAGATTTTGGGTTCCAAATTTTCTCCCCATTTATCTCCTCCCCCACCCCAAAACACCAAGTATTCTAATTTTCCCTATCACCAATCTGCCCTCTCTTCTGTCATCCCTCCATTCTCTTGTCCCCATCTTCTCTTTTGTCCTGTAGGGCCAGATGACTTTTCATTCCCCATTAACGGCATTTCTTGTTTCCTAGTAGCAAGAACAATACTAAACAGTTGTTCCTAAAACTTTGAGTTCCAAATTCCCCCCATCCCTCCCTCCCCACCCATTCCCTTTGGGAAGGCAGGCAATTCAATATAGGCCATATCTGTGTAGTTTTGCAAATGACTTCGATAATAGTCGTGTTGTGTAAGACTAACTGTATTTCCCTCCATCCTATCCTGCCCCCCATTGTTTCTATTCTGTCTTTTGATCCTGTCCCTCCTCGAGTGTTGACTTCAAATTGCTCCCTCCTCCCATTGCCCTCCCTTCCATCATCCCCCCCCACCCTGCTTATCTCCTTCTCCCCCCACTTTCCTGTATTGTAAGATAGGTTTTCATACCAAAATGAGTGTGCATTTTACTCCTTCCTTTAGTCAAATGTGATGAGGGTAAACTTCATGTTTTTTTCTCAGCTCTCCTCTTTTTCCTTCCACTAAAACGTCTCCTGCTTGCCTCTTGAATGAGATATAATTTACCCCATTCCATTTCATCCTCTCTCCTCCCACTACATTTCTCTCTCACCATTTACCTTAATTTCTTTTAAGATATGATCCCATCCTATTCAATTCACTCTGTGCTCTCTGTCTCTGTAAGTGAGTGCATGTGTGTGTGCACATGTACATGTGTGTGTGTGCTTGTGTGTGTATGTGCTTGTGTGTGTATGTACATCTGTGTGTGGTCCCACCAACTACCCAGATACTGAAAAGTTTTAAGAGTTACAAATATTGTCTTTCCATGTAGGAATGTAAACAGTTCACCTTTGGTAAGTCCCTTATGACTTCTCTTTGCTGTTTACATTTTCATGCTTCTTCTCATTCTTGTGTTTGAAAGTCAAATTTTCTTTTCAGCTCTGGTCTTTTCATCAAGAATGCTTGAAAGTCCTCTGTTTCATTGAAAGAACATATTTTCCCCTGAAGTATTATACTCAGTTTTGCTGGGTAGATGATTCTTGGTTTGAGTCCTAGTTCCTTTGACTTCTGGAATATCCTATTCCATGACCTTTGATCCCTTAATGTAGAAGCTGCTAGATCTTGTGTTATCCTGATTGTATTTCCACAATACTGGAATTGTTTCTTTCTCGTTGCTTGCAAGATTTTCTCCTTGACCTGGGAATTCTGGAATTTGGCCACAATGTTCCTAGGAGTTTCTCTTTTTTAATATCTTTCAGGTGGTGATCGATGGATTCCTTCAATACTTATTTTGCCCTCTGGTTCTAGAATATCAGGGCAGTTTTCCTTGATCATTTCATGAAAGATGATGTCTAGGCTCTTTTTCTGATCATGGCTTTCAGGTAGTCCCATAATTTTTAAATTGTCTCTCCTGAATCTATTTTCCAGGTCAGTTGATTTTCCCATGAGATATTTCACATTCTCTTCCATTTTTTCATTCTTTTGGCTTTGTTTGGTGATTTCTTGGTTTCTCAGAAAGTCATTAGCCTCCATCTGTTCCATTCTAATTTTGAGAGAACTATTCTCTTCAGTGAGCTTTTGAACCTCTTTTTCCATTTGGCTAATTCTGCTTTTGAAAGCATTCTTCTCCTCATTGGCTTTTTGAACCTCTTTTGCCAATTGAGTGAGCCTATTTTTCAAGGTGTTATTTTCTTCAGCATTTTTTTGGGTCTCCTTTACCAAGGTATTGACCCATTTTTCATGCTTTTCTTGCATCTCTCTCATTTCTCTTCCCAGTTTTTCCTCCACCTGTCTAACTTGATTTTCAAAATCCTTTTTGAGCTCTTCCATGGCCTGAGCCCACCGGACATCCACCCTGGATGTCTGGGATACAAAGACCCCAACCTCCACATCTTTCCCTGATGGTAAGAATTGTTCCTCGTCATCAGAAATGAAAGGCAGGAACATCTGTCCCCCAAGAAAGTAGCTTTCTATGGTCTTATTTTTCTTCCCTTTTCTGGGTATTTTCCCAGCCAGTTACTTGACTTCTGAGATTCCTCTCCACCCCCGCCTAGATCTTCCCAGCTAGTGCTTGGGGTCTGAGATTCGAATGCTGCTCCCCAGCCTCAGGGCTTTCAGCGGGGGTGGGGGGCAGGGCTGCTATTCAATGTGAGCTTAAGTAGTTCTGGTGCTCAGTTGGGGTCAGGGCCACCTCCCAGGCTCAGTTCCCTCAGGGGGTTTATGCAGAGACCTTCAGTAATGGAACGGAGACTGTTCCGGGAGTGCCTGGCCACTGCTGCCTCTGCTGCTGCTGCCTCCCGAGGGGGCCCGAGTCACAGAGACATCCTGCACCCCTCTTGGACAGCCCAGAAGTCTCTCTCACTGACCTGGAGCACCTGCGGGAGGAGTGACCTTCGCGGCCACCGGAGATTCCGTCCCTGAAGCCTGCTCGCATCTGCTCCTCTCGGGGCTCCACGGCCAGGGTAGCACAGGCCTGGGCTCTGCTGTCCAGAGAGTGAGGGACCCCTGGGGATGGCTTTCCAGGGCTCTCTGGAATGGAAATCTCTTCCACTGCATTGGTGCGTGGCTTGCAGTGCTCCAGAATTTGTGGGGAATTCTTTTTACAGTAAATTTATGGGTTGTGGATTCGGAGCTAGCATATGTGAGTCTTTCTACTCCACCATCTTGGCTCCTCCCCCCCTGCATATATCTTTATATGTCTTTGTTGTCTCTTTCAATAAAATGTAAGCTGATTGAAAGGAGGGGTTGTTTTTTCTTTTCTTTTCTTTTCTTTTCTTTTTTGTGTGTGTGCATATATTCCCAGAACTTAGCACAGAATCCGCACAAAGTGGGAGTTTAATAAATATTGATTGATGGATTGTCCACACTTCTTATCTCCCACAAAGAATTCTCAGCTTCAGGCACAAAATTCTTCAGAACAAAAAACCAGACCTTCCACTAGCTAAAACCCTTAGGCTTGATCCTTTCTTTTGACTTAACTTCCTACTCACTCAGCAGGTGTAGGAATGCAATAAGTGGAGAGGAAGGTAGGGCATTCCATACTTACAGAACAGCAAGAGGAAAAGGTTGAAGGAGGTGAGAAAGTACAGGTTGTATTTAGAGAATAGTCTAAGAATTCGACAGAGTAGAGAAGGAATATCATGAGAAATTTTCTGAGGAGTAGGTTGGAGGCAAATTGTGGAGAAGATTGAGTGCTGGGTTAAGAAATTAAGACTATTTACTTTACCAAGCACTGTGCAGTGTGTGAGGTTGGTTGGTAGCACAAGTATTTTTACTTTGCAAGGGAAGACTGGCTGCCTTCAGTTATGCAGCTAACACAGGACCGAGTCAGGATGGGATAGGTCTTTTTAATCCAAGTCAGGTGATAACTATTATAACCACATTGCCCCTTTTCTCTGAAGAGTTTGCTCTTTGATTTAAGCAATTCATGTTGTGGTTTTCCTCAAGACTTGAGTGTCCTTTCTTTTTCTCTTTGATGGGTGTTAAGGGTACATTTCTAATGTTTGAGGGTGATTTTATGGAATATACACACAGACACATGGAATATGATTTTATGGAATCAACCAGTCCATCAGGATAACATTCAGGAATGACAGTCTACACTGGAGGGACCATGGGGTAGACATCACAAATTATTTCTCATTCATTGTCTTTTGGTCTCTGTCATCCACCATAGAGCTTAGTGACGGAAACAACACAAGACAATTTCAGACATTCATTGCTCACAATCCAATAAATTTTGGATTAATTAGATGCTGCCCCTGAATATAGGCCACACCCCCAAATGAAAGTGCCTTTAAAGGATAAAAGTTTACACTGAAGAAAAAAAAATCACTGTACAAGATTTACTTCAATGGATTCATGATTTTATTAACATTGTTACTGTTTTGGGGTGGGTGCCACCTCATAAAAAACTCTCACTACTCTGTCTCAGCTTCTGTCTCATCAAACCTATGCATTTGAATTTATTCTACACAGAATCCAATGAGGTATGCTCTAGGCACCTGTGAAGAGTATGGTGTCTAGAATGGGGAAAAGAGAAAGATAGAGAAAATATTTCATATTACAACCCTCTCACACTGAATTTCTCTTTTTCCTGTGTGCCTGCACTCGTGAGATCTCTGATTTCTGTGATAGACTCCTTCTGTCAGAGATACTACCATCTCTAGCCGTTAAAATTCTTTTCTTTTCTTCTTCAGGCACTACTTTTAATATGCAAACTCCCCCTTTCCCCCATATACAGTTAAATCATCTCAATTTCTCATAATGTTTTGTATGGATCTCTCTTTGTAGTAATCATAGTCTTCCTTACATCACAAATATTTGTGTTCTTGTTTTTTCCCCCCACTAATAATAATAAACTGACATTTATATAGTGCTTGAAGGTTTGCAAAGTACTTTACAGGTCATGTTATCTTATTTGATCCTTTAAAAAACATTGTGATACTAATTATAACATTATTTTATCCTATATTATGGAAAATATATCTTATTTTACAGAGGAGGAAACTGAGGCTGAAAGATTAAGTAATTTGCCTGGAATCACATAGATAGTAATTGTATGAGTCAGGATTTGAACTTAGACTTTTCTGACCCCACATCTGACACTCTATCCTCCATATTGCCTAGCTGCCCTTTTGGATTTATAATTATGATAATAATAATTAGTACTTATTTGTAAAGTGTATTACAAATATCTTATTTGTTCTTCACAACAGCACTTACCCCCATTTTACAGATGAGGAAACTGAGGGAGATAGATTAAGTGATTTGCCCAGTGTCATCAAACTATTAAGTGTCTGAGATTAGATCTAAACTCATCTTCCTGCCTCCAGGTCCAGTACTCCATCCATTGTGCCACCAGCTCTCCTTAAATAAGGTTCAGGGTAGTTTTGCTAGGCTCTAAGACTAGAACTGACAAATGGAAATTACTGGGGCAGATTTTGGTTCAGTCTATTGAAGACTTTCCCAATAATTACAATTATCTGAAGACAGAATGGGATGCTCTATGGGGAAAATATCTGGAATCCTACTTCTAAGTGGTATGTGTGGATTGTGTATCATTTATGAAGATGGAGTATTTAGGTCCTGAGTATGGGAGGCCAAAATCTGGTGGAGCTGTTTGTGAAGCATCCTTGCTAATTATCCTTAAAAGAATAGAGAAAACTGTCCTGGGAGGCTGTGGGAAACGCTCTTTGACCTCCCTGGATTTTGAGAAATGTGATTTGGTGCATGAACGTCAAGAGTGTTTTGATGACTATCTAAAGTCATGAAGATCTGAGTTCAAATCCAGTCTCAGAGTTCATTTGACATTTATTAGCTATGTGACCTTGTGCAAGTTACTTAGCCTCTGTCTGCCTCAATTTCCTTATCTCTAAAATGGAGATGAACAGCTGGGTGGTACAGTGAGTAGAATGCTATGTCTTCAGTCAGGAAGCTCTGAGTTCAAATTTGAACTCAAATACTTACTAGCTCTCTGACCCTGGGCAAATCACGTAACCTTGTTTGCCTCAGTTTCCTCATCTGAAAAATGAACTGGAGAAGGAAATGGCAAATCACTCTGGTATCTTTGCCAAGAAAACCCCAAATGGGGTCCCAAAGAATCAAGCATGATGAAAAATGACTGAACAGCAACAAAATAGGGATATCAGGACCAAATGAGACAATGTTTTTAAAGTAGTTAGACACAATGCTTGGCTTATAGAAAGTGCTTAATAAATGCTTGTTCCCTTTCTCTTCTTCCTTCCTCAGTTTTGCATATTGGGAAAGTGAGGCTCAGAAAAGGGAAATGACATGCTTTAATTTAGGTGTTCTGACAGCTACATCCTGCTGCTGCCAATCCCTATCAGACATTTTGTACCTTTGGTCCTAACTGCTGTGCCAGCAGTTTAACTGAGATGTGTCAGGGCTGCCAGAGGATAGCACCACATACTGTCATACTGCTCCTATGGAGAAGGCCAGTGACTTTAACACCTCTTTAGGCATCTGGTCTTTCCTTAATTAGGTTGTGAGCTCCTTGAGGCCAGAGACCATCTTTTGCCTTTTTTTTTGTATCTTTGGTGCTTAGCACAGTGCCTGGCACATAGTCGGCCCTTAATACATGTTTATTGATTACTTGATTGGTCACAGAAAGCCCTGTTCATTTCAAGAACCCTGGAACCCATGGTTTTGGCATCCTATTGTTCATCATTCTAGAATTCAGGAACCCCATTGTTCTAGATTTGCCTGTCCTATGGGTTTAGAAAACCGAAGGATGTGATGCTAGAACCCTGAAACCTGTGGTTCTGTTACTTGGTGAAAGACTGCTGGAACTCCAGAATGAATAATTCTTAAGCTCTAGATTTCCAACTTCCCAGTTTTGTGTCTAGGTCACCAGCTACCTCTTTATCCTGTCTGTACTGAGGGCCATAGGGAAAACATAGCTTATGTACCAGATGCCTAGAGTAAAGGCAAGGGCCCATGTGTTGAAGTTAAAGGTTCAATTAAAAAAGAAATACAAGCAGGCTCTTTGAACTGTGACATATCTCCACAGCCCTCAATTAGAGCTTGGGCTACTCTTGCTTTCCTGCCACTTAAATCAGCTGATTTATGTGGAGAAAGTTGCTCTAAAATAAGCTTTACCTACTCCTTCCCACCTTCTGGGAGTTTTCCCCAATATGGTAGAGAGAAAGAAAACTAATTTGAAAGATGCAGGAATCCCAGATTCTACTCTTTCTTAAATAGCCCTCTTGGTTCTAAGGGATTTTGAAAATAATAATGGTAATAGCTAACATTTAGCTAGTGATTTAATGGCCACAAAGTGTTTTTTACAAATATTATATTGTTTTATCCTGACAACAACCCGGGAAGGTAGGTGCTTTTGGTTATCCCCATTTTACAGATGAGGGAATTAAGGCTGAAGGAGGTTAAGTGACTTCCACGTTTTAGAGGTTGTGTTGTATCACCTCAAAATGAAATAGAGTTTGAGATGATGCTGGCTAGTTGAGTTAGTTAACACAAGGGTGGAAGAGTTTATGGGATTTGCAGATTAAGATGCAAACTGGGCATTTGGGGACATAGAGTGGTCACTCACTTAGAGATTATAGAGGATGGCAGAGCTAGAAAATTCCCAATGTATGTCTCTAGCCCTGAATGCTTTCCTGAGTTCAAGTTCCGACTCTCCAGGAATACACAGAATATTTCTTTTTGTAAAATTTTAAAAAATATATACATTTTTATTTTTTTTAATTAGTTTGTTTTCAGTTTTCAACACCCACTTCCATAGGTCTTAAATTTTCTCCACCTCCCTACCCTCTCCCTCCCTGAGATGGCATACGATCTTATATGTGTTCCATTCTTATTAAACACATTTTCACATTAGTCATGTTGCATAGATGAATTAAAATGAATGGGAGAAACCACAAGAAAAAGCAAAACAAAACAAATTTGTGCATTATTTATCTCTGTTCTTGGTTTCCTCTGGTTTTCTCCTTTCAATTCTACCTGGTTCTTTATTGTGTCCTACGCTGGATTCTCACTTTTTTCTCACACAGTTAATGTGTGTGTGCTCTTTTTCCAGCACTTAGCGACACATAATAGCTGCTTAATGAATGTTTATTGATTGATTTCTACATTGTCTTTCCTGGTAATCTGGCACCCTCATGCAGACAACTTCCACCTCTGCATCTTCAGTTTTGACCTTTCTCCTGAACACTCGTTCCTCGCCAGGGGGCCAGTGTAATTGGATCAAAAGAGTGCAAGGTAGGGAATAAGGCGCTAAGAAAACTGGAAAGGTAGGAGGAGATTAGGTCATGAAAGGCTTGGAATGATGAACGGTGGATTTTGTATTTAATCCGGGGGCAATGGGGAAACCTCAATGGAATTTACTGAGTAGGAATTTATTGAGTAGAGTAGTAGTATTGAGTATATTATTTTAGGAAAACCACTTTATTGGCCAAATGGAGGAAGGATTGGAATGGGGAGTGACTTAAGGCAGAAGGACCAATCAGAAGGTCATTGCAATAGTTCAGGTATGAGGTGATGAGGGCTGGTATCGGGGTAGTGTCAGTGTCAGAGGAGAGAAGTGGGCATATATAGGAGGAGTAAAGGGAGAACTAATAGTACTTGGTGACAGACTGAGGGGTGACTTGTTCCTGGAGTCAAACTGAGGACTTCTGACATATCCTCTGATGGCCAGAAATTTTGTAGAAAAAGATGAGCAGGGAATGAATGCTTCCTGCTGGGTCTTATAGTGGTCCATAGAGCCTGCTGCCACGTGGGCATGCAAATACCGTTCTCCTGTGCCCAGCTCACGGGCAATACACCCTAACTAGCAAGCTACTCCACACAGCCTGTGAAGGGATGGTGAGGGAAGCACTGACAATGGGTTTTCATCCACATTTGAAAGGAAAGTTTAGGCTTAATCTCTATTTCCTCAAGAGCCTTGATCCTCTGAAAGGAAAGGTTATATATGCTTAACTTTTCCTCATATCCTTTTCCCCAAAGATCCTCAATGAGGGTGAGGGATTTACCGATAATAGCAATCCCTTACATTTATATCACACTTTTCAGTTTACCTCTCACTGCCATCTTATTTACATATTAACTCTGTGAGGTAGTTAGGGCAACAAGGTCTAATTATCCAATAGTCACAGACCAAGATACATTCATGGTAAGATGCATCCCCTTGCAAGCCACATACAATTTCCTTTTTATGCCTTAGCAGTCACTAGAGTCTCGGTATGAGACACAGAGTGATGGGGGTGAAGGCTCTAGGACTTCAGGGGACTTGGAGAGATTAACTTAGTCTGTTGCTTCAGGGTCAGCAAAGCCTAGGTTAAATTTTTTTTCTCTGTCATTGGGTTACATGTAGTCTGGGGAAAGTCACTTCAGTGAATTCTGGCAAGATGACTGAGTGAATGATTATGTCTAAGTCTGTGTCCCAATTATCCTCTCAAAATGGCAAATGATCGGCCAAATGAAGTAAAAGAACAATAACAGCAACACAGAAGAGATAGGAAGCAACTCATCACAAGGAAGATCTCGTACAAAAATCAGCACAGATAACTGAATGAAATGAATAAGTAATGCAAAAGGTAATGCAAAGGGGCTACTTATTGGCTCTGTTATTTCCTTCAGCACTGGAAATTTGAAACTCCTTTAACACAGATGGTCAGTGCCTTTTCCATGACTTATAGGGTACTAAGAGGTTCAGGGTCCTACAGTTAGTGTGTGTCTGGGTCATGATTTGGAACCATGTCTTTCTGGTTCTAGGGACGGCTCTGACTACTACCTCAGACTCTGGTTGGTTGTGGTCCTTCGTTCTGGAAGAGGACAAAAATGATATCACCATGTTAGGGTCAAAGTACAGTGTGTCCAACTGTGGCTGATCATAGCAATATGAGCTTGGAAGGCTCTACCACAGTTTGGGCACAAATAGTCCATATGAACATTTGGAGTAGAGATGTCCCTAAATTTATGCGTCTAATGTTTCTTTTGAACTATTGTAATTTTGCTTTGTTCATAGAGCACAGAACTTTCTTTGATGCAGGCATGCCATGCTGGGCAGTCCTGAGATTGTGTCTCCCATGTCTCACAATGGTTTCCAAAGTTCTTCAGAGATACCTTTAGAGTGAGAGAGAGCTGACAAGTCACACTATAGCCCATAACACTCTCGAGTGCAATCTGAACCAGATTAAAATGTAATTGAGAAATACTTACCAAACCAAATAAGAATATAATAGAACATAGAAAATGTTAATATGTGGTTTCCTAAGTCAATATGTGGCTTGTAGAGATGGTTTAGTGGTTCCTATTTCTATTTAAGTTTGACACCCACATTACCTCTGACATAAAAGAAAGTAATACAAACATGCCAGAAGAGAAAAAGTTTGTTACAACCACAAGGCCCCCAGAAATACAATGGAATGACTGATGGCAAGACTATTCCAGAGTATTTGGAAAATTGATTTCTAAAACTAAAGAAGGAATAGGCTTCTCAAGGAAGTATTCAAAGAGCCAGACAAGAAAAGAAATACTTTAGAACTAATGACAGAAAATCCCTTGAAAAAACAGTTGATTCCTTAAGAAAGAAAGTAGAAAAGCAGATTTGGAATTGAAAAATGCAGAAATGGAAAAACATAAGAACAAAAATCAGAAAACAGAAAAATTTGGAGACATCTGAGATTTTATAAATCAAAGATCTTGAAGACAGAATGCATCACCTTCATTTTCCAATATGTAACCCCTAACAGAGAGGTATTTCATTCTCTCTCCTCTGCTCCAACTTGCTATACTATCCCCCTCCTCTGTTTTTTGTTCTTTATGTGAATTTAACTGACCCTTCAGGAAAGTGTAATGAGACTTTAAAACGTGGATAAAATGCTTCAGGAAATCATATAAGGAAATTGTCCAGAAGTATTAGCAACAGAGAACAAAACTGATAATTGATAATATTACTTGATAGGTCACCAACAGAGAAAAGCTACAAGTTTAACTTATCTGGAAATATTGTGGTCAAGTTCTAAAACTTCAACTTAAACATCAAATCCTGCAAGCATCCTTGGGGAGATCTTTCATATATCAAAGGAAAGCAGTGAAAAAAATGCAAACTATTTCTTGTTCAATCAGTCAAAAACAAATATTTCTTAAGTGCTTACTACGTGCCAGGTGTTTGTTCATACACACACATCCACACACAGAACTAAAAAAATTATAATATGAAATAAAGTTTTCCTAAGAAATCTTTTCACCACAAAATATTATATCCTTCAGAGCTTAACTTAATTATAAGTTTCTAAAAGATAGATTTTCAGTAAAAGAGAGTCATTTCAATAATTTCTACTGTAAAGAATTATGAGTTTTACTAAAGATTTTAAAGGAACTAGCTAAACAACTCAAAATAGTGTGAAGTTCTTTAATAAATCTGATGAAATTATAGGGTCAGTGATCATCAGATGAAGGCCACTGATGAACACAGAGTTTTAAGAGTTGAAAGTCTGATGCCTGAAAGTGGGGATGTTCTTCAGTATTGGTAGGCTCCAGAGACAAAATTTCTGCTGCCCCAGGGTTTGGATTCTGATTCCTTCTGAAAATGCAGAGCAGTAACTGAGGCCAGGATTTCAGTAAAGTCAGAATCTTCAAGAAGTGGAGACAACAACTAAGGAGTGCCTAGCAGTAGCCAGTGAACCATGGATCAGTATATAAAGTCAAGCTGCATCTGGCAGCATCCAGTGGAAAGGAATTCAATAGAAAAGAGCCCAGTGGAGACCATAAGACTGAGAAGAAAACAAAGTGCAGAAAGTCACCTGCAACCCTGCAGCCTTAGAAAAGTGGGCTACTTTTATCTGCACATTCCTTAGTTACACGAATGCTTCTCCATCCGTGAACTGTGTGTGTGCATGTGTATGTGTGTGTGTTGTGTTCAATCTTTCCACTGAAGCTGTGTGCATTTGTGGGAAAATGTGACTCTGATTTATATGGAGAGATGTTTTGTTACTACTTGTTTTACTATACACCTTTCAGTAAATGCTTTTGCTTTGAGTTAATCGCTCCCCTTAGTTGACTAGAGAAAAAATAAACACTCTATGGGGGCTCATGAACAATACCTCACACCTGAGACAGTAGATGCAGAGGCTCCAACCTGACAGTGAACGTAGGCTGGGAGAACATATAGGGATGCTTTGGTACTGAAGAAGCATTCAACTTGCTCATTTATCCAATAAAAGAAATTAAGAAAGGCAAACAAGTCCATATAGCACAAAAGTCCAAACTGCTTAGTCAGAATTTACATGATTCAAAAAAGAGACAATCTACTGACTTTTAGAACCCTTACATTATCTGAGAACCATTAATTTATTCATAAATGAAACAAAAAATGGCTGTCAAATAAATGTTACCTTGAGGAAGTTCCTTTTCCTTTTCTGGTCTCCATTTTTTTATCTGTAAGATGAGAATGACTAGATGATCTCTATGTTCTCTCTTAGCTCTGAATTCTATCATTCATTTGTTTGTTTTGGACGGGATCTATGATTTCTTTGGATAATTATCATCATAACCTAGAGAGATTTTATTCAGGAATCTATAGGTTTTTGGGTGCTGGAATGATGGGGATCAGACAGATAAATATGTCTGGGGGAAATGTTCATTGCCTCTGACATCTTTATTTGCTTCAAAAACTCACCATAGGGTGAAGGAAAAGCTGAGTCTCAGGGGGATTCTCTGATTCTCCCCTTTGTTGATTGATTTATTTTCAACTGAAAAGGTGGTCTGTTGAAGGGAAAAGAAAAATTATGTATAAACTCAGGGGTCTTGTAACTGTGGCACCTCATTAAAAAAATTATATAATAATATTCAATTCTGTACTGGCAGTCCTTTCTGTTTCTGTAGTGATAGCAGCATAATGTCATGAAAGAGACAAAGGGGACCCATTTAGGTCTTGAGTAAGATGGGCCAAAATCTGCTGAATCTGTGTGTGAAGCATGCTGACTAATTTCTCCTATTGATTATTGTTATTAATTCTAGTTTTGTTCTTGTCATATTTTTTTGTGGCTTTCAGAAGGAAATGGTGCTGGGACAAGTTGCTAACCTGCTATTGTTTTTTTATATTTAAAATCTTGCAGCCTGCCCAGGTGGCTAAATTCAGTGATTCTTGTAACAACATAAAAATATTAGTATATAAACTCAACTTTTCAAAGTACCCAAAACATTCTTGAGACAACTCTAATAATAGGTAGGATGATAGAGATGACATGTTTCTCATCCTGTTTCCATATGATTTTTGATTTCATGTCTTTATATTTTGAAAGTTTTTGGCTTCACATAGTTGAGAGGTTATGAGTACATAGTATAGTAACATCTATTAAAAATGGGATTAAACTTTTATGAATCAATCTAGGTGATTTTGAATAATAGCTCTGTTTGTCATAATTATCTAATTCTAGTATAATTTTTTATTAACTTCTAAATGATATTTTGAGGTCCTTATTATGAATTTTTTTGTTAATCAGTCTAATAAAGGTTATAATGTATAATTCTAGGTATAAGTTCATTCTTAGTAGGTGCTAAATTCTAGCAGACTACAGTGATGGATTGCAATGCCCTGTTCCATTGTATAATCTACTTTGATCAATTAAGATTGAACTCCTTAAGGATAACCTATTTGAAACTTTTTGTGATGATGACTTGGTCTTGAACTACCATCATAAATCCCTTTGTTTCTATGAAAAAATCTCATGACTTAGTCATTTGTTTGATAGTATTGATTAAATTCTCATGAATGTCACTCATGGAGGGTTTTTTGATTCTACTCCTGTATCTTAGAGGTTTTAGAGTTTATCAGGTTTCTTTCTGGATGTGGTTTGCATTTTTCATCATTAGTCATTTGGAATTGTCTTGGATCATGGTTTTTATCAGAGTAGCTAAGTTTTTCACAGTTGATCATCAATACAATACTGCTATTACTGTGTACAATGTACTCCTGTTTTTACTAATTTCACTTTGCTTCAGTTCATGTCAGTCTTCTCATTTCGGGGAGAAAACTATTCTGCTTGTCCTTTCTTATAACACACTAGTATTTCATTACAATCATATTCCACTAGCTAGGTAGCATAGAGCACCAGTGCAGGAGTCAGAAGGACCTGAATTCAAATCTCACCTCAGACACTTGACACTCACTAGCTGTGTGACCTTGGGCAAGTCATTTAACCCCAATTGCCCCATCCTGGGTCATCTCCACTCATCCTGATGAATATCTGGTCACTGAATTCAGATGGCTTTGGAGGAGAAGTGAGGCTGGTGACCTGCACAGCCCTCACTCACTCAAAACAAAGTCAAGTGCAAGTCATGTCATCATCTCTCTGATGGCATGGTCTTATTTGGCAATGAAGAACAAACACTCATTCCGCAACTTGGTCAGCCATTCTCCAATTATTGGGCATCCCCTCAATTTCCAATTTTGCCAACCCAAAAAGTGCTGCTAAAAATATGTTCATACAAATAGATCCTTTCCCTTCAGACAGGACTTCTTGAACCTGAAGGCCATCTCCACTTAGACAGGATAATGGACTTAAGGTGAGGTAGGGCCATACCAGTTCTCTCTGAAAGACATCACATTTTACATAAATTATTCTTTGTATTATTGTTTTGGTGGCATATTTTAAATAAAAAGGTAGTTTTCCATGTGAACACCAAACTCTCTGGCACTCTCACTATGATCAGATCTACTTTACACATTTCAGTCATTATGAGTATGGAACTGAGTTAAAGGATTTGAAATAATCTGCAAAGGTAGGAAATGTTACAATGATTTGAGGTGGTTTTCTCAATAATCATTGATTAATAATCAACTGTTTGCTACATTCCTGGCAGTTTTGGGGCAGGAAATATATTGTTTTCCTGCAAGCATTGGTAGATTTTTTTTTTGAAAAATACAATGCAGTACATAATGATAATCCAAAATATTATTATGATACTTTGAATAAATTATATAAACAGGTAATTAACTTATATTTAGAAAGCATTCTTATCTTGTGGTACTAAATATGTGAACTCTTCTGTTAAGAAATATGGGATCAAACTTGCTCCAGAGAGAAAGCTGCTCTCAGAAATGTGTTGGTAAATGTTTAACAATTGGTTCTCTGGAAAAAAATGTATGTAGGATACATTTTTAAGTTTAAGGTCCATCACTTTCTAAAGTCTATATAATCAACAAGACCTTAAATCAAACCATGTTTTATAGCATTTGCTGATTCCCAAAATGTAAATGCTGAACTCAAAAATTTAACGATCAACTAGCTCAACGGCCAGTTGGACCTGGCTCCTGCTCACCCTGACTGCTTTGGTAATAATTTATATAACACTCTTCAGGATTTTAGCCAATAATTATATGTCTTATCTGGCCCTGACATTTTCCGGTTTTGCTGGGTAGTTAACGTCCCTTGGGGTAACACCTATTCTATCATCGATTATAATAATAGTATGCATATAAGGTTTCTGTTTCACATTTTATCCAACTTGTGCTTTCACTGGTTTGGTTGTCTTTTGAATATGTAGACAACCAGACATTTTCCATAGCCTCCTTCGTTGCAGGTTGTCTCTTTCTATAGTTCTTGATCAATGTTAATTTTTTTTTTTTTTTTGGTCTTCACAGTATTTTCACTTCTTATTACCCTAACCTTCTGGCTTTTATCTCCTGCTTAATTTATTATTCACATAGTTCTCACAGAAAACCATTTTTTCCTTTGAATCTCTATTGCAATTGTTATGGAATTACTCTTTCTTTTTGGAGGATCCCTAGATTTGCAATAATTTTTTACACTGGTTGATGTACAAAGTCTTTTTTTTTTTTAAGTACTCATCTCTCTAGCTTTAGTTTCTGAATTGAGACTTTGAGATGGGCCAGGCTTTCCCCCTGCTAGTTTTTGGGTGGGGTCATCATTCTGGATTTGTCTTGTCTTTGGTCTTCTGAGTCTCCCGGGTTCCTGCTCTGACCTCTACCTTCTATCGTTAGGTTCCTCCTGGATATCTGAGTTAAGAGTACTGAAACAACGGGGCTTTTGTGGACTCTCAGGATAGAATATTAGGGACATGAGAGCCCTAGACCTAGGCTGTACTGATCACTCAGCACTTTGCCGTGCTGCTCACTGGTCATTGGTAACTGTTGACTGCTTACTGCCAATGGCTGTTCCCTGGGGCTTCTATGTTTCACATATTGGAACTTTCTGCCCACTCTGGAGCTCTCAGGAGGGATCTCAAGGATCCCTCTACTTTTTCAGTCTCTGTACATAGAATTTTATAGGTTATCTGTTTTACTTCACAAGGGAAGCTACCATACTGGCTTTACTGTGGGGCAAGGTGATGGGGGAGGCTTCCATTGGCTTCTGGCTAACTTTTGTGTAGTTCTGTCTGAGATGGAGGATGTTATTTTCTGTAGTTTCTCATTGGATTTCTTGGTATTTTTGAGGGCTGGTGCAAACTTCAAGGTTTTGTTGGAGTAGGAATATGGGAACTGGGTGGTCTGTTGCCCACAGAATTTCAGGTAACCATCTTATCAAGATTAGGTATATGCTTTCAATACACTCAGGTCCTTCCCTTTTTCCTTCTTCATATTTAATAACTATTAAATTTCTGCTCTTCTTTCATCCAATCCATTTTTAAGAATGAAGTACTTTCTTATGATTGGTCTGCATTGATTTGTAGTCCATTATTGACCAACTTGGAGCTGCGAATGTTGGCAACTAACAATACAAGTCCTTGAGCTGGCAAGATCTATTTCTAAACATTTTTTTTATAATGTAGCACCAGTGAATGATAAAAAAAGCGTTCTTATCTTCAGGTCTTTTCATGTGACTCATGGTTTGCTAGCCTTACTGGTCAGCACCATTTGCACCAAACTATTACTAGCAGGTAGGGGATTGGTATTTATGATTTGTTCCAATATGTCTTACCTTCTTGGGGTAACACAAAGCAACTCCACTCATTCCACTGTCTCTAGGGACCTCCAACATCTCTGTGCTGTCCCTTCTATTTTTTTTTTTTGATTCACAGGAGAATTTAAATCACACTAGCAAGGTGCTAACCCAATCAGTAATACCACTGGAGTCCAGCGGGCCAACATGTCAAGGTTCCTGTCGGGCTTTCACATCCACCATAGTGATCCCAGAGCCCACATAGTTGCATATCATCCTGGCTAGTATTTCCTCTCTCCCTCCCCCTCCATTGTGGACATGTGTTGGGTTTTGAAGAGTTGCTGTTTATGATTATGAGTATAGAAAAATCATTCTCTTCGTTTCTTTTGATGGAATTCAGATAGAAATGGCAAAAGTCACCTGGGAAAAGTTACTATCCTGCTATTACTCTTTTATACTTCATGTCCTTCAAACTGTTGCATACATGGATAAGCTAGTTATTTTTTTGTAGTTAAATAAAAAAATTTGCTCCTCATCTGTAACCTCACTGAAAGTCTCCTTGGTACACCTCTAGTAGCAGGATGATGGAGAAGCTGTATTCCTCATCCCGTTTCCATATTAATTTGATTTCTATTATTATTATTTATTAAATTTATTGTTATCTGACTGGCAGGGAAAGACATTAGTCAGAGCAGCCTTTTCCTGAAAGATGAAGCAGAAAGATTTCACATCTCTCTTCTCTGCCAGTCCCTCTTGAGACATATTTATGAAGAAATAGTGTGCCTTTAATCACTTAATTCAGTTTTAATATTAAATTGTAAATGCAAAGTTTATTTACAATGAGGTAAGCCTCTGATTCCTGCCTTGATCATTTTAATGTACTGGAGTGGAGTAGATTATTTTTTTTTTACCAGGTCCTCCACAGGCATCTGAATGTGTTAGCATTATACATCTCATGCTTGAGTGAGCATGTGCAAGGAGTGCTAGAGCTTGGCATGTGAATATCCAGGCCTCTATAAATTATACACATTGCCTCCATTTCTATCCAAAGGCACTGAGAAAATTATAATAAAAATTAACTTATATTGCACACAGAACACTTATCAGTTGTCTCTGGTGCTTAGCCTCTCATACAAGTAGGTTTTTCTTTTTCTGGGCTACAAGGGAAAGAGTTGGCTTTGGCTGATATGGACCTGCTTGACTCTTCAGTGAGTGGTTTAAAGAAAAGGTGAATCTTTTTTTTAGAGAGAAATCATTCATCCCAAATACCTGTGACTCTGGAGACCTGGACCAGCCTTTGGAGACATGACAATTCTTTCGCCCTGCCCTCCAACCTGTGTTATTTAACAGAGTTGAGGAAGACACAGCTAATACAGGCCCTCATTGTTTCCCATCTGATTATTGCAGTAGCCTCCTGGTGGATCTGTCTGCTTCAAGACTCTCCCTGCTCCAATCCATCCTCCGTTTAGCCACTAAAGCAATGTTCCTAAATCACAGGTCTGACCATGCCACCCCTCTTATTCAATAAACTCCAGTGGCTTCCTAATGCCTCCAAGATCAAATACAAAATGCTCTCTTTGTGATTCAAAGCCTATCCCCTTTCTACCTTTCTAGTCTTGTTACATTTTATTCCTCAACACATACTTTTTCATCCAATGACTTCCTGGCTGTTCCACAAATAAGGCACTCCATCTTTCTGTCCTGGGCATTTTCTCTGTCTGCCACCACTCCTGGAACACTGTCTCTCCTCTGCTCCAAATGCTGGCCTATCTTGCTTCCTTTAAACCCCAATTAAAAGCCCACTCTCTATAGGACCTCTATCTCAACTCCCCTTAATTTCAGTGACTTCTCTCTGTTAATTATCTTCCATTTATCCTGCATAGAACTTATTTTATATATATTTGTTTGCTTGTTTTCTCCCTCACTTAGCTCTCTGAGGGCAGGGGCAGATTTTTATCTATCCCTGGCACTTAGTATAGTAGGTACTTAATAAATGTGTATTGATTGATTGATTCTATGGGGAGGAAGTCATTGAGAAATTATGATGAGTATAAAAAGGAAAGAGCATCAATTAAAAAAAAATTTTAGAATAGAGGAAACTTGTCTTAGAGAGGCATATGATACAACAGAAAGATTGACATATTTATGGTCAGAAGACCTGAATTTCATCCTGGACCTGAGTCTTAAGTGAGGGACCATAGAAAAGGCCTCTCAGAGAGAAATAAGCTTTGCCCTGGTTACCTCTTCCAGGATTGTTGTAAGAAAAAAATACAAGTTAAGCCCACTCCACTCCCAATACATGGATATACAAACCATCCATACATAAAGTATTGTAATTCTCTTCTCTGAAAAAACAAATCTAAGAATTCCCCTAGATGCTTACAGAGCCACAGAATGCGAGAGGTGGAAGAGACCTTTGAATTTTAGAACAGAGAATGTGAGAGCTAAAAGGGGTCTTGGAATCATAGAACAGAGAATTTTAGAGTTGGAAAGGACATTGCACCCATAGAACACGTCTGATGAGAGGAATTCCTAGGGCAGCAAGGTGGTGCTAGCTTCAAGGTGGTCAGGAAGACTTGAGTTCATATTTTGCCTCAGACACTAATTGTGTGACCTTGGACAAGTCATTTAACCTCCTGTGCCTTAGTTTCCTCATCTTTAAAATGGGGATGATAATGGCAACTACCTTCCAGGGTTGTTGTGGGGAGAAAATTTTGTAAACCTTGAGAGGCATTATATAGATACTATATCATTGTAATCGTCATCACCAACTTGATGAACTTATAGGTTGGTGAGTCTTTGTTGGAGACTTCATATCCTCCTATGGAGGTTGTGGACATGCCTATTGACAGTCTGAAAAGGTAAAGGGACATCCACTGGGTCATTGAGTAATACCACGTTGAAAATGAAGGTATCTTAAATCTCATTGATTGATAATAAAATGATTGGCTTGGATTATGGTATGTCAAAACCACCCCTTTGGGCTGGGATTATAAAGAGAGGGAGAAGAGTATCTGATGCAAAGTTAGCCCTTTTACTTTCCTGGACAGATCCCAGGAGATACCAAGAGCTCGAGAGCAAACTTGAGAGTTCCCTGAACTTTGACTTCCCCCATCTCTAGAGTTGGCCACCATGGAGAAACAGTGGCAGAAGCCTATTGCAGTCATGCATGCATTTTGTCATGTGACCTCTAAGAGAGGGGAAGCCCATGGCCAAATGAGGACAATTTGGGGACTCAGCTTCCTAGGGAAAGAAGGAGAAGTTTCTTGAATATTGAATTCCTGGACAGTTTGAAGCCCAATATCCTGGAGAGAGGAAGTGGAATTTCCTGGACATCATTAAGTTCCTTCAAAATTCAAGGAGCGACAGAGACAAAGAGAGAGAGACAAAGAGACAGAAAGAGATAGAGAGAGAATGTGATAAAGCTGTATAGTTATCTTTGAGGTTCTCAGAGAAAACTGGACAGGGCCAAAATGTGTTAAGCTCAGAGTTTGGGATGCTTGGCTATAACTGATAGAATTCTAGCAAGTTAGAACTGGGTGAGATGTAAGATCACTTAAGAAAGAATGTCTAAAGGCCTGAAAGATGCTATAGAACATGGACCATCAGAGATAAAAAGGGGCTTAGAATCAAATTGAATGGTAGGATTTATAGAGTTGGAAGAGATCTTAGAATCAAAAACTGAACTGAAAGGGACATTAGAATTATAGAACCAAAGGTTATTAGAGCTGGAAGGGAACTTAGAGGTCATTTTATCCAAGACCTTCACAGAAATTTTAGAGCTGGAATAAACCTGAGAATCATAGAACATGATATCCAAGCTATGTAAGACCTTCGAGATCAGCTAGTATTACCTCTGATTTCCAGGTGAAAAAACTGAGGCCCAGGAGTGACTTCCCAAAGATAACATAGCTAGTGAAAGAGCCTAATTTCAAACCCAGATCTTTAAATTTCCAATCCAGCATTCTTTTCACTAGTGATTCCACCTTGTCTCCCCTGCTGTTCCATGGTACTTATCTCCAGTGAATGGAACATCTGAAACACCAGGCTGAGAGGCTTGTAAACCTAATAGAATTCTTAGATCTTTTCTAATGTTCACGAGGTGTGTATTCTGTCCTCTTGACATGTGAAATATATGATCCTACTCCAGGCTCCCTCAGCTGTTTGTAGGCCTGGACATTTTAGCCTTGAATTACAGGCTTTTAGTAATGTCACCCTTCATGAATTACAACATGGATCTTGACAGTCTATTTAAATTAAATATATATTGCAAGACCATGTAGTATAAATCAGTATAAATATTTATAAAATGAGAAAGGCCAGGGGAACAACCTGATTTGCTAATGAGGAATCTCCAGCTTTGTGGGTTAGAAAGGGTTAAATTCATATCATCATTAAAAACCAGAGCTGGAAAGGACCTTAGAGGTCATTTAGTCCAATTGTCTCATTTAGTATATCCTATTACTTCCTTTCAGATTTGGTGAGTTTATGAAATAGGAAAATAAAGCAATGCTTAGAACCTTTTACAAGTTCTACCTTCCTTTTCTTTCCTTCTTTAAGGGAATGTTTTGTCTTACAATTATCTCTAGCCAAGAAGAGTTATTTTTAATTACACTGATTTTTCATATTTGAATATGTGAATGGGGTATAGACTAAGAGGATGTAAGACCTAAAAGTGCCCTTCAAATAATGGAATAATAGATATTCAGAGGAACCACTAGAACCCCGAACTATAAACTGATTCCTTATAAGGAATCATAGAATACAGACTGTCAGAGCTTGAAGGGACTGAACAAAACCACAAAGTGTTAGAACTGGAAAGGGCTTTAGAATCCTAATATATATATATATATATATATATATATACACACACATATATTTATAACATCAGAACTGAAAATAGACCTCAGGGTCAAAGAACCACAGAGTACTGTGGAGTTGAAAGAGGCTTTGAATTATAGGTCATAATAAAAATTCACATTATATAATATATTAAAGTTTGTAAAGGGGCTTTTCCCACAACCAACTTTTAGGTGATTAATGTAAGTATATTCCCCATTTTATAGGTAAAGAAACAGGCTCAGAAAAGTTGTGATTTATGTGTGGTCACATAGCCAATAAGGATATCATAAGTTTAGAGCTGAATGGGATCCTAGAAGCCATCTAATTCAACTCCTTCAATAAACATATGGGGAAACTGAGGCCTTAGAGATCAAATGGCTTGTCTAAGTCATTGTCAAACATGGCAAGTTGTTCTGTCACTTAATATTTGATCACTTAGATGCTAAGTGGCAGGGCTGATATTCAAAGCCAGGTTCTCAGACTCCAAATCCAGAATTCTTTCTGTCATACCAGTTTCCCTTTATTTAATAATTCCATGGACAGCTAGGTAGTGCAGTGGATAGAGCGCTGGGATCTGAAGACTTTATCTTCCTGAGTTCAAATCTGACCTCAGACTCTTAGTAGCTGTGTGACTCTGGAAAATCATTTGTGTTTCCTCATCTGTAAAATGAACTGAAGAAGGAAATGGCAAACCACTGTGAAGAAAACCCCAAAAGAGTCAGACATGACTGAAATGAATGAAAACTAAAGCCAGAGGGAGATAAAGTATCTTAGCAAACTCTTCTCTTACCTAACTCTACACAGTTGATAAGCTTTGGAAGTGGGATCTGAAGACAGAGCTCCTACTTCTAGGTACAGCAGTATTTTCATTATTTTACACTCATGGTATCAGGCTGGTAAATCTAAGAACAGATCTGGAAGAGACCCAAGCAAGCTTATAGTCCATTTCCTTCATTTTACAAAGAAAGAAACTGAGATTCAGAAATGGTGGAGCAAATGAATGAAGAAGAACTGGTTGTACTTGGGGATAGCTCTTTTAATGAAAGAGCCATCCTTTTGTCGTCTTGGAGGAACAAATTAAATTGAGGAAAGTCAATTCCAATAAGGATCAACTTCCTGCTTCTGTCCCCTCCAAGTACTGGGTGCACAGGAGGTGCTCAATTGTTACTGAATTGTTGAAATGGCAGGTAACGAGGAGGGAGTGTGCTTACCGTTGCACTATGTCCTGTGTCTGTTTTCCCTGGTTGTGCAGTCTTTGCCTCCAAGATGGTCTTGGGGACTGTTGTGCAGCTCCTTTCAGATGGTCTTTGATTTATAGGATTGCCTCATGCTTTTGTTTTATCCTCCCTTTCATATTAATGGAAGTTAATAGTTTTCCCCCCTAAGGGAGCAGTACCCCAAGCAAACTGTCATTCCCATCTAGAAGGAGCTGCTCTTTTGGAAAAAGACTAGCAAAATGGAAAGAGCGCTTACTAATTGAATGACCTTGGTCAAGGCACTTTATTCCCTGACCCTAATTTTAAAATGGGGATGGTGCTGGATATCTTTGTACTACACAGTCTCCATGGCCATTGTGAGAAAAATAGTTATTATTTGGAAGTAGAGTCCCTGGGGTCTAGTTTAAGCTCTGTTACTTCTTCCCTGCATAATTTTGGACAGGTCACAATTTCCTCATTTGTAAAATGAGAGGGCTAGTGGACTAGATGATGCTTAAGGTTTGATGTACCCAGAAAATCTTATGATTTTGTGATCTCCAATACTATTCTCAGCAGAAGATATTAGCCAGCACAATAAGGGGTGGGGATATTGGTGTATTAGAGGGGGAAAATGTTTTTCTTTTCTTGAGGGGGGAGTAGGGGAGGAGTTCATAGATACCTTTAAAGACATTCATATTTTACAGTTAGTAAATGACTTTAATACTTAAATTTTCCTTTAATCTATTTTCAAGAAACATGGTCTTTCTGACATTATTGAGAGAGTTATAATGGAATTTGTGCTTTGAATATGGGCTGAACTAGATGACCTCTGACATTCCTTCCACCTCTAAGTCTGATTCTATAAATATGGAGAAACCACTGACTGGAGATTCATGAACTCTGGATTCTCATTCCTGTTCTACCACTAAATTAATCAATAATTTTGGTCATCACTCTCCCTAGAGTTCAGTTTCCCCCTTTATAAAATGAGCAGGGTAGATTAAACGATGCTTAAGTTCCCTTTCAGGGCAGCTAGGTGGCACAGAGGATAAAGTCCCGAGTTTGGTGTCAGAAAGATGCATCTTTCTGAGTTCAAATCTGACCTCAGACATTTCCTAACTGTGTAACCCTACATGAGTCACTTAACTCAGTTTCCTCATCTGTAAAATGAACTGACGAAGAAAATGGCAAACCACTCTAGCATCTTTGCTAAGGAAAACCCTGAATGCTTGAATTTTCTTGGCAAAGATATTGGAGTGGCTTCCCATTTCTATGTCACAAAGAGTTGAACATAGAAGCAACTGACCAACGAAGCTATCTTTCAGCCCTAAATATTCTATTGCTCTTTCATCCAGTTTTGACATTTTATGGTATTATGGTTCTAAACTCTGACATTGTATGCTCTGTTGGTGTAAGATTCCTTTTAAATCTAGATTCACTGCTTTCATGAATGAAGTGATACACATGATCAAACTCTTCAGAAACTAATGGTATAAAAATAACTAGAAGAGGGTGAGTGTGGTATAATCCCTGCCACCTGGAGGCTGAGGCTGGGGGATGGTTTAGCTTGAGAGATCTGAGCTACAGTGGTGTTAAAGGTGTTCTCAATAAGTTTGTCACCAGCATGGCTAGTCTTCAGGGAGGAGGTAGGGACTAGGCTGCCCAGGCAAAACAGCTAAGATCAGAAGCTGAGCAGGTCCAACACTTCTGTTCTGGCCAGTAGTGGCATAGGGCTCGTGAGTGGTTGCTGCATTTCCAGCCCCGGAATATAGAGAGACTCAGGTTAAAATAAACGAGTAAAGAAACAAAGAAATAAATAAATAGATGTTACAATGGGGAGAAAAGCAGCACCTACACTACAGTATTTAGAGATGCCTGGGAGCAAGGACGACTTAAGCTGCTGGCACATTGTTAGTCATTTTTCATAAGCCTCATGTCTGACTCTCTGCCACCCCATTTGGGGTTTTCTTGGCAGATGGTGGTTTGCCATTTCCTTCTTCAGATCATTTTACAGGTGAAGAAACTGAGGCAAATAGGGTTAAGTGACTTGGCCAGGTTCACACAGCTGAGGCAAACAGGGTTAAGTGACTTGACCAGGTTCACATAGCTAATAAGTGTCTGAGACCAGATCTGAACTCAGATCTTTCTGACAGAAGACCCGGCATTCTACTCACTGAACCACTTAGCTGCCCTGGCATGTAGTAGGTGCTTAATAAAGACTTATTAACTTACTTGGTTAAGGTCACACAGGCAGAACATGATAGAGAGAGGATTTGTACATAGATATTTTGACTTTGAGGGTGGTTCTCTATGAATCACACTATGAGATTACTATAATTAATGATAATCCTTAAAATATTAACAATAGTAATAAAAAAACCCAGTGGGAGGAAACATTTAAAACAATTTACAGACATCCAATAATGACCTTAACTTACACTTTTGGAATAGTAAAATGGTAGGTGCTATAATTAGTACCATTTTACAGATCAGGAAATTGAAACTGACAGAGGTTAAATGATTTGTCCTGTGTCACATAGCTAGCAGAAGTGTCTGGGGTAGGATTCAGCCTCAGATGTCAACACACCCCCTACCTGTCTCGTTTATTTCTTTGGACCTTAGTTAAGCTGTAGCTCACCAACTTGAATATGATATGTCACACCATGCTAGAATATAGTATGTCTTCTGTTGGGTCCTTTGTGAGGTGAATTGGTGAGCAAATGACGTTGGGTATTGGGTAGATCTAGAGCCCCTTCCAGTTTATCTCTGTTTGATTTTCAAAGGCCTTTATAACTTGGCCCCCTCTTACCTTTCCAGTCTTCTCACACCTTACTTTGCATCAGTAACATTAGGCACATTCCTCAAACAAGATAATCCATCTCTTAGCTCCAGGCACTTTTTCAGTCTGGTCTCCCATGCCTGGAACACTCCAACTACTGACCTCCCTGGTTTCCTTTAAATCCCAACTAAAATCCTGTCTTCCACAGGAAGCCTTCCCTAACCCCTCTTGATTACAGTGCCTTCCTTCTTTTAATTATTTCCTATTTAATCTGTGTATAGCTTGCTTTGATTATGTTTGTTGGCATGTTGTTTTTCCCATTAGATTGTAAGCTCCTTGAGGCAGGGACTATTGGCCTTTTTTTTTTTTTTTTCTATCTTCAGCACTTAGAATAGTTCCTGGCACTTAGTAGACACGCATACATGTTTATTGAATGAATGAATGAGTGAATTAAAGCCAGGGATCTCTCCTGTTAGGCTGCAGCCTTTTCTCTGACCTAGGGAGATATGAAAGTCCTGTTCCCTCTCCACTCACCTCCCTTTTTGCTACTTGAGAAGTCTTGCTAAAAAGCAGCCAGAGTTTCTCTTTTGTTTTCACAAGTTTCTAATTATGCATAAATGGAAAAGAAGGGAGCCATGACCTGAGCATGTTTTTACATTCAGAGGAGGAAGGTGAGCAGACCATCTGTTCCTTGCTGTATGAATGTTGGTGCTCCTGTAGAGGCCATGCCCCTCTGGTTCTTCATGGAAGAGGACTCCTTCCCGCAAAACCCCAGGGGCAGCGTGTGCTCCTGAAGAATCTGTTACCTAGAGGACAAATAGAATTTCTGTACAGAGATGATAAGTAAGGTTCCAAACAAACACTGAGGCTTTCAACTGGTAACCAAACCTGAGGAGGAAAAGCAGCCTGATGTCTTGCCAAAGAATGTTAGCTCTGGGAGGGGCTTCCAGTCTTTTCATTTGTACTTCCAGAAGCTGATATCCAGGAGACTAGGTGATTTGACCCGGGTCACACAGCTAGCAAGGAGCAGATCCAGAATTCAAAGCTGCATCCTATGACTCTGACTCCCAATCTAATGCATTTTCTGCCACAAAAGGAAATGTGAAGGAGTTTGTCATCTTTAAAAGAAATCACCCTTGAATGTACAGCTATAAGTATATGAGGTGTGGGGAGAAGACTAGCACCAATTACATGAGAGCCCTTTTCACGGCTTCTCATTTACCTTTTGTGGCCACCTTTATCTAACTCTCACCTGTGGCCCCAAGAAGTGGTAGCATGCACAAAAGCCATACCCTGGTAAAACTGTATTGGCAGATAGACTAAACCAGTTTGAAGGTAACCTACAGGTCTCAAATCTGTCACTGAGCTAGGAGGATGTCTACCCCAAGCATGTGAGGAATTCCTCAGTAGAACGGGTGCATGACAGCAATTTGTTCCAGCAGCCGTCAAGGCAGTTGAAGTACTTAGATCTTGGTCAGACATCAAAGACAAGCAAGTTATCCACTGTGTCCTAGGCCATCACCAATTGTTCTGATTATTGTCCTCCCATTGGATTTAAAAGACTCTGAAAGAGAGAAGCTGACAACTTGGTGCAGCTCTGCCTCACTTATGCCCAATTCATGTGCAAGTCAAGACATCACCCACAATGGCATTGGTACTCTTTGAAAGTGATGATGAACACTAGCAGATATGAGGCTCTCCACAAGGCCTAGTTGTTTATCTGTTCCTAGATCATGGAGCTAGAGAGCTGAAAAAGGACCTTAGAAATCCCCTATTCCAGGATTTCTTTTCAGGGTGAGGGACTCCTTTGGAAGGCTAGGGAAATCTATGAACCCCTCTTCAAAATATTAGGTTTTTAAAGGCACAAAACAAAATACACAGGATTATAAAAGAAACCAGTTGTATTGAAATAGAGTGACCAAAATAATTTTTTAAAAAACCCATGCAAACAAACCAAGGACTCAGATCCCAAGTTAAGAGCTCCACCTCTCTCTAGTCCAACCCCTTCATTTTGCAAATGAGAAAATTAAGCTATTTTCCTATAGTAAAACATAAGCTCCCTGAGGGCAGAGATTACTTTGTTTTTGTCTTTGTTTCTGGAGATCCCAGTCCAAGGTCTGGCACTACTTTAGTAGAAACTTAATAAATACTTGTTTATCTCAATTGAGATAAATAATCAAAATGTTAGGAAAGGTCAAATGAGGAGCACATCACTTCCACTGAGGAGATGGAGGAAGACTTCATGGAGGGATTGGAACTTTGTTGAGCTTTAAAATGAGTGGAGCTGGAGGGTGGATGGGTGGAGCTGGAGGCAAGGGAATGGTCTCAACAGAAGGAAAAATGCAGAAAGGGGCAAGAAATTTCAGGGCATTCATGGTTCATTGAATCTGGGATGGAGAGTTCAGGAAGAAGCATAGTAGAAGTTGAAATTGGAAGGGTCAGTTGACAAGTCAGGTGACAAACATTTATTCGGTGCCTACTATGTATAAAGCATATAGGTACTAAGGATACAAAGAAAGCTAAAAGATAGTCCCTTCTCTCAAGGAATTCACAGTTCATGGGGGAGTCAACATGCAAACTATGGACAAATAAACCATATATAGGATAAATTGGAAATAATCAGTAGAAGGAAAGCGCCAGCATTGAGAGAGAACCTCTAGGAGGTAGGATTTTATGTGAACCTTGAAGAAAGTCAGAGAAGCCAGAAGGCAAAGATGAGGAGAGAGAGCATTCCAGGAAAGGGCGCAGGCAGGAAAAATGCCCAGAATTAGGAGATGGAGAATATTGTTCAAGCAGCAGCCAGGAGTCCGTTGCCACTGGAGAGGGGAGGAAGACAGTGTAAGGTGAAGGAAGGATGGAAAGGGATGTGTGTGGGGAGGCTTTCAGTGTCAAAAAGATTTCTTATTTGATCTTAGAGTTCCTAGGGGGTCCCTGAAGTTTATTGAATAGGGGAGTGATGTGGTCAGACTTGTGCAGTAGGTAGACTTTGATATTTGAGTGGAGGATGAACTAGAGGTGAAGAAGTCTTGTCTTCTGCTGTAAGGACAGTTAGTCCATTGTAGGAGACAGGAACAGAAGAGAAAACGTTTTATGAGGAACAGCAATCTATTTTAATTCAAGAAAACTGTGCATAAAACTGAGTAAAAAGCAGGAAAGTTTGGAAAAGTGTATTGGATCCAAGTTGTAAAGAGTTTACTTCATCTCGTTTGCAAAGAGTTTATATTTGATTCAAGAGGTAATAGGAAGCAATAAACCCTGAGTCAGGGTCAGGGAGTGCCACAGTTGGGTTTATTGTATTTCCAGAGAGCTGCTGAGTGGAGGATGACTCAAAGAGGGAAGGAGATCTGAGGCAGGGAGACTTAATTCAGCAGCTACTACAATAATCCAGGTGAGTTATGATGAAGGCTTGAATACGTGTGATTGTGGTGTGAACAGAGAAATATTATGGAGGGAAGATCAATTAGACTTGGCAATTGATTTGAAATATTGGGGGCAGCAAAGGGAGGATTGGAGGATGACAGGTTGCAAGTCTGGGAAATTGGAAGGATGGTGCTACCTGTGCCTCCACCAGGGAAGTTAGGAGGAAAGGTGGGCTTGGGGGAGAAAGATCTTCAGTTCAGTTTAGGACACATTGAGATGATTAGGGGTCATCCCGAAATTTTCAATAGATGATGCAAGGATTAGCAAGAGACTAATCTAAGGAGATCCTGCCTCAGTTACTTATTACTTGTGTTATGTTGGGAAAGTCACTTAAAATTCCTGGGCCTTGGTTTCCTCCTCTGTAAAACAAAGAGGTTGAAATCTATGATTTCTAAGATTCCTTCCGGCTCTAAATCTTAAGATCCCAAGGTTTTATTCAGTATGCAAAAGGGAGCCAAAGAAAGTACAGTAAAGTACAGTGGTGTGAGGAGAATTAATGGATTGTCCCTCCTTCTCTCCCTCCCCAGCCTAATTTCTAGTGGCCAAGTAGGGGCTGATGCCCAGGAATGATAAGGATTCATTTTCAAAATTCCTCGACCTCCCCAGCCCAACTAGGCTCTGAGCTGTGGAACTGAGAAATCCAGACATGGAGTCACCACTTGTTTGCAGAACAAGGGAAAAAAATACCCCAACAGTGGAGTATTGTGTTTGTCTTATTAATGTTCATTTTCTCCTTATTATTTTTCCTCCTAATTGCTTATTTTCCATATTATTTGCAGAGTAATTCCACTTGCATTTTTTCTCCCCTCACTGAAGGTCTTTTGCTTCAAGAAATCACCACAGATGGGACGAGGAGAAACACACATGTTTGTTTTTTATTTTACTTGCAATCATTTGATTTTATGAAATGAGTTTGTACTACTTGGAATGTTGGCGGCCTCTCTCTCCTCTCCTCAGCGAGCAGCTTGGGAGATCAGCCTTGGAGGCTTCGTTTGGAGGGGATGTTTTTGTACCTCATCTCATTTGCAAGACGCTGTCGCAAAGGCAGCTTGCTTTGTGCTCAGTGGCATCCAAACTGGCAGAAGATCTTCTTTTCCGAGGGTCCAGACTTAGAGTGAGAGAGCAACCCTTTTGATCGTGATGCTTGTATTTCCAGAGACCATTCTGAAAAAAGTGGACCTAGCATTCGGAGTCTTGGGGCAAAATCCCTTGTGGCTCCCCACTCAACCTCTGGTAATGACTGCGGTTTATGTAAAATGGAGATTATTAACCTGGGGTTCAAGGACTCCTGAGAGTTTCATGGAAAGATTTCTGCGGGATCCACGAATTCGGATATGGAAAATAAATTGATATACATACATACATACATACATACATACATAGTTATTTTTTCGCTAACCTGTAACTGAAATCTGGCATTTCTTTCAATTCTGGATGTAGGCAACAAGACATTACTCTGAGAAGGGGTTCACAGGTTTCACCAATCTGCCAAAAGGGCCCATGAGACAAAAAAGGTTAAGATTCTCTGATACAGAATCACAAGATATAGAATTTCAGAGTTAGAAGGAGCTTTAGAGCCACAGACTAGCTGAGCTATAAGGGACCTTAGATATAAACTTAATTCAATTAGCTTCTTTTAAAAATGAGGAGGCTGATGCCTAAAGAGGGGTGAAATGATTTTGTCTGACATCATAGAGGTAGTCAGAAATGGAGTTAGGATCTAAAGCCAGGTCATAGCCCTAGATCTGGGAGGTACTTCAGAAGGAGGAAGGAAAGAAAAGCTACAGAAACAAGCATCGATTAAATGCCTGCTATGTGCCAGACCCTGTGCTAAGCATTTTATAAATATTTCATTTGATTCTCTCAACAACCCTGTGAGGTAGGTACTGCTATTATTTTACAGCTGAGGAAACTGAGACAGATTCTCCAGTTAAGTGACTTGCCCAGGGTCACACAGCTAGGAAAAGTCTAAGACCACATTTGAACTCAGGACTTCCTGAGCCCAGGTCCAGCATTCTACCCCATGTGCCTCACCTCACCATCTCTGAAGATCAGAGTTTATCTAGCCATCTTCTCCCACCACCCCCATTTTGCAGATAAGAAAAATAAGGCCCAGCAAAGAAAAAGTAGCTTTTCCAAAGATACGTTGCTAATGAGAAGCAGAAGCAGCCATCAAAACCAAATTCTCTGTCCAAAGCCTAGTCCTGGTCCCTTCTCTGAAAGATCACAAGGTGACCTTTATTTAATTAATTAATGGCAAAGCCAAAGTTGCATGGAGCCCATGTTTCTGTTCTCCCTCTCCAGCTCTCTATTCATGACACCACACTGTCCTTTTTTAGTGATAAAATTGTGAGCTAATTTAAACATGCACACACGCACACATACATACACACACACACACACGCGCGCGCACACACATACACACACACACACACACACACACTTCAGAAAACAAAAATAAAAAGACAACTGCACTGTGCTGTCAGATGCTCCTGGGAAGGGAGCCAGCAAGGATACATGGTGTGGTTCTTTATGAATTATTTATTGTTCATTCTCCTGATCAGAGCTTTGGCCCTTGTCCTCCTTTAAAGGCGCTAAAAGTCTTAGCTGAGTGTCCACTTGAAAGCAGCGGGCAGACCTCCCAACGCAGAGTCCTTGTACCATCCCAGCAGCCCCCATGTTCCAAGCTTAGGCACACAGAACCTTTAAAATGGATGAGTCCATCTATTATTAAGCAGCAGAGGGAACTTGCCGGAGACAGAGGTGCACAGGACTCACATCCTCTGACTGAAAATAGCTGAATGTGGGGCAGTGCAAACTCAGAGACAGGTATTTGATCAACAAAGAGTTAGAAAGAATCACAAACCTCTTGCCAATATAGAGGGAAGCTCTGCTTCTGGCAGGAGCTTTGGCTCAATGACCTCTCAGGTCTTTGAGATATTGGGACTGTCATTTTCCATTTTATGCTAGGCAGCTTGAGGGAGTGCATTACATACTGGATTTGAGGTCAGGAAGAAATGAGTTCAAATCCTTCCTCAGGCACTTTTGCTATGCCTCAGTTTCCCTATGTGTAAAATAAGAAGGTTGAACTCAATGGAATTTTGAGCTCTAATTCTACGATGCTATAGACTTTTATTCAAGGCATGTAATCCTATGATCTTATGATTCCTTTAAACCCTCCAGAGAGATTGCACTCATTTCTTTTTATACCTTTTCTGATCGTTCATCCTTGTCTGACATCTGTGGATCTTTCTCTAGCTGGTATCTCTTTCAAGATGTGTCTTGAGTTTCCCAAGAGTTAAAATCTTGAGACCTTAGAAGAATAGCTTATTTTTTAATGGCAGATCTGACCATGTTACCCCCTTCCCCCACACTCAATAAACTCTAGTGGCCCTGTATCATCTCTAGGATCAAACAGAAAATCCTATTTGGCATCCAAAGTCGTTCCTCACCTGACTTCTCACACCTTACCCCCACTGTCCACATACTGCCACATACAATGTCCCATTATTCAGGGACATTGGCCTCCTTGCTATTTCTTAAACAAGACCCATTCTCTCCCTGCCCTCTGCCCTTACACACACACACACACACCCCTAACTGAGTATTTTCACTGACTCTCCCATACATGTGATACTCTCCTGTCTCATTTCTTTCACCTGGCTTTCCTGATTTTCTCCTCCAGGTCCCAGAAAAATCTCATCTTCTACAAGAAACCTTTCCTGATGTTTCTTAATGCTAGTATCTTCCTTCTGAGATGACCTCTTGTTTATCCCATAGGTAGCTTATTTGTACATAGTTGTTTGCCCCATTAGACTGAACTTTTTGAGAGGAGGGACTGTCTTTTATCTTTCTTTGTATGGCTAGTGCTTAGCACTACCACCTAGCGTAGGGTAGGCACTTAATTAATGTTTATTGACTAATGATCCCCTTCCCTCACCATTTCTTTCTTTTTACATATGACATGGAGTCTCAAAATGGGAAAGAGATTTGCCTATGTTAGTAGGATCATGGAATCCTAGCTGGAAGGGGCCTTAGACACAATTGATTCCAATCTTTTCATTTCGTAGATGAGAAAAACGAGGCCCAGAGAAATTGCATGACTTTGCCTATGGTCATACAAGGAGTAAAGAGCAAAGTTGGGATGTGAACCTAGGAGTGGGGGGCAGGTCTGAAACAAAGTCATCAAACTTTTGCCCTCTGCTCTGCTACCTCTAGAGGTATGATAGGTATGAAATTAGACTCCTTCCCCTTTGTCCCAGGCATTGCAGGAAAGTCACATCTCCTGCTCAGAGGAGGTAGCTATCAGAAAGGTGATTCATCAAATTATGGAATGTTAGTTATAAGAAGCCACAGAAGTCACAAGATGTTGTATATGTGTATGTGGTTTTTTTAAATTTTTTATCACAGGGAGAAAAATAACCAGCTGGACATCAGGAAAAGGGAAAGAGTTGTTATCATAAAATTGGGACAAGTGATTTAGCAGCCAATGCTTCCCTCCCTGTGATAACAGTGACACTATGGCAGCCAAGCCATGATGCTGGTGATCTGATCTGACTGCTTGTCTCACGTTAGCGGGTTATCATCGACTGGAATGTGCTGTTTCATATTCAGGATGCTTGTGGTACAACATGATCTAGGGAGCTCTGCAATGCAGTACTGAGGTACTTGGCCCCACTTGTCCACTTATGTGAGTTTGATGTTTTCCCCTTGAAGTCTGACTATTAGCATTTGGGCACAGAAAATTTTATCTCAACTGTTCATTCCTGAAAAAATGAAAATTCATTGGATAGGACCTGTAAGTCTATGATTTACTTAGACCAGGGATGTGGAACCTGAGGCTTTGAGGCCACATGTTATCTGCTAGGTCCTCATGTCTGGCCTTTTGACAGAATCCAAACTTCACAGAACAAATGAACAAGTGACTTAGAAGGTAGCAAAGAATTTGATAGAGTAAATCTATCATACTATTTTTGTGGAAAACTTGGAGAGATGTAGGCTAGATAATCATACAGCTGACTGAACTGGTTAAAGGATCAGACTCAAAGAATAGGCATTAATGATTTAATGTCAATTTAGGGAAAGTTTCCAGTGAAGTGCCCTAGGGAATTTCTGTTTTGGCTCTGTGCTGCTTAGCATTTTTAGCAGTGACTTGCATAAAGGCACAGATGGTTCTCTTACCACATTTGCAAATAATGCCAAATTTAACTAATGCACTGGACAGTAGAGTCAAGATCTAAAAAAGGTCTTCACAGGCTAGATTCAATAAGATGAAATTGGATAAGGATCATAGCCAGGTATAATAGGGATAAATGTAAAAGTCTTATGTGTGGGTTCAAAAAATCAACTTCACAAATCCAAGATAGGGGAGGCATGATTAGATAATGATTTGAAAAGATAATGCACATTTTACAGGATTACAAGATTAATTTGAGTCAGTAGTGTAATGTAGGAAACAAAAAAGCTAATGAGATCTTGGGCTACATTGAGAGGCAGAGCTTTGTGGAAAAAGGTGATAGTCTTTCCTATACTCTGCCCTAGTCAGACAACATCTGGAATATTGTCTTTATTTGTGGTCACTATAGTTTAGAAAAAACATTGATAAGAGTATGCATATGATGGAATTGTTGTTTTATAAGAGGACCACAGTATCAAGGAAGATGATGCCATGATTTACAAGTGGATTGAGTTTAAGTGAGGGAGGGCTGTGCGAGGTTACCAGCTTCACTTTCTCCTCTAGAGCCATCTGGGTCCAGTGGCAAGATGTCGAGTGGGACAACTGGAGATGGCTCACCTATGAGGGTGACTAGGACAGTGGAGGAACTTGAGTCTATGTCTTATGAAGAATGGCTGAAAAAACAGAATGATTAAGCCTGGATAGGAGGGAGTTCAGTGGGGACAACTGGAGCTGCTTTTAAGTATTTGAAAGGCTCTCATCTGGAACAGGGATTAGATTTGTTCTATTAGATCCCAAGGAACAACAGATAGAAGGTGTTTTGTCACCTCCTGTCATGTCCAATTCTTTGTGATCCCATTTGGGATTTTTTTGGCAAAGGCACTAGAGTGATTTGCCATTTTCACTTCTGGCTCATTTTGCAGATGATGAAACTGAGGCAACAGGGTTCAGTAACTTGCCCAGGGTCACATGGCTAGTAAATGTCTGAGATCATATTTGAACTCTGAAAGAAGAGTCTTCCTGACTCCAAGCCTAGTACTCTATCCACTGAGCCATCTAGCTGCCCTAGACAGAATGTACAAAAAGGCAAATTTTGGTTGAATATAAGGAAAAATTTCCTCATGATTAAAAATGTCCCCAAGTGGAATGGGCCATCTAGAGGTGGTGGGATCTCCCTTACTGAATGTGGTCAAACAGCAGATAGGTGCACAGCAGAGAAGATTCCTTTTTGGTTAAGAGTTAGACTCATTGGATGGATTTTGAGATCTCTCAACTCAGTGATTCTGGAAAATTGAATGAACTTGGGAAAAAACTTGGAAATAAAACTTGGGAAAAAGACCCCTTTGGGTGGAATGTAAAGTGTGTGCAAGGGAGAAATGTGAAATGTCTGGGAAGATAGGATGGAATCATTGTGCAGATGCCTGTAAATGGCAAGCTGAGGAATTACCATTTATACTAGAGGCACTATGGAGACATTAGATATTTTAGAGCCAAGAGAGTGACTTGGTTAGACCAATGGTTTGGGTAAAATATTTTGTCAGTAGTGGGGAGGATGGATTGTTGATGGGAGAGACAGAACCAGAGACTATTGCAATAGTCTAGGTGAGAGGTGATGGGGGTCTGAGCTAGGATTATGGTAACCACATGAATGGAGGGACAGGGAGTGATATGGAAAGTATGATGGAAGTAGAACTGAGCAAGTTTAGTGGCTGATTGGTATGAGGAAAGTGAGAGAAAGAAATGAGTTAAGGATGACACTGAGGTTGTAAACCTATGTAACTGAGAGAATAGTAGTATCCTCAAAAAATAAAATACAAAAGTTTAGAGGAGAGAGGGGTTATGGGAAAAGATGATAATTTCTGTTTGGAACATGTTGAGTTTGAGATGCCTATAGGATATCTAGGTGGAGATAACCAGCAAGAAGCTGGTGATGCAGGAAGAAGCCTCAAGAGAGAAATTAAGCCTGGATATATAGATTTTGGAGCTATCTATATTGTGCCCATGAAAACAGAGATCATTGAAAGAGAATGTAGAAAGCCCAGAACAGCCTTAGGGATTATGGCCCCATGGGACGCAGATAATGATGATAATGACCTAGCAAAAACAAATAAGAAGGTACAGTTAGAGAAGAAAAGAACCAGGAAAAAAGAATAACATAAAAGCCCAGGGAAGGGAGAGAAGGCAGGAGGAGGGAGTAGTTATCAGTTTCAAAAACACTAGAGAGGTCAAGAAAATTGAATCCTAAGAAAAAGTCAGATTTAGCAATTAAGGCATTGTTGATAAGCTGTTCTCCAATGGTCAAAGGATACGAACAGACAGTTCTTCAAAGAATTACAAACTATTAATAAGTATGTGAAAGAATGTGCCAAATCACTAATAATAAGAGAAATTCAAATTTAAAAAAATGAAGCTTCACTCACATGCAGAAAAGTGGTTTGTCATTCCCTTCTCCAGCTCATTTTGCAAATGAGGAAACTGAGGCAAACAGGGTTAAGTGACTTGCCTAGGGTCACATAGCTAGTGAGTATCTGGCCAGATTTGAACTCTAGAAGATGGGTCTTCCTGACTTCAGGCCTGGTGCTTTATGCCCTGTGCCACTTAGCTGCCCCATACATTCACAGCAGAGGGGCTTATTGGGAGGGCAGGGGGGTTGGTAGTGAAGAACTGGAAACAATGTAGCTGCCCTTTGATTGGAGGATGGTTAAACAAATCATAGTACATAAATATTACTGTGCTGTAAGAAGAAACAAATAAGTAGAGACAATCAGAGAGAGATTCCATGAACTTATGCAAAATAAACAGTCAAGAAAACAATATATGCCATGACAACAACGTAAATGGAAAAAACAATTCCAGACAATTGAAAATGAATGTTGCAAAATTACCAAGAACAGACTTGACTCCAAAGAAGATGTACAATAATTGGTTGTGTCCTTCACTCATGAAGAGGACCAAAATGACATCACCATGATAAAGTCAAGTTTCAATATGTCCGACTGTGGCTGATCAGACCGATATGAGCTCAGAACGCTCTACCACAGATTGGGCAGAGATAGTCCATGTGAACATTTGGGGTGGATTCTCTAAATTTGTCCATCCTACATTTCCTTTGACCTGCTTCAATTCTGTTTTGCTCATAGAGCACAGCACCTTCTCTGATGTGTGTACGCCATGCTGAGCGGTCCTGAGTCAGTGCCTCCCATGTCACACAATCAATTCCAAAGTTCTTAAGAGAGATCTTGACAGTGTCCTTCTATCGCTTCTTCTGACTACCAGGTGAACACTTGTCCTGTGTGAGTTCTCCATAAAATAGTCTTTTTAGCAAGTATGCCTTTTGCATTTGAACAACGTGGCCAACCCATTGGACTTGGCTGAGTTGCTCTCTGAAGCAAAGTTTGAATGCTTGGCAGATTAGTTCGAATAAGGACCTCAGTGTCTGGTACCTTATCCTGCCAGGTGATCCTCAGAATCTTCCTAAGACAATTCAAATGGAAGCAATTCCGTTTCCTGGCACGGCACTGGTAGACAATACAGTAATAACAATAGCCATTAGAGTTTATATAACACTTATTATGTGCCAGGCACTGTTGCCAATGCTTTGCAATGATCTCATTTGATCCCTACAACTACAGTGGCAGGTAGGTGCCACTCTCCTCATTTTACACTAAGATTTGCCTGGGGTCCAATATCTACTAAGTGTCTGAAGTTAGATTAAAACTCAGATCTTCCTGACTCTAGGCCCTTTCCATCTTGTAATGTGTACACTGCATATAATGTTAGATTTTTTTCTAAAAATTGATCGATTTTCCCAAATTTTTCTCTTCCTCTTTCTTTTTTAATCTTTGTTATTCAGATGGGTATCTAGAAGGGAGAAAGGGAAGAAATATAGAGGGAAATTTAGACTACATAAAAACATCAAAATCTTTTCTTAAAAAGATTGTCGATAACCTTGGAGAAAGTAATTTGCTTATTAATGTAAGTCCTCCCTGCCTGAATGCGTGGTGGTAAAGGAAGGGCTTCAGTGTTGGTGTGGAGGCAGGCAGAAGTGTGTGGGAGCACACTAACCAATTCTGTGAGAACCTATCATTAAATTTTGAATGTGAGCATTTATTCCCCCAGAAATTGGCAAACACTAAAAACTGGGGCTTGATTTATTATTTTGTTAGTTATATTCAAGACTTAAGGAAACAAAGGAAAAGAGGTTATGATGCAGATTAAATTTAAAAGAGTGTCCTGCATGCATTTTTTTCTTGGAAAGCTGGTTGTTAAACATTCAAGCACAGGCATGTTAGGTGTTGTCTCCAAGAAAAGCAGTAGGTCTTGGATATTAGCTTGTAAGGGAAAGAGCAGGAGCTGGACGTGTGTGTGTGTGTGTGTGTGTGTGTGTGTGTGTGTGTGTGTATGCGGGGGGGGGGGGTTTGTCACTGCTGATGAAACCTGGATGCAGGCTAGGACAATTCTATACCTCCTAAATACCTCTACTGCAATGTTATCGTAGTCATTATTCTTTAAGGGAAAAGAAGCAAGAATACTCATAGAAGATTCCTAGGGGTTGTTGACTTCGGCGTTCCAGAGCCTGGTCAGGAGGAGATAATAGTAGACAGGAAAGGATGTGAAATTTGTCCACTTACTCTTATATTCTCCTTCCTTCTGGGTAATCCATTGTTGACCTAGATGTTCAGTGACTTTATGCTGCCCTGGGCTCTGACAGTACAAAAAGAAAGTTCTTTTTCTGGTCTGTCAGTTATACTGAGGTTCCTGGATCACTCCCAAGGTATTTGCCTTTTAAAAGAGGGACAAGGAAAGAGCAATATATATTATGTAATTATTAATTCGTGGAGACATCAGAAATCATCTAGCCTAATCCTCATGCAAAGGGAGGAAGAACATCTCTCCAATATCCCTGGCAGGCAATTTTTTAGCTTCTTCCTAAAGACCCCAGCTTCAAAAATATGGCATAATGGAGGAAAAAGGACGGCATCTCCTTGGGGGAGGTGAGGGACTGTGAGAGCAGGCAAAGGGGGCTGAGTGGAGCCTTGCACAACCATAATTTTGTTTAATGTCTTCTATGCCAAAAAGAATAGCCACCAAATAGCACAGTTATTAAGACAGTTAAGTGGTGGAATGGCCAGACGCAAAGATTAGGGTCTTCAGTGGAGTCCTTTGGGGATCTGTGCTTAGCCCTGTGCTGTTTAACATTCCTCCCAATGAGTTGGATAAAAGCAGAGATGATATGCTTATCAGATTTGCAGATGACCCAAAGGTGGGAGAGATGGTTAATACATTTGATGACAGAATCTGGATCCAAGATCTTGACAGTTAAGAACATTGGGTTGATTCTGATAATATAAAATAAAATAGGGATAACAGAAATTTCTTATGTGTTCAAAAAACAACTCCACAAGTACAATATAAGTGAAGTATGGCTTGCTAGCTTTTCTTCTGAAAAGGATCTGGGGGTTTTGGTAGTCTGGACACTAATATGAATCAATAATTATGTCATATAGCCCCTCTCCCCTAAAAAATCCTAATACATGGCTAGCTGAGTGTCCAGAAAGAGTGAAAAGGCAGTCCCATTGTATTCTGCCATTGTCAGGTAACGTATAGAATAGTGTATTCATTTCTGAGTGCCACATTTAAGAAGAAAATGGAGAAGCACAGGTCCATAATATTTTGGCCACATGAGAATTGGTTGAAGGAAGTGGGGATGTCAGAGTAGAGAAAAAAAACCTTAGTGGGAGTGGATATGAGAGCTCAGGCTTGTTTTGCTTGGGCTCAGAAGTCAGAACTAATGGGTAGAAGTTGTAAAAAAGGAAGATTTAGGCTCTCTGTAAGGAAAAGCACCATAAATGCTGGAGCTATCCAAAAGTGGCCTGGGTTGTCTCAGCAGGTAATTAATTAGAAGATTTCAAGGAAGAGCTGGATATTCCCTTGCTGGGCAAGTTGCAGAGTAGATTCTTTTTCAGATTGTGCTAGATGGCTCCTGAGGTCTCCTTGAGCTCCGAGCACCTACATCTTTCACTTACATTATACAACTACTTCTTAAAAAGTCCTATTCACTCAATGGGCGCTACCTCCCTCAAAATGAGTAAGTCAAAAGGCCTAGCCTAAAAAGGCCAGGGTCTCTCAATGTGTCCTGGGCCATCTCCAGTCATCCTGATCCAGATGGCTCAGGAGGAAAAAGTGAGACTGGTGACCTTGCACAGTCCTTCCTCACTCAAAACAAAATCAAGTGCAAGTCATATCATCTTTTCTCTGTCATGGTCTTCTTCGAAAATGAAGGACAAACACAACAACAACCTACCATGTGGGCACCTCCATTTTATGTGGTTTGGTCTTGACAAACAAGGGCAATTAGGTGGCACAGTGGATGGAGTGCTTCGCTTGAAGTCAGGAAGACCCTTCTTCTTGAGTTCAAATCTGACCTCAAACATTTACTAGCTATGTGACCCTGGGCAAGTCACTTAACCCTGTTTGCCTCAGTTTCCTCATCTGTAAAATGAACTGGAAAAGGAAATGGCAAACCACTCTGCCAAGAAAACCCCAATGAGGTCATAAAGAATAAGACACGAACAAACAACAAAAAGCACCTTGCCACATTCCCGACAAGTGACCCTCTAACTTTCACTTGAAAAGAAGTCTTTGTATTCTGAGACAACTCATTCTACTTTCAGACAACTCTTTAAAAGATTTTTCTCTTTCTCAAGTTCTTCCCATTGCTCCACATTCTATTTTCTGAGGTCAAGCAAACTAAGTCTAACACCTTTCCTATATCACAGCCTTTCAAATATTTGGAGTTAAAAACATAGCTTCCCAAGTGTTTTCTTCCTTGGGGTCTCATTTTCCCTTACGATTCTCCTTCCCACCCCTCACCCATAACCAATCAGTTTTTGAGTTGTATTGATTCTACCTCTACAATGACTCTCATTTCCATATATTCTCTCCACTTAGATGGACATCACCCCAGTTCAGGCTCTTCCCATCTTTCAATTGGATTATTACAATAGATTCCTAATTGCTCTCTCTGCCTCAGTGTATCTCCTCTCTTCAAACCATCATCAATGGAGCTACAGTTCTAATGCATAGATATGTTGCACAAGTTGCTACACTGTTGTAAACTCACAAAGTTCCCTATTGCCCATAGGATAAAACACATTTTTGGCATTTAAACTCCTTCACCATCTGGATTCACACTCCTTTTCCAGGTCTATGACACACTATTCCCCTGTCCAGACAAACTGGCCTGATGGGTACGCCTTACACAGGTGTTCCATCATCTGGCTTTGTGCCTTTGCCCAGAGGGTCTGTTATTCAAATAATGCTATCATTTCTCACCCCTATTGTAGAGTCCCTAAATTCTGGTTAAAACTATTATCAACTGAATCATTAATAATATGAGAAATGCAAATCAAAACTTCATCATAGTCATCAAATTGGCAAAGATGACAAAAGGTAAAAGTAACCTATAGTAATACACTGCTGGTGGAACTGGGTACTGGCCTAATGATGCTGGAAAGCAATTTGGTGTACGTTCCCTCTTCCCCCCAAAGTAACTAAAATGCCATCTTTGACCCAGGGAGCTTCTCTTTTCTTCCAGGGGAACAGAAAGACCCATAGTAGTAAAGATTTAGAAACAAAGTAGATTCCCATTGATTTTAGAACAGCTAAATAAATCATGGTATATGCAAGATATAGAATACTACCATGCTATTAGAAAAGATGAATATGAAGAATTCAGAGAAGTATGGAAAGGCTTATAGAAATTAATGTCGAATGAAGAAAACAGAGCCAAGAAAACAATACACAAAAGTTAAACAATGAAAATAGAAATAACATCAACGAAATGAAACTGAATGTTGAGTAATGAATGCTGAATAATGATCAGAAAACTTGACCCTGGAGATAGGTTGAGAAAAGGCGCTTTCCTCCCTTCTTGCCTCCACCTTCCCAGGTGGAGGATTATGGGTGTGGAACCTTGGATATACTATCAAATGTAGTTATGTGTTAATTTTGTTGAACTGCTTTTTCCTTTATTTCTTTTTTATTTTCTTTTTTATTCTTTGTTCCAAGGGATGGTTCACTGGGCAGGAGAGGAGGAAGGGATTTATTTAGGAATTAAGGTGAGGTACAAGCACAAGAGATCAATAAAAGTGAAGAAAAAAATAGAATCTCTAGATTCCTTCAAATCTCACTTCAAGCACCACCTCCTAGAATCATAATATTTGAGATCTAGAAGGGACTTCAGCAGCCATCTAGTCTAAATTTGTATACAAAAGGAGTCTCCACTACAGCATATCCATAAAGTAACCATCCCTCCTCTGCTTGAAGACCTCCAAGAAGTGGGAACTCCTACTCCCCCACCTCTTGAGACAATTCATTCCTTTTATCGATAGTGCTAATTCTTGGGAAGTTTTTCTTGACAACAAGCCTAAATTGACCACTTTATAACTTCTACCCATTACTCTTGCCCTCCAGGACAAAACAGAGTGAGTCTAAATCCGTCTTCATGGGAGAGCCCTTCAAATACAACTCTCCCCTCCCTCTACCCCAAATCTTCTGTGATATTCATATAACATGGCCTTAAGATCCTTCACAGTACTAGTTGCTTTCTTTCAGATACTCTCCTGTTTATCATTGTCCTTATCAAATCACGGTGTCCAGAGGGAAAACACCTATATCCTAAATAAGTCTAAGAAGGGTAGAGTACGTTGGGACATCATCTACCTATGCCCTTCAATGCAGTCCAAGATCTCTTTAGCCTTTTGTGACCACTAAAGAACACTTACATAGAGCTTGCTGTCCATCAAAACTTGCAGATCTTTTTCAGAGAACTACTATTTATGTCTTCTTCATCTTATTCTTGTGAAGTTCATTTTTTTTTGGTATACAAATGTCAGACCTTACATTCATTTGTTTTGAATTTCATTCCTGTCATGATCTTTTTTGAATTCTAACTCAGTCATGTTATTAGCTGTCCCTCTCAGCTTTGTGTCCTCTTCAAATTTGATGAGCATGTTATATATTTGCCTTTATCCAAGTGTAAGGCCAAGCAAAGTAGAATTTTTTGCTGTTTCTGTTTTACTAAAAGTGCTTCTGAATTATGTGATTAAGGAGGATCTTTCCCAGCCATTGTCTGGCCTAGGAAGATTTGTGGGAAGGTCCACACCTTTTGTTAATGAGGCACTGATTCTCAAAGGATGTGGTTCTCAAGGCTCTAAGGTGTGGTTTTATTTTGGGGCTTAGTTTGTTTGGCCAGACAAGTACTCTGGGAAGCCACTAAGAAGTCCCCTGGCTTTGAAAACCCAGTTGTCGTTGCTTCCCTCTCTGGTAAGTATGATCAGACAGATGGACCTGTCTGTTGAATTGTGATGTATGTATTGATTATGGTCAGGCAGAGGCAGCCATGTCTGTTGATCTTTGATTTCTCTGTATTTTCTTTGAAGTTCAGGGTGCTGACTACTCTGAACTAGGTGAATAACATGTGCTTAATTAAAGGAATAATACATGTGCTTGATTAAAGTGATTTGACTCCTCAAAAGTTGCCTTTCCTTTTTTGAATGCAGATCTAAGAACCTGTATAGCAGGCCACTCTGCGTATGTTAGAGTATTTACTGATACACCAAGGAATTGATAAAAATGTTTAACAGCACAGGAAGAAAATCTGGGGACTTCCTGACACATTGATACGGAACCATTAACAACTAATTACTCTTTGAAGCAACTTGCTTAATTGTATTATCGTCCGGTGCACATCTCTCTATCTTCTTCACAAGAATAATGTTCTTTGTCAAAAGTTTTTCTAGAATCTAGGAAACTTTACCCAAAGCATTCTCTTCACCTCTTAATTAAATAAGTGGGGTGTGGACATCTAGGATCTCCTCCTAGACCCTCTGTTTGAGGAGAGCAGTCAGGGAATTCACCTCATTATTTCCCAAACTGCTCATCTCTTAGATTTCATGATCTCTAGAAACTCATTATTTTACAGATGAAATCAACTTGGAAGCTCATACTGCCTCAGATGATTTCCCACCTTAGCTGTAGGACTTCATCATGGCCCTAAGTCACTACCTTCCACCCTTTCAGTTTCTTTTTATATGTTGTCTCCCACACATTAGATTTTGAGCTCCTTGAGATCAGAGACTTGCATTAACCGTGAAACTTTGCACAATGCCTGATACACAGTAAGCACTTGCATAAATCTTTATTGCCTATTGACTAATCCTGTCAAAAAAGAAAGTGAGGTAAGTCTGATATGAGATAATCTTGATGAAGCACTGCTAACTCTTTGTAATCATTACTCTGCTAAGTAGATGATTGCCTATCATCTCTTTAACGATCCTTTCTAGAATTTTCCCAGGAAATGAAGTCAATCTCATTGGCTCACAGTTTGTAGGTATTGTGCTTTTCCATTTAAAAATAAAATTAGTACAACATTTGTTCTTCTCCACTCTTGTGGTCCATCTCCTATTTTCCATAATCTTTCACATATTGCTGGGGGCAGGGGTTGGGGTGGGCGCATCTCCAATCATTCTGATCTTTCTGGCCACTGGACCAAATGGCTCCAGAGGAGAAAGTGAGGCTAGTGACTTGCACAGCCCTCCCTCACTTAAATCTAATCCACTTACAAGTCATGGTATCACCTCCCTGATGTCATGGTCCTCTTTGAGAATGATCAGACAACAACATATCACTGAGAATGGCTTAGGTATTATCTCTGTCAATTTTTTTCAGAATCCAAGGATGTAGTTTGTTTGGACCAGGTGATATGAATTTGTCAAAAGAACTGGATTCTCTCTCACCACTTAAGTATCTTGGGTTTCAACTCCCTTTGAGTTGGTTTTGTTTTGTCATTTCATTGTTAAAAAATCTTTCTTCTTGGCAGAGCAAAATAAACAAAAGAAAAATTAGAAATCTCTACCTTCTCTCTGTTGTCATCATCCCCTCCACCCCAAGATTAAATCTTAGCCCTTTTTTGTGCCTCCTTTTTTCCCAACTACATTTATATCTATATCATTTATACCTACATTTATAGCTATAGTTACATCAATATCTTTATTTGTCTCTATATAGCAATGTATATGTATATTTGTATATATATTACAGAGATATGCACATATATAATAATTCATTCACATCATTTCTAGAGGACTAATTTTTCCCCCTTTACCTGACCTTGGTTTTATTTTTGTACAGTTCTTTCTTTTGAAAACCTAAGTTGGTTGGTGCAGCTGCAACAGAATCTTAAGACAAATTACATTTTTCTTTTTCGCAGTAATTGTTTTCTTTTGTATCTTCAGCATTTCATTCTTGGGCATTTCCCATCCCCCCTGGGATGACTTTTTTCCCCTTAAATGTCTGACTCCAAGAGATATTACTTATCTTTCCTCTGAGTCCTTTGAAAGCTGCTTCATCAAAATCTAAGGTCCATATCTGACTATGCCTAGATTTTCTCTTTCTATTATAAACTTTGTTTGTAATTGTCTCTATCTCCTTGGGTTTCCATCATTTCCATACCAATGTCTAGTTCCTCCCTGTTAAAATCTGATCCTGAGTTGAATATCTTGTTGCTTCCACCATCGTTTGAAAGAGGAAAATTAAGAAATTATTTGCTGAGAGTGAGCTCCATGCAGATGTCTGGATAATTTAGGTCACCCATCATTTCTATTGTGAAGCACAAGCATCTCTGAATCAAGCTGATGATCTCTTTGCCAACCTCTCCATCTACTTCATCATTCTGTCCAGGTGGTCTGTAGTATATCCCAATGGCAAAAATCACTTCTGTTTACTCAAATAATCTCTGCTGGATTTCTCCCTTCTAGTTCTTGGATTTCCTCACCTGAGTGTACTTTCTTTATATACAATGCTACCCTGTCATCCCATCTCGTGCTTATTTAATTTCTTACTCGTACAGAGACATAGTCCAGTCATGGATTTCATCCCACAAAATCTCAGTGCTACTTGTGAGGTCAAATTTTCCTTTTTTACTTTGGATCTCTAGTTTCTCTTGTTAACCTTTGGGCATTTGTATATAAACATTTGGGGCCATAGATTTTTACTATGGTCTCCTTTTCTTGGATTTTGTCTCCAGTGAACTTCAGGTTGTATCAACCGGTATTACCCCCTCCTAATTATAGCTACTTTCTATGGAATCTAGCTTAAGGGATATACACAGGCAGTTTTCCAGATCTCCCATCCTTTTTATTTTCTAGTTCTTTGGGTTAGATTTACAACACACTTGACAAATGTATTTTGCTGATTTCCACAGCTGCTAGTGCTACCCTCCCCCCATTGCCTTGTATTTACTCTATATGGTTTGTATTTCCTTATATGGGTATATGTTGTTTGTCTCCTTTCCCATATCATTTTTATTTCTGCATTCTCTGAACCTAGCAGAGTGCCTGACACATCATAAACCCTTAATAAGTACTCTTTGAATGTTTCTTCAGGATAAATATCCCCAGTTCTTTCAACCAGTCCTCCTGTGACCATCACCTTCATCATCACTTTCCTTTTGATTGACTTGTCATTATTCTTAAAAATGTGCTTCCTAGAACTAATGACAATCCTCTAGTTGTGCCTCAGCTGTATTTAAATTGTTTTTCCTCTGGGCATTGTGGTTCTGTACATACAGTTTTATATTGCATTTGCTTTTTTTTTTTTGCTGGCAGGTCACGCTGTTGACTCAGTCATGAGCCACTATTTTCTCATTCTGTACTAGTGTGACTGATATTGTTTTTTACCCAAGTATAAAACCTAACATTTGTCTCTAAAAAATTTTACCTCATTAGATTCAGTCCATTATTCTAGCTTCTAGTGATCATTTTGAAATCTGATTGTTGCTTGATACTTTTACTATTCCTACTAGTTTCATGTTAATCATGCATTTGATAAATATACAACCTATGCTTTCATTCAAGTGATCGGTAAAAAGTGTTTATTCTCACAAGTATGTTTATTTAGAACCATCTTGCCACCACCACCTACAGTTTAACATTTACCCACTGACTCCTTTTTGGGTACAGTCATTCAAGCTTTTGTGAATCTACCTACTGCTTCTACCATATAGTTGCTCTCCATCTTTCCCATGAGCTATCATAAGAGCCTTTGTCAAATGTCTTACTGAAGTCCAGGTATGCTGTGTCTATGGCATTTCCTTGATCTATTAGTCTGGTAAGCCTGGTAAGAAAAGACATAAAATCAGGCTGGCATGAGTCATGGGCTGTCAAAACAAGGTGAGACTTTAGAGTCTCTGAACCAGAAGTCAATCAAAGTCATAACTACCATGGGAATGTTGGAGTTTTGCTTCAAGGGAATAACATGGAGGGAAGGGGGGATGGAATACATGCTTCCCAGTATTTTGCACTTTACTGCCCTCTTCATGTCTTGTAGTGCTTGGCCTGACTGTTCCTTCTCCTCTCATGGCCCTAGGCCCTAGATTCCTATTACCATCACATTCTTCTCCTAGGGTTGTTTCCTTCCTTTACCTCCTAGTGTGACTGTACCCAACCACAGTAGATTTTCAGTGTCATGTCACCTGACCTGGAGATTCATATCACCCTGGATGTCTGTGATCAGTAACAAAAATAGCAGCACTATGTGTTGATCTCACTCTCAGTGACTTTTGGATCTCTGTTCCTCCATCCATCCATTCTTCTGTAAAGCTCCCCAGCTCCCCAGGTGAATTTGCCGTAGGTACTGAAATTCTTGATTACATCTCTGAGTTGTGTCAAGAGTTGAACGTGACCCTTAGAGATAATCTTATTCAACTCAGTAGTTTGGAGACAAGGAACCTAAGGCCAATGCAGAGAAAATGTCTGGCCCAAGGTCATCCATTCAATCAAAAGTAGAATCAGCATTTCCAAATACCAGTTCAAAAGTCTTTCAACCATATTACACTTTTAATATCTTACTCTTATAAGTTAATTATAACCTTCTTCCCAGTACTAGTAAGAGAAGCGTGGTGGTCATGAGTAATTCTATTTATCAGGGTTGCAATGGGTAAAGTGGTAGATTCTTGAGTCTGGCACTGGGACTGTCTATGTGAACAACCTCATTCGGAGATGGGGATAGCCAGAGGATGGAAAAGTGTTGCCTAGCACCTGGTTTCCCACAACACTTGTTCCAGCATAGGTGACTACGGTAGACTGGCTTTCAATATGCTAGTGAATTGGAAAGAGGACTGGGTTTGGAGTCAAAAGACCTAAAGTCAAATTGTTTGCTACCTGTGTGACCTTGGGCAACACACAAGGGAACTTCTTAGGCCTCAGTTTGTTCATCTGTAAAATGAGGGAGTTGGACTAGACAATCTTTAAGTACCCTTCAAACTCTAAAATTTGATGATCCTATGATCCTGTAACTCAATGTCGCTATTATCATCCCAGTTAAAAAACTCAGCAAGGAGAAGAGTTTGCACATTTCTGACAGTCGGGGATCTATGACTCACACTGGACCATCTGTTATTTAATGAGAAAGATGACAAGCTGATTGGGGTTTTTTTTTTTCACTTTTTAACATGGCAAATTGAAAAATGTGAATCTCTTGATCTGTATTTTAATTACAGGCCCTCTGACTTTCCCCCTTGCATTTCTTCTAATTGGAGGATAAATAAAGCCTTGGCTAGCCCTGGATTCACTTCTGGTCATGATTGGGGGTAAGGATAGGGCTGAGGCTATGTCTCCTTTTGCCTGGGATTTCCAAAGGCAGGGACCTGATAGACACTGTGTTTGCTCTCAGTTCAAGAGTCCTTTTGAGGTCTGGGTCCCAGGAAAGATAAGCTGGCCCCATCTCTGGAGAGTGGAATTGGCATATGCAGCAGATAATACATTGGCATTGAGTTGAAGGGAAAATTCAGAGGACACGGTGTGACATAATGGAAAAAGCATGGGGCCAGAAGCCGGTAGACTGGTTTCTAAACTGGCTATTTCCACTAGCAGCGTGTACGGAGCAATTCACTTCACCTCCTTGGACCTTGGTTTACTCTTTTATAAAATGAGCAGGTTGTCCTGGGTGATCCCTTCTTTTCTTTCAGCTCCAACATTCTCTACTCTGTGATTGTAAGGGATGCTTACATCTTTCCTTCTCTATACTATGATTCTAAGACCCTTCCATCTTTGATAGCTTATTCTAAGGTCCTTTCTGATATTAATATTCTTTGTCCATATCATTTCACAGTGTGGTTGAAAGGCCATGTACCATCTTATTTTTCTATGCATTTACCCATGATATCCCTATTAGCCCACCTCCAGTGACAGTGAGGATATAACCAACTCAGACTCTCTTTTGAAAGGCTTCAGTCCTAGAAAACCAGTCCTCAACCCTCAGCGAAAGACCCCTCCCCTCTTCAGCTGAGCCTGGCTCCCTGCCTTGAGGAAGCAGCTCCATCTGACTTTATAGGAAAGCATGGCTTGAGAGCGTGGTGAGCAGGCCACGTGTTATGTCTCAGTCCAAGTCCGCTGTCACGTGACTATCTACAGTAGATTGATGAAATTAAGCACAGATGGGCTACTTTGTTGTTGTTCTTTGAACCGACAGCTGCCGGTATAAAAATAAATTAAATTAAATTTCACATAAGTCAGACTTTTTGTATTTTTTTTAATGATTTAAGTCCCCCCCTTTCTTTTTCTTAAAAAAATTGTTTTCTTTCTTTTTAGCATATGGAGGCAGAGAAAACTCTAGGGCAGCAGAAACAGAATTTGAACGGGTTCTTCCGCAGCCTACCCTAACTGAAACCTTAAGCTTAACTTCAAGATATAACCTTCATGATCATCCTTCCTCTACTTTTACCCCTTTTCATACCCCCCCTCCCCGTCCAAAAAACGGGTGTGGGACTAGGAAATGTCTGTATGATAGATTCAGACTGCTCTGGGGCACAGCAAATTGGAACAATCACTCCATGCTATGGTGCTATGGGGAACCAAAGACTTAGAGTACTCTGGGTGTTAGTATCGCAAAGAAGACAGGGAAGTTGAGTTAAGAGGGCAGAAAAGCAATTGCTGTAGGTGCTAGTTCTGGAGAATTCTTTCTCTCCAATGCTGGAGCTGCCTGAAATCAACAATTAAAATCAGGGAGAAACAGTACTTTCACTGCTTCTGTTTGCTACTAGTGATCACCGAAATATAGAATGTCAGAGTTCAAAGGGGCTTTGGGATCACACTACATAGCATTCAAAAGCTATACATCGTTGGTTAATCCCAAAGATGATCTGCTAGCCAATCCTCTCATTTTATACATTCAGATTTCATAGTGACCTGAGTGAACTGCTCATAATCACATGGGGTTTTAGTAGAAAATTTGAGACTGCTGGAGTATTTATCACACAGAGCCACTGTGAAGATGAAAGGAAATAATAAATGTAAAGTGATTTGGAAACCTTAAAGCATAATTTTAATGTGAACTCTTATTACCACTATCATTATTATTGATTGCCATCTTATTCTCATCTTTTCACTGATGTTTATGTAGAAATGGTCCTGGAACAAGTCATTATTCTATTAACCTTTTATATTTAATATTCTATGGGCTATTGCACAGGTGGATAAAATCATCGGAGTTGAATAATCATATTGAGATGTAAGCTTTAGGCTCACTCAAAGTATCCTCTGTACATCTCCAGTCATATAGAGGTACTCTTTCTAACACTTTAACTATGCCTTCTCTGTCTTCTTTGTTTGGTTTCTTGTCCTCGTCTCAATCCTTCAATGTGGATATTTCTTAGGGACTGGTTTTGGGCAGTCTTTTATTCACTCGCTACAATCTATCCATTAGCAATCTCCTTCATTCTCCTATGACTTCAACTACCACTTCTTTGTGAATCTGTGCTTCTGACATAATGTGTCTTCTAGCTCCAGACTTGCTTATAGGACATCTTCATCTGGATGTCCTACTGGTACTTCAAAATCTGCACGTCCTCACCTGAATTTATCTTTTCCAGTAAATCTATGCCTATTTTACTCATTGTGTCCATGGCACCACCATTCACCTTGTTTTCCATGTTTGTAATGTTTCCTTTATCTTGACTCTTCCCTGTCTCTCACTCTCATATTCACTTTCCAAAACCTGCTAATCCCACTTCTGCACCATTTCTATATTTGTCCCCTCCTCTCTGTCCATATTACCACCACCCTATACAGGCCTTTGTGATCCCCAGCATAGACTACTGAAAAAGTCTTCTATCAGGTTGTGGCAAGAGCACATTTTGTCTTTTGTATATTAGGATACTTTCACTTGAAAGATGCCTCATTATTCCACTGTACATACTCAACTTATAATCACCCCGTGTGGATGGCTGATAAAGAAGACAAATGGTACCTGAAGGCATACAGTGAATTTTAGGGTACTAAATAATGTTGCTATTTTAATCACTGTGGCTAATCCTAAACCTATAAATGTGGTGGATTAAATAATCCCATCTAAGTGGGATGGGATAAATGATCTAGTCAATTCCTTTTTCTCTATTCCTGTGACCTAGACATGTCAAGAGCAGTTTGCCTTTACCTAGGTAGGAGGTCAGTATATCTTCACTGCTCATCAGAGATATCTTAGACTCTCCTTTCTATTGTCATAGTTTATTGGAAGGGACAGTGGGTGGGGGAAATTTAAAAGAGGCTCATTTTCTGAAGGCATTGAAGTCTAAGACTATATGTTGAAGGTCTATTATCTCCTGGTCTGGAAGAGGTCATAGTGGGAGAGACCTTGAATTTAATGGCAGCTCATATGGGAGAAAAATGAGTAAGAGATCAACTCTAAGGAAATTTGAGGTCTAGAACGCTCACTTTGGGGTATATGATGGATTGGGAGAACCTCAATGTTTCTGGATTTAGTCCATAATAAGGTATTAATGTTCATTCTCCAACAGGTTAGAAAGAAAGCTCAGGCTTATTGGACTCCGGGTTTTAGAGTCCCAAGCTAGTTATTTTGATGACCCCTATTTGATGGTCACCCACAAGTTTCCTTCTTTTGAATGAAACCCAGAATAGGCTATTCTGAACCTTCATTTATACTACTCCTTATTCCTGGAATTATTTCCCTCCTACTCTATTCTATTGAAATCCTTTTGTTCAATTGTTTTTCAGTAGTTTCTAACTCTTCTTGAAAGAATGCATATGAAGGTGACCAGGACAGTAGAGGAACTTGAGTCCACATCTAGTGAAGATTGGTTGAAAGAACTGAGAGTGGTTAGAGCTGGATAACAGGAAGCTCAGTAGGACAATCAGACCTGCTTTCAAGTGTCTGAAGTGCCATCATATGGAAGAGGAATTAGATTTGTTCTGTTGGACACCAAGGAACGATAGGCAGGAGGTATTTTTGTTGTTCAGTTCTGTCCAACACTTTGTGATCCATTTGGGGTTTTCTTGGCAAAGAAACTAGGATGATTTGCCATTTTCTTCTCCAGTTCATTTTACAGATGAGGAAACTGAGGCAAACAGGGTTCAGTGACTTGCTTAGAGTCGCACAACTAGTACGTGTCTTAGGTCAAATTTGAACTAAGGAAGATGAGTCTTTCTCATTGATGATTCCCTGCCCAGTGCTCTCTCCAGTTCGCCACCTAGCTGCTTTAAAAATTGAAATCCCAGCCAACTTGTAACAAACCAATGAAATGCCTCCTCTAGGAAGTTTTCTTTGATCACCTGGCTATTAATAACCTTCCCCACTTAGATCTCTCACAGTACTTGGCTTTGCAACTCCCTGGGTCCCTTGTTATGTAAAAGAACACATTTTCCTACATTTTTTCTTTTGCCTTTTGTGTTTACATAGCAGTGGCTTCACCCTAACTCCAGATTGAGCTCTCCCTTGTGACAAAGGAAAACAGACAAAGAAAAATGCTCAAAAGTATATATGATAACCTATGCAACATGCTCCGTAATGGCTCCCTACCAGTCTGCTGTGAGGGAGGAGGTGTATTTCATTGACTCTTCTCTGGGACTTGCCTTTTTTTCTATTCTTGAGAGTTCAAATTTCTCTTAATGTTTCTTTCTCTCATATTATGGTACCAGTTTTGCATTTTTTCTCTTGGTCTCACTTAAAATTTCTAGCATCAGTTAACACATCTTCCCATACCTTCCTGAATTAATCATATTCATAATTTTATAGTATGCAATATTCCTCTACATTATGATGCCTTAGACTTTTTAGTCATTTTCTAATAGGCATCCACTTTATTTCTAGTTCTTACTGTCACAAAGAGCATGTCTATGATTATTTAAGTGTATATTAGGTCTTCTATTCTTTTTTTTTTGTCTTCTTTGGGCTATAAACCTAGTGGTGGGGTTTTTGGGTCAAAAGATATGGATGTGTTTCAAGACTTCCAAATACTTCCAAACTGAAATTCAGAATTGTTGGATTACTTCACAGCTCCATCCAAGTTCATCTCCTCCAGATCATCCAAGACTTTTCCCATCTTGTAGCATCTTTGCCAGTTTTATGATGTGAAGTGAAACCTCAGTTATTTAATTTTCTTTTCTATTTCTCTTAGTGTTTTGGAGCATGTTTTCATATGGTCATTTATTGTTTGCAATTCTATTTTTTAAAAAATGATTCCTATCTTTTGACTATTTATTGGTGAAGGTCTCTTGATGTTGCACACTTGTATCAACTAATTGTATATTTTGGGTAGCAGCCTTTTATTAGTGACATTTGATGCAAATATTTTCCTATTTTACTTATAATTCTATCTTTATTGACTTTATTCATGCAAAAGCTTTTGAGTTTTATGTAGTTAAAATTATCCGTTTAATCTTTTATGATCTTTTATCCCTTGTTATTTAAGACACAGCTATAAAAGGTATTTGATCTTGTTTTCTTCTATTTTTTTTTACTGTATCACCTTTGATATTCAGATCACATTTCATCCTATTGATGACTTTTGTCTTAATATCACTGTCATTTCTAACTCCAATTCCAGACTGAATCCTCCCTTGTAATAAAGAAAAACAATTAAGCAAAAAAAATCTGATACAAAGACTATATCTGACAACCTATATTATGTTCTGTCCTGGCAGCCTTGAATCTTGCGCCATGTGAAAGCTTTAAAGTTTTATGTAGTCAAATGGTATGTTTTATCTTTTAGTATTTCTTTCATCTCTAATTCAGTGAAAAACTCTCCCCTTAGTCATAATTATAAGAGAAACCTGATCTCCTTGTAGTTTTTTAATATCATGATCATATTCAGATCATGTATCTGTTTTGAGCTTATTGTGATATGTGATATAAGATATTCATTTAAATCTAATTGCTACCAAGCTAGTTTTTAGTTTTTTCAACAGTTCTTGTCAAAAAAAGAATATTTTTCCTAATAATTCATGTTCTTGGGTTTATTAAATATTATTTCTGTTTGCTTCTGTTTTTGACGCATGTGGGCTATTCCACTCATGTTTTCTCTTCTCTTTTCCTCCCCTCCTCTCATCTCCTCTTCTCTCTCTTTTTCCCTCCTTTCTTCTTGACTCCCCTCCCCCCTCCTCCTCTCCTCTCCTTTTTTTTTTTCAGTACCAAATGGTCTTGATGGCTTCTGGTTTATAGTATTTTGAAATATAATTAGAGCACTGGGCTTGGAGTCAGGATGACCTGAGTTCAAATCTGGCTAGTGCCTGAGTACTCACTAGCTGTGCAATTCTAGGCAGGTCATTTAACCTCTATTTGCCTTAATCCACTGGAGAAGGAAATGAGCTACTATTCCATTATTTTTGCCAAGAAAACCTTGCATGAGATCACAAAGAATCAGACACAGCAATAACAGTAAAACAGCATCAGTGTTATTCTACCCTTATTTATACCCTTTCTCATTTTAATCAAGACTCTATACCTTTTGTTTATCAAGGGGAATTTTGTTTTTATTTTCTCTAACTCTAAAAAAGTGTAATTTTGGTAATTTGATAGCTATAGCACAAAACCTGTAAAGTAATGTAGGTAGTGATAATCATTTTCATGATAAGATTAATTGTATTAATTATTATTATTTTAATGCTGAACCATCCTTGCATTCCCTGTAGGAATCCAACTTGGTAATGATGAGTCATCTTTTGGATATATTTCTGTAGACTACTAGAGAGGATTTTATTTCAATTTTTTGCCTCAATATTCATTATTAAGATTGCTCTGTAGTTCTTGTTCTCTGCTTTCTTTCTCTCTTGTTTGGGTATAGGGACCATATTTGTCTTATAAAAAGAGTTTGATAGAGAGCCGTCTGTCTCTATTTTTGAGAATAATTTTTATAGCATAGGTATTAATTGCTCTTTAAATGTCTGATAGAATTCACTTATAAATCCATCTGGCTCTTGGTTTTTTTCTTTGGCAATTCATTTATAGTTTGCTCAATTTCTTTTTCTGAGACTGAGCTGTTTAAAATCTCTATTTCTTGTTTTGTTAGTTTGGGTATTTTATTTTTTTGTAGGTACTCATTAATTTCCTTTTAATTCTTAGATTTGCTGGCATAAAGTTGTATATAGTAATTTCTGCTCATTCTTTTCATTTTCCCTGTTGAATATTTATTTTGTTCATGTTTTGTTCTGGTAATTTGACTTTAATCTCTTTTTCTTGATCTAGTGGCATTCTTCGCTAATGGCTTATTGATTTAGACCTTTTTTATGGTTCAACCTGTGACTTCATGGGTTCTGGGATCTCCAACTAAGGAAACTTCCTCTACCAATGCAGATTGCAACTATTCTACAACTTAGTCTTAGCTGCCTGGGCCCACAAAGAGTTTAAATGACTTACCACTCTTTATCCAGCCAGAATGTGTCACAGGCAGGATTTTGTGCCTTCAAGGTCAACTCTCTAGGCACTACTTGATGATCTCATTAATCTATTTTATTAACTATTTTTAAAAAGGCTTTTAATTTTGCTGATCAGTTCTATTTTGTAGTTTCTCTTTTCTTTAATTTTCAGAATTTTTCCTTTTTAAACTCTTTTAGGGTTGCCAATATATTTACTTTGTAGTCTTTTTAATCGCATATTCAGTTCATCTATCCTTTCTTTTCTATTTTGTTAATAGAAGCCTCAGAAAAATAGATTTTCTTCTGAAGGTTATTTTAGTTGCATCCCAGAAGCTTTAATATGTTGTTTCAATATCATCATTAGATATGCTCAGCCATTCTTCTATTATTTTTGTTTCTATTGGGAAATTTTATGCATTATACACACTCAGGGTGGTAATTGTTAAGTTTGTGCTGTCCTACATGTATATGTGCCTACACAAACAGAGTACTTAACCTCTGTTATTTATGCTGCTTACAGTTACCTCGTCACCTTCCCCCAATATACCCTCCTTTCCATTAACCTCCCCAGTCTGAAACTTCTGCAGATTACTTTTATTGTCATTATTATTTCACTTTTATTTCAATTTTAATCTTTACCTTTCCCACTTTAGCCAAGAGTGGGACTCTAGCCCTAATATCTAACCCTTCTTGCCCTCCCCATTAATTTTTTAATTTCAGTAATGTTAATTTCTAATGTCCCTTTCCAAAAAGGAATTGTTTTTTCCTTCTAAATCCCTTCTTACTTTTTACTTCTAGTATTCTTTAGGCAGATTACAGCAAAGCTAATTCTCTATAAAGGCAGTGGAGTGGGAAATATTTCCCAACTCTAATTTGGGGTGTGAGAGGGGTCTGTACTTATTCTTTGTCTTTTTCTTCACTATTCATCTCTTCTGATGTCATGTTTCTCTCTTTGAATCTGTGGATACCTATTAAATCTGATTTGAATTGTACCTTCCTGGAAACCCAATCAACTCTTCTTCTCAGTTGGAGCTAATACTGAGATGCACAGTCCTATTTTGTAGAAACAGATCAAAGGTGTCAAACCCCAACAACACCTAGTAAGATTCATCACAAGGTTCTTGTCTTCCTCTTTCCCTCTTCCATGGGGCATTACCTTCCTGTTGTCTGGATCCAATTTCTATTATTTCCTCTATCATCATCCTCTGTTATTCTCTCACCACATCAAAGGCAGGAGAAGAAGTTGAAATTCTCCCTCTTATTTTTCCATGCAAGTCCTAACCAGTACAGTTCTAGGCCCCTTCTTCCACGTAGAATTTAAATGACCTAATCCCAGGAAAAAAGTGAACAAGATATAAATGCATTTCCAAGAAAAAGATTCCCAAGTCCATATGGATATAAAAATAGATTTGAACAAACATTCAAAGAACAATTAATTACAACATTGCATAAGTGCTTTGGAAGAATTAAAAGAGAAGGTAACCTACTAAACTTCTATCAGTTAAAGATGACCTTGCTACTCAGACTGAGGAGAGATACAGCAGCAAAAGAAAACTTTGAGTTGCTACTTCTAACGAATATTGATACAAAAGACTGAGTAATATAGTACCAAAGAAATTATAACAGTCTATTCAAAAGATTATATACTATGGTCAGGTTAGATTCATTCTGGGAATTTTGGGTTATTTCAAAATCAGGAGAAACTACAGACATACAGTATAGGTCACATTAATGACAAAACAAAAAAATATGATTATGTCAATCTATGCAAAAAAAGCTTTTGACAAAGTAAATACATTTTTTTGTTAAAAGAACACATAAAACCACAGTAATAAATAGACTTTTAATTAATATGAAAAAGCAAGAGCTGTCATTATCTATAATTCAGAAATGCTTGACATCTTTGCATTAAGAATAACAGTGAAACAAGGATGTCCTTTGTCACTATTATTATTTGATAGAGTTCTGGAAATTCTAATTATTACAATAAAAATAAAGCAATTGAGGAAATAATTATAGGCAAAACAAGAAACAAAGTATTATCTTTTGCAGATGATATGATAGTGTATTTTAAGAAGCCCAAAGATTTAACTTAAAAATCAACTGAGACAATTAATGGCTTCAGTAAAATTTATTGTTGTTCAGGTATTTCAGTTGTGTCTGACTCTTTGTGACTCCATTTGGAATTTTCTTGGCAAAGATACTGGAGTGGTTTGCTATTTCCTTTTCTAGCTCACATTATGGATGAAAAACTAATTGAAACAATAACTTGGCCAGGGTCACACAACTAGTAAGTGTCTGAAGCCAGATTTGAATTCAGGAAGATGAGCTTTTCTCTCCAGGTCTGCTCTATCTTCTGCATCACCTAGATGCCCCTAAATAAATAAAATAGCAGACTACAAAATAAACTTGAAAATATAAGTAACTTTTATGTATATCGCCAGCAAAACCCATCAAGTAGAGATAGAAAAAAATCATATAAAATAACCACCAAATGTATACAATATTTGAAATTTCATCTACCAAGAATTCATCACATTTAAGAATGACATGAAGACAAACACTTTATAGAAATAAAGGAAGACAAGTAATTGGAGAGATATTAGGTAGCTCAGGCAGCTAGGTAGAACAGTGAAGGGAGCACTGGACCTGAAGTCAGGAAGATTTGAGTTCAAATCTTGTCTCAGACACTTACTAGATATGTGATCAAGGCAGTTAACTTCTCTTTGCTTTAATCCACTGGAGAAGGAAATGGCAAACCACTCCAGTGTCTTTGCCAAGAAACCCTCTATGGAGAGTAGGAGAAGATTGAACAAGTAGCTCATGATTAGTCCATGTTAATATAATAAAAATGACTGTATTAATAAAACATGTTTACAAGTTAAGAGCCATACTATTCAAACAACTAAATGATTACTTTATTGGATTAGAGAAAATAAAAATGAAATTTATCTGGAGGAACAAAAGGTCAAAAATATCAATATTAAATGGAAAAAATTGATATGAAGGGAACTTAGCAGTACAGATATCAAACTATACTTCAAAGTAGTAATATTAAAACAATTTGGTACTAGTTAAAAGAAAATGAATCAATGAAGTAAGTTAGCTACATGAGATTCAAAAGCAATTGAACACAGTAGCAATTTTAGATAATCCTAAGGATGTCAATCATGGGGGTAAGGATTTCTGATTCAACAAAAACTATTGAGAAAATTGGAAAGTAGTCTGGCCACAATCAGGTTTAGGCCATCATCTTACATGTTTATACCATAATAATCTTCAATTGAATATGTGACCTGAATGCAAGTCATATTATAACTTAGAGAAGAAGGGAAGGAAAAGTCATAATTATAACCAAGGGGTGAATTTTTGAACAAACAAGGGATAAAAATGATCATAAATGAGCAAAGAGATAAATTCGACTACATAAAATTGAAAAACTTTTACGCAAGCAAAATCAATGCAGATGAATTTAAAAGAAAAAGTTAACTGTGAAAACTCTTTGCACAAAATTTCCCTAATAAAGATTTGTTATCCAAGATATACAGGGTATTGATAAAGAAATGAGAATAAAGGCCATTTCCCTGTCAATAAATAATCAAAGCTTATAAAAGGTTGCTTTTCAAAACATGAAAGCTATTCATGACTATATGAAAAGATGCTGCAAAACTCTGAGAAATGCACATTAAAAGAATTGTGAGGTTCTCCTTCATTCCCATCAAATTGGCAAAAATGGCAAAAAAGAATAATGACAATTCTTGGAAGGGTAGTGGCAAATTAATGCACTGGGGTGGAGCTATGAATAGGTCCAATCATTATGGAAAATAATTTTGGATAATAACCAAAACATGATTACACTATGCATACCCTTTGACTCAGTATACCACTATGAGGCATATACCCCAAGAGCTCAAAGATAGGCTGAGAGAATTCATAGGTACAAAAATACTTATAGCAGCATTTTTGTTGTAACCAGAAAAGTAGAATCTAAATTAGTGCCTTTGTTACTGTTGTTTAATGAATTCGTTGTGTCCAACTCTTCATGACCCCAATTTGGGCTTTGCTTGGCAAAGATACTAGAGTGGTTTCCATTTCCTTCCCCAGCTCATTTTACAGATGAAGAAAGATGAAGATAGAAACTGAGGTAAACAGGGTTAAGTAACTTGCCCAGGGTCACACAGCTAGTAAGATCTGAGGAAAGATTGGAAGTCAGGTTCTCCTGGCTCCAGGGCCAGTGGTCTATCCATTGGGCCACCTAATGAGCAAAATGTGTTTGGGAATACTATTGCACTTGTAAGAAATGATGCAAATGACAGATTCAGAGAAGCCTGAGATGTGTATGAAATGATAAAGAATGAATTGATCAAAACCAGTTTATATAATTACCATGCTAATGTAAAAGAAAACAACTGATAGTCTGAAAACTCTGATTAAAATGACCAATCATGTCTCCAGAAGACTGAGTATAAGTGATGCTTCTTACCTCTTGGCAGAGAGATGATGGACTAGAGGTATAGAATGAGACAGATTTTCCAAAATGCACAATTTGTGGATTTATTTTGCTTGATTGTATTTGCTTGGTACATAGAAGAATTTTTATTGGGGGTGGGGAGTAGTTTGGGGAGAGAGATTTTGTGAGTCATGGAAGTTATGCAAAAAAGGGACAAAAATAAAGAAAAGAACATCAATGAAATTTAAAAAAAAACACAAGTACAGAAAAAATCAGAAGGGGGCACAAATTAACATTTTGTTACTATCATGCTAAATTTAACAGACATGCTAAATTGTATGCATGAGAAATTCAGTTTCAAATCTAAGCCCCCTTTTCTGTTTTTCTTTGAAATGTTATGTTTGTTGATTTTTTATAATAAAAATGAGCATATTTTCAAAAAAGAAAGGAAGTAGGACTTGAAATATTCAGGAGTAAAAGAAGGGGGGTAGACATTCTTGGCCCGGGGATCAAGATGAGAAAATATAAGTGTGAAAAGGAGTTAGACATATTTCTGAGGACAGTGAAAAGACTATTTCTGTAAGGGAGAGAAGAGTGGGAAATAAAGTCAGAAAGGTGTGTGGGTATCAGCTTGGGAGAGTGCCCATCCTTCATTGGCTGATGTTGCGTAATGGTTTGTTGCTCTTTCCTGTACTTCAGTCCAACTCTTGCTACGATATTGTTTAATAACTTAATGCACTAAAATTGGAAGTTTCCTCAGCAGCTTCTTTATCATATCTAGCAAAAGTCCTTTTTGATCATCTCTGTTGGAAGATGACTGTGAAATAGGGACTTCTCTGAAGAATAGACTGTGAGCAAATTTTTGCAATGATTCAATCTTTTTCTTCCTTTCTAAAAAATTTTAATATGTGGTTTTCTTTTTTAAACATAAAATTTATTTATTTTTCAGTTCTCAACTTTCATTTCCACAGGAATTTGAATTCAAAATTTTTTCCCCATCTCTCTCCACCCCTGCTCCAGGACAGCATGCACCCCATTCACCCCTTCCTCCAGCCTATCCGCCCTTCTATTACCCACCCTTCTTCCATCCCCCTTTCCCTCTATTTTCCTGTAGGGCAAAATAGATTTCTATACTCCACTGCCTGTATATCTCAATTTCCAGTTGCATGCTAAAAACAATTATTAACATTCATTCTTAAAGCTTTGAGTTCCATATTCTCTCCCTCCCTCCCCACCCACCCTCATCGAGAAAACAAGCAATTCAATATAGGTCATACATGTGTAACAATGCAAAACACTTCCATAATAGTTATGTTGTAAAAGACTTGAACCACATTTCCCTCTGTCCTATCCTGCCCTTCATTTATTCCATTCTCTCCCTTGACCTGTCCTCCCACAATAGTGTTTGCTTCTGATTATCCCTTTTCCCAATTTTCTGTCCCTTCTATTATCTTCCCTCTCCTATCCCTTTTCCCCTTGCCTTCCTGCAGGGTAAAATAAATTTCCACATCCAATGGAGTGTGTGTTATTTCCTCCTTAAGCCAAATCGCAAGAGAGTAAGGCCCAATTATTTCCTTTCATCTCCCGCCTCTTCCCCTCCATTGTAAAAGCTGTTTCTTCCCTCTTTTGAGATGATTTGCTTCATTCTTCTTCTCCTTTTCTCTTGCTCCTAGTACACTCCATTCAATGGTAAATTTTATTTTTTTTAGGTATTCTCCCTTCATATTCAGCTCACCCTGTGCCCTCTGTCTCTCTGTCTGTCTCTCTCTTTTTATATATATATATATATATAATAATTTCTCTGATGGCATGGTCTTCTTCAGCAATGGAGGACGAACACAATCCTGTGAGTTGATGCACCTAGCTGAATGGGGACCCAGCTGGCTGGGTAACTGAAGTCCTCCTCTCCTGTCTGCCTCCTCATCCCCTTCCTTCTCCTCTCCAAAGGATGGTAAATTTGGATGGCCAAAAGATGCCCAGATGACTTGGGTTTTACTGTCCACTTTCCTTCCCTTCCCTTCCCTTCCCTTCCCTTCCCTTCCCTTCCCTTCCCTTCCCTTCCCTTCCCTTCCCTTCCCTTCCCTTCCCTTCCCTTCCCTTCCCTTCCCTTCCCTTCCCTTCCCTTCCCTTCCCTTCCCTTCCTTTCCCCTTTTCCTGTCCTGTCCTCTCCCAAAACCTTAAACCTTTAAACCCACTGCACTCTGAAACTGGGACTCCAATGGGCCCCCGCCTAAGAGCTCCTCTGGACCCTCCTAGCTTTAGAGTGATTATCAATAGTAACTGTTGCTGTTTCCCACTCAGCCTGATATCTTTCTTTTCTTGACCTCATTAAAGGGGCCATACATTGACTACTTCTTAAACAGGCCTATTCAATGAATGGGCTTTGCCTCACCCTAAGTGAGTACCTGAAAAGACTTTGGCCTAAAGGACTCAAGTCTCCCAGTGCATTCTGGGTCATCTCTAGTCATCCTGAAGAATATCAGGTCCCTGGATTCAGATAGCTCTGGAGGAGAAGAGAGACTAATGACCTGTAGAACCCTCCCTCACTCAAAACAAAGTCAAGTGGAAGTCATGTCATCGTTTCTCTGATGGCATGGTCCTCTTCGGCAACAAAGGATGAACACACAATACACACACACACGTATGTACATACATACACACATACACCCATGTACATATACATACCTACACATATATAATATGCACATAAATACATACCCCTACACACTTCATAAATATTACTGAAAAAGTAATATGAGTTACAATAACATCCTTCCATGTAGGAATGTAAACAGTTCAACTTTAATGAGTTCCTTAAGGCTTCTCTTTCCTGTTTATCTTTTCATGTTTCCCTTTATTCTTGTATTTGAAAGTAAAATTTTCTATTCAGCTGTGATCTTTTTAACAAGAATGCTTGGAAGTTCTCTATTTCATTGAAATCCCATTTTTTCCTCTAAATTATTATACTCAGTTTTTCTGGGTAGGTGATTCTTGGTTTTAATCCTTTCTCCTTTGACCTCTGGAATATCATATTCCAAGCCCTTTGATTCCTTATTGTAGAAGCTACGAAATCCTGTATAATCCTGATTGTATTTCCATAATACTTGAATTGTTTCTTTCTGACTACTTGTAATATTTCTCCTTGACCTGGGAACTCTAGAATTTGGCTACAATATTCCTAGGAGTTTTCCTTTTGGGATTTCTTTCAGGAGGTAATCAGTGAATTCTTTCCATTTCTATTTTACCCTCTGGTTCTAGAATATCCAGAAGTTTTCCTTGAAAATTTCTTGGAAGAGGATGTCTAGGATATTTTTTTGTTCATAGTTTTCAGGTAGATCAATAATTTTAAATTATCTCTCCTGGATCTTTTTTCCAGGTCTGTTGTTTTTCTAATGAGATATTCCACTCTATTTTTTCATTCTTTTGGTTTTGTTTTATAATTTCCTGGTTTCTCACAAAGCCATTAGCTTCCATCTGCCACATTCTAATTTTTAAAGAACTATTTTCTTCAGTGAGTTTTTGAACCTCCTTTTCCATTTCACCAATTCTGTTTTCTAAAGCGTTCTTCTCTTCATTGGCTTTTTGGACCTCTTTTGCCATTTGGGTTAGTCTACTTTTAAAGGTGTTATTTTCTTCAACATTTTTTGGGGGTCTACTTTAGCAAGCTGCTGATTTTCTTTTCATGATTTTTTTGCATCACTCTCATTTCTCTTCGCAATTTTTCCTCCACCTCTTTTACTTACTTTTTTGTGGAAACAATTCTGTTCCTTCAAGGAAACTTCATATGCCCTATTCTATACTCTGGATAATGGAAAGACTTTGCTACAATCCACTCATCAACTACAATAAGAAAAAAGAATCCTTTCATTTCATGCACACGTTGCTGTTATGTGTTGCTGGCAGAAAGACAAACATAATACATTCTTCACAGATCATTGGAAAGGGAGACCTCTTTCCCTAAGTTCGTGGGGTTTTGTTGAACTGATATTGACGGATAGTGATTGTAGTTTTCCTTGCTCTAGTTCACCAACGAATCTGTGATCTGGTTAACATATGTAAAATGATTTGTACACTTTAAAGCCCTATATAAATATAAACTATCATCTATGGAAGTACTCCCCGCTATGATGCAGATTTCAAACCATCCCTAATACAATCTAGAGTTTTGTTGCAATCTGACAACAAGGCCACTGGTCCATGGTATTCAAAATCCTCCCTCTGCCTTTTGAGGGGAGATATGGAGAAGGGAGAGGATGTCATTGTTTCTCTTCCTTCAGCTCCCTTCCTCCTGCCAACAATTCCTTGGGGATTCTCAACTTCATTACCCTTGATGTCCTGAAGAGTATGGTGAAGCTCTTCCAGATTTTCCACCATTTCCTCCAGTAGGAAGATCTGCTACTTTTTCTTTCCATAATAGTAACTTGGTATTGGCAGCAATAGTGTCCTCTCCTTAGATCACTGTAAAATATTGCCTTGCCCTCGATCTGTTTTTGCTGGACGTAAGGTACGTAATTCTTTCTTTCTTGTCAAATCTCTTGTGGCTAATTTATATGGCTAGCTATCAAGATAACTCTCCTGTTTGTTGTATCTGTTGTTCATATATGTGCATGTGTGTGTGTGTGTGTGTGTGTGTGTATCAGGTATCAGAAGCTCTTATGACAGGCCTTTTCCACAAATGACTCTCTAACCTTTTTCTGAGCCTTTCCTATCATTTCTTGGGACTTGACACTTGCTTACTTAGCAAAGCCCTAATGCAAATGAAAAGCTGTCTTTCACTGTTTTCCACTGGGGTCCTAAGAAAAATCCAATTTCTTGTCACATTTTGTCTTTTCCTTTCTTTTCTCTCTTCTCATGGAACAGATCTAGACAGACACCTTTTACTCCCATCCTGCATCTTTGCTTCCCTGGAATCCTCTGATGCTGTAAATATTCACTGAATTGAATTGCATCCAACTAGAATCACCTGTTTTATGACTTAACCCATGGATATCACATGTGGGAAAATATCTTCAGATGTTCAGACCTGCTTAAGTCCAGAAGGTGCAACTAGAGGCTTTTGGTGGAAGTTACAGGGAAGTATATATTCAGTTCAGTTCAACAAGTATTTATTAATATGACCATTGGCTATGTGCCAGGCACTGTGCTAGATACTAAATAAAGAAAAAGGAAGAATTTCTTAACAACTTGAGTTGTTCAACAATAGTATGGACTGATAAGAGCTCCATCTATAGAGGTCTTCAAGGATAGCTGGGTGACTCCTTTTGGGAGGTATTTTAAAGGTTAGACTAGGTGAGTGCTGACCTTCCAACTCTATGATACTATGGTTCTAAATAGAATATCCTCTTCTAACACACACACACACATTCATATCATTCCTGATCCCACTTGTTCGGTCAACACTCCTTCCATATTTTCTAAAATTTTTTAACCTTCTTACTAAATATTTCTACTACTTTGGTAGTGAGGAGAGGTGAAGAGAGAAAAACTACAAATGAAAAGGGAGGAAAGAACCATAAAATGTTAGAGTTGTATAGGATCTTAGTTCTCATATTGTCCAGTGATTTCTAGCCCAAATGTCATCTCTATTAAATATTCCATGACATCACCTCTCTTCCCACCCATAAACTGGAAATGATCCCTCCAACCTTTAGTCTTTACTTACACATCTTTTGTAATCTTTATTACATTCTGCCTAGCATTAGCATTATTTCTGCATACCTTATCTCCTTCAACTAGATCCATTTAATTGAATCAATCATTTTTCAGTCATGTCCAACTTTTTGTCGCTCTAATTGGGATTTTCTTGGCAGCAATACTGGAATGATTTGCCATTTCCTTCTCCAGCTCATTTTACAGATGAGGAAACTGAGGCAAACGAGGTTAAGTGGCTTGCCCAGGGTCATACAGCTAGTAAGTGTACTCCTTGGTAAAAGGAGTTCCATTTAATTGGAAAATGTCAAGTTGAAGGGCACCTTAGAACCATTGAATGTAGACTCATAGAGCTAGAAGAGGCCTTAGAGTTTTTCTAGTTCAACCCCCACATTTCACAGATGAAGAAACTGGGGTTCAGAGAGGAGTCATGATTTATTCATGCTCACATGGTGAGGTGGTGGCATAGCTGCAACTTGAACTCTCAAGCTAGAACTTTTTGCCATCGGACCAGAGTTCCTCAAAATGTAAGTCCCTGAAGACAGGGACTTTATTTTATTTCTGTATCTCCCTCAGAGATATACATAGTAGATAATACATACGTGTACATAGTACATAATATATACATACACATAGTAGATAATATATGCATATACATAGTAGGTAATATATGCATACATATAGTAGGTAATATATACATATACAAAGTAGATACACATGATTCGGTTGAATTGAAACTTAAGTAGCAGGGATTTTCTCACAACTGGTGAAGTAAAATTAGTTTCTAGAGGTCTTTCCTCTGGCTTCTGCACAGTTTCATACCTCCTTTCTTCTTCCCTCTGTGGTCCTGCATTACAATAACCTAGATAAAGAGCCCAACTAACCACAGCATTTCTGACTCAACAAATAGGTCAACTCTATCACGTAGATATTAGGAAGTAGTTTGATCACTACTGGATGACAGTCTATGAACCCAGGACCCTACTCCTTTTCATTACTTTCTTTTCTTTAGTATGGTTAGGTCCTGATTAGTATGAATCATAAATCTAATAAATCCTGAATCCCATTAAGTGGTCATTTTTGAATTCACATTGCTTATTTCCATTGGGCTGGAACCAATTACCATACTTCACATAATTATAAATTAGAATAGTGCACATCTAAGTACATGTGTCCACTTTAAGGTATTTAGGTATTCATTATTCTTACTAATTTATTATTCCTACTAATCAGGTTTTGGCTGTATTTACCTTGCATTCATCCCTCGCTATTTCTTGCTATGAATCTGTACAGCCTTAGATAAGCCACCTCTCCTCTTGAAGCTTCAGTTTTCTCATTGGTTAAAGGAGTTAAGCTTATCTCTAAGACTCTAGTTCTGAATGGAAATAGATTGTGACTGACTGACTGTAATGTGGGCTGTAGAGAGCATGTGCATATATTCCTTCCATATTTTGATCATAAATAATCTTTGGGGCTAGCTTGCCATGTATCACTAATCACTGAGGAACCTCCATTGTGAGAGATGAAGAGTCCCCTAATTAGTTACCAAGCCAGAAGAAATAATGACTCAGTAGATGGACAGAATTAAGCTACCTTTTCCTTTACCTTCCTTCTCTTCTAGATCCATCCTAAGAGTCAGGTGGGATAATTATCCCTTTCCCTCATCAGGCTTTAATGTGTCTGGGTACATATACTCAGGTTTGCCTGAACTTAGGTTTGCCTGGTCTCTTTTATGGTCCTTTGTTGAGCAGATTACTGAGCAAAAACTTTGAGAGGGACATGTTGGTGAGACCAAAATGTACAAATGTACTAGGACCAGTGAGAGGACTGATCAGTTATGGCAGCAGCAGGAATAAACTGGTGGCAAGGAAAGCTTCTCCATGGGAGAGAGTGGCCACTGCAAAGAAGATTGATTCAAGCTTGGACATTTTACTATTTGATCTACTATTTAAATTAATGCTGAGTCAAGGTGAAATATAAAATGGCTAATTAGTAAACCTACTCTATGTGTTGTGATGGGGTTCAACTCTTGGCTGATTGTGACAGCAGTAATAAATTCTGTTTTAATCATTCTGTTTTTTGTTTAGTATTCCTTTTTGTGTACAGAGCTACATTACCAGTCCCATGCTTCCTCTTTTACTTCCACATTGAGGGGTCCTGGGCATGAAGCATCACTGAAGTTATAAGTAAAATTCTCCCCAAGGAGCCAGGGTAGAGGACTCAATGAGACAGTAATTATGAAATAAGGGAGATTTTTCTCAATATAGACCCACATCCCCAATATCTAATCCAGTCAAACAGTACGTCTAGGTATAGGACAGGGAGGAATCCTGCCATCCCCAGTCAACTCAGTGAAGTAGTTCCTCAGTGTTAGATATTCTGATTTTGTACTTTAAAAAAAGCACTGGATTTCGTTAGAATTTTAAGTTGGAGTCCTATTTTTTGTGACTTACTAACTGTGTGACTGAGCAGGTATAATGTTAATGTAAAGCTAATGGTGGGTGGGAGGAAAAGATCTTCCTCATCCATTAACAGGCCTCAATACCTTTTGTTAATTTCTGCTGAGGCTTTGGGTCAGTCATGTCCTCCAGCTCTGAAGAATATGTATAGACTCTGAGGCGAAGTTTTACTTTGGAGCTTATTTTTTGAAAGAAGGTTCGTGTGCCAGATGAGACTCTGGGAAGCTGCTAAGGAGCCCCCTCGGCTTTGAAAACCCAGATGTTGGTGCTTCTCTCTCTGGTAACTATGTATGTATTGCTTATGGTCAAATAGTTGGATCTGTTTGTTGATCTGTGATGTATGTATTACTTACAGTCAGACAGTCGGATGCCCTGTCTGTTGGTCTTTATTTCTCTGCTTATATTTTCTCTTTTGGCATATGTGTTTGATTAAAGTGATTGCTGACCCTTCAAAAGTTGCTTTCCTTTTAGAAAAGCAGATCTAAGAACCTGTGTAGCAGGACCTCCTGTGAATATCCTTGCTGTTACAACAGGTTACATCATCTCATCTGAGCCTCAGTTCCCTCATATGTGAAAAAGGAGACACATTGTAAACTGTAAAATGCTGTTATTATCATTATTATAATTAACTAGTATTATTAACTATAATCTATCAATATTATTATTCTTCTCATAAGTTCCTGAGGGCTTGGACTTCTAGCATTGTGTTAACAAAATTCCATAGTCAAGATTATGCAAGAATTCTGACACTGGGTATTAGGCTCAGAATAGTAATATCTTAAAATGCCAGTGTGCTCTAGAGAATTATTTTCCTTAAGTCATTCAATCCTCTTTTTACTATTTCTTCTGAGGATACTTCAGTTCTTTGGTTTAATCCAAAGTTTCTCCCTTTTCTTGTTCTGATCATTACCCTCATCTTTTCTGGGCAGATTCCTTTTAGGATGGATTAGGAGTGATGATGAGTCTGGAGGCTGGGTTAGAAATGTTTTGGTATTCAAGAATGACATGAATAATGACTAGTATTTATATATTTATTGCTTTAAGATTTGCAAGGTGATTTACAAATATCATCTCAATATTACCTACCCTAATAAGTAGGTGCTATTAGAGTCATTTTATAGATGAGGGAATGAAGGCAGACAGAGGTTAAGCAATTTACTCAGGGGTCACACAACCAGATTTGAACTCCGTTCCTCCTTATCCTGGGTCTAGTACTTTTATCTATTGAACTACTTAGTTGATTAAATGTAAAGAGTTTTCAATGTAGGACATTGTTTTGGAATTGATAGTTAATGAAACTGATAAAGTTTCTCATTTAGATGAGAAGAAAGACTTCATACTGAATATTGTTTTAACGTTATTTTGTAAAATGTAGCCAAACAGCGAAGTAGTGCAGTGGATAGAGCCCTGGGCTTGGAATCAGGAAGACCTGAGTTTAAATCTGGCCTCACACACTAATAGCTGTGTGACCCTGGGCAAGTCATTTCACTCTGTTTGCCTCAGTTTCCTCATCTGCAAAATTAGTTGGAGAAGGAAATGGCAAACTACTCCAGTATTTTTATCAACAAAACCCCTAATGGGGTCCTGATCAATTGGATACACCTGAAATGACTGAAGAATTACAATATGTAGCCCCAAAGAGGGAATGGGATATGAAGGGAGCACAGAGGAGAAGAAGGGGTTCACTTGCAACATCCTTCTACATTTTAAATGGTAATAAAATTTATAGCTTTTCTGTGTTTCCTATGATGTAATAGTTAACAAACACATTCTATTAAACAAATATTGATGAAATGCCTAGTGTGTCTAAGACATTATGATTTATTTGATTCTGATTGCTTGGTCAGAATAGAAACCTTGATTTTATTGGCATGCCATGACATGACATAGCATAAAATAAATATACTATATTTTGGATCTGCACCTGTAATTTCACCAATGTAAGTAAACTTCCACCAAAGCAGATGAGTAATGATTCTGAAGTTTATGCCCTTGGAGACTTAATTGACTGGGGCATTTGAGAGGTTAAGTAACTTGCCTAGGGTCACAAAGTCAGAATATGTCAGAGGTCTCCCTGCCCCTCTCTCTATCCACTATGTCAGATTTTCTCTCATAAAATAATATTGATCTAATAATCTGATTTGTAGTGATGTCCTTTACAAATGCAATTCCTGGAACACATTGTGGCAAAATGCGAAGACTATCTGTATGGAATAATCCCTTAGATGCATATGGGGCTTTGCGGTGTACAAAAGGTTATCTCCTTATTGGATTTAAGCCTCACTACAGCACTGTGAGATAAGTAGACTGGTGCTGATCAGTTCAAAAAAATCTTAGCTCTAGAAGGACCTTTAGAGATTATATAGTGCCTCATGTTATAGATAAGGAGACTGAGGTTCAGAGAGAGAAACAGAGACAGAGACAGAGAGACAGAAAGAGAGAGGCAGGAAGTGCTTTCCAGGCATAAGAGACACTTTGTGCATGAGCGCAGAGGTGAGGATGGCTACTAGATCATTTTAGTTGGAACATAAAGAGTGTAAATTTCATGAAATTAGTCACAGAAAGAAGGTTGGAGCTACACGTCAAGGGTTTTAAATGCCCAAAGGAGGAATTCATATTTATACTATAGGTAAACAGAGCAGGTATGATGAGCTCCAGCTTAGAACTGAGGAAATTGAGTTTCAGAGAAATTGTCCATTTGTCTGAAGACACAAAACTGTTCAGAGTCAAAACCAGTCCTCAAACCCAGGATTCAATGTTGTGGAAATGGAAAGGGTATGGGATTTGAAGTCAGGAGACTTTGCTTTGAATCTGCCACGCAAATGATTCCCAGATCTCCATATCTAGCCCTGGTCTCCCCCAAGAGCTTCAGTCTCATATCTGTAATTGTTTATTGAATATTTTAAACTGGACTATCTAGAGATATCTTAAATTCAACATGTCCAAAACTGAACTCATTATTTTCCTACCTAAATCCTCATCCCTTCTAGACTTTGCTATTTCTGTCACAGGCACCACCATCTTCCTAGGTTCTCAGTCTGGTACTGTTGGCATCATTCTCATCTCCTTCCTCCTTCCTTCACTCACTCCTCGCTCTCCCTCACCCCACATATCCAATCAGTTGCCAAATCATGCCTTTTCCACCTTCACAACATCTCTTACATCCGAGCCTTGCTCTCCACTCATACATTTATCATTTTAGTTCAAACTCTCATCATCTTTTGCCTAGATTATTGCAATATCCTCCTAATTGCTCTCTCTGCCTCAAGTCTCTAATGACTTCAGTCTATTCTCCCCACTGCTGCCAAAGTTATTGTCCTCTATTGCAGATCTGACCACATGACTCCTTTACTTAACCATCACCAGAGGCTCCCTATGTCCTCTAGGATAAAGTACAACTCCTCCCTTTAGCTTTCAAAGTCCAACAAAACCTGGTCCTGTCCTACCTTTCCTGTTTCATTGGATATCACTTCCCTTTCCACACTCTGCAATCTAACCAAAATAGCCTTCTCTCTTCCTCACACGCAACATTCCATCTTTGGTCTCTGTGCCTTTGCACTGGACATCCTCCATTTCTGGGTTGCACTATCTCATCTCCACCTCACAGGGTTCATCTCTTCCTTTTAGAATGCATCTTAAAAACCATCTTCTGATTTTCCTCATACCCCAACTGCTAGTGGCCTGTATCCTAAAAAACCTTGTATTTAACAACTTTATGTATATGTGTGTGTATAATATATACTTATATACATTTTATATACACATGTATTTTACATATACATGTTTTTTTTAAATATGTGATTGTCTTCCATATTGCAATGTAAACTCCTAGGGGTAGGAATATTTTCATTGCTTGTATATGTATCTCTGGAACTTAGCACAGTGCCTGGTACATAGTAATCATTTAACAATGCTTGTTGATCAATCCTGGCCCTGTCCGGACCTTTGGTGTGACTTTGAGTAAATGGCTTAATTTCTCTGGGCTTCAATTTCCTCACGTATAATATGAGGGTGTAGATTACATGGCCTGTTAGGATTCTTTATTTCCTTATTCCCAGGCCATATTCCCCTATACTTTTGCTGCCCATGGACAGGAAAGAATTTGAAAAATTACAGTGAAGTTCCTGGATGGCACCAAGAGTAGCACCCACAGCTCCCCCATAAGGGTCCAATGCCATGTCAATAACCTTTCAAAAATTCTTCAGGAAAAGGCCATATCTACAAATCGGGCTCTCTCCACAGCAATGAGCCATGCTCTTACAACTTTTATAGGAATAAAACACGGAGGTGACAAGCAGCTTGGATGAGTTGAAATGTCATTGTAACACCCTGCAATCCCATCCATGTAGAGAATTTGGTGCCAATAAAGGTTGCCCAGAACTATTGGCTAGGAATTAAGGGAGGTTCCTCCTCTATGGACAGGAAGCCAACAGTTCCAGAGAGGCAGCCTGTTAGAGGAGAAAGAACACTAGTCTTAGAGATAGGAGACTTATGTTCCAATCTCAGTTCTTGTACATGCCAACTGTGTGACTTTCAGGAACTCTCTCTAACTCTTTGAGACTCAGTTTCCTCATTTTTAAATTAGGGATAAAAATACCTGCCTTTCTTACCTCATGGTAAATACACACATGCTTCTCTGTCTGACATTTAAAGTGTTCACTTTCTGGCTTCAATCTACTTTTCCAGACTGATTTTGCAACACTCCCCCTCATATCCATTTTATTTCAGCCAAACTGGCCTATTTGTTCTTCCCTGGAGATGACCTTCCATTTCTTCCCTCTGGGCCTTTGTAGAGGCTGCCCACCACTCCCAGCATGTGTTACATCTTCATCTAGACCTTTTGAAATCTTCCAGTTTCATCAAGACTAAGTTCAAAGGTCACCTCCTACACAAAGCCTTTCCATTTCCTCAAAATTATTGGGGCCTTTCTTCCACTCACTTTGTTTTTTACTGTATTATGTATTTTGTAGTGACTTATCTATGGCCACGTTGTTTCTCTTAGGTAAGTTCCTTGAGAGCAGAGATTCTCCTTTTTTTCTCCTTCTTTGTAACCTTCCCCCACCCCTTACCCCCAACCTAGAACAGAGCTGTGTCCACAGTCAGGCTTTAGTAAATGCTTATTGAGTCAAGGACTCATTGGGATTGTTGTAAGGAATGTTATCTCTCCTCTGTGAGCTTCTCTTTCCTCATCCTCAAAAGCCGGATCACAGAAACTCAGTTGCAAAAGACTTAAAAAGTCATCTAGAGTCTAGATGTTGGCTAGCTCTTACTTGGCAGGAATCCCTTCTATGGTACACCTAACCATCGGTTAGCTTGACATGGACAAGGAATCCACTGTTTTCTAAAGCAGCCATTCTCCTTCTGGATAACTCTAATTGTTATGGACTTTTTCCTCATGTAATTTGAATGTTAAGTAGCAATCTGCCATGATAGAGAGAGAGCCCTGTTTTCCTAACATCCCTTGCCCTCCTGTTTTTTGAGACCTGTGAATACCCATCTCTGAATAATTCCTACCCCTTGATTTCTCTGTTTCTGCTCCAGAAATTTAATTTCACAGAGCTTAATACCAGTGGAGAAGTAATGCAATTGATCTGATCTCACTTATTCATGATATTCACATATTCGTGGACCACAATCCTGATAGCTGTTCAACAATTCATCTTTTCTATGGAAATCCTTATCTACTACTAATCTAATTCATCACAGTGGCTGTTTTAAACCTTCTCTTCTCTCCTCTTGTTATCAACCAATCCCTCGCCAGCCATATTTACAGCAGGTGACTTACTTCACGGAGAAAAATGAGGATGTCTGGAATGGACTTTCTTCAGTTCCCATCTAGGTTCCTCAAACTTATTCAGCATTGTCTACCCCTCTCTGCTCCTTCCCTAGGTCAGAAACAAGAGACAATACCTTTTCTTTTTACTAAAGCTTATTATCCTACCTATACCCTCTTTCATATTTCCTCTTATCTTTTCCAAAACTTGTTACAATAGTCATTCTCTCTCTCTCTGTCTCTCTCTCTGTCTGTCTGTCTCTCTCTCCCCCTATCTCTCCCTTATCATTTTCTCCTTCCTCTCTCTCTCTAAAAACATGGTTATATCTCCCAATCTCTTTTAGAAAAGTCTTTCACTCACCCTTTTAGCCTATCTAGACACCATCCCATTTCTCTCTTCCCCTTCACTACCAAACTTCTTAAAAGAATGAAAACGCCTCATCTTCTTCCCTATCCACCTCTCCTCAACGCTTCGTAGTTAGGTCTCTGTTTCCACCACTCCACTGAAATAGTGTTATCCAATGTGAACAGTGAGTGACTAACAAATCACCAAATCCAATGGACTTACAACATTTTTAATCTCCATCTTCCCCCACCTCAAACTTTTCTCTAGTTTTGGGCACTATTGACCACCTACTCCTCTGGGGGCTGCGAGATGGCATAGTGAGTAGAGCCCTGGATTGGGAATCAGGAAGACTCATCTTCCTGAATTCAAATCCAGCCTCAGACACTTAACTAGTTGTGTGACCCTGGGCAAGTCACTTACCCCTGTTTGTCTCAGTTTTCTCATCTATAAAATGAGTTGGAGAAAGAAATGTCAAACCACTCAGTATCTTTACCAAGAGAACCCCAAATGGTATCACAAAAAGTCTAAAATGACCGAATAACAATCACTGGATGCTTTTTCCTCCTTTGGTATCTGTTAGTTCTGCTAGCTCTTTTAAAATTGTCATCTCAGCTAACTCCTCATCTTCTTCCTGACTCTTTAATGTAGGCATTTGCCAAGCTTAGTCCTTCGCCTTTTCTTCTCCTTTGGCAATCTCACTCACTCTCAAGACTTCAAGTACATTATTAGTGTCCCCCGTCCTCCCCCGAGTTTATGTCCGGTTATCCCGTATTTACCTTATTTGTACATACCTATTTGTATGTTGCCTCCCATGCTGAGCTCTTGGAGACCAGAGAGTGGGATTCTCCCCCATTTCTTTGTGTCTCCGGTGCTTATATAATGCATGGGACGTAGTAGATACTTAGTAAATGCTTGTTGACTTGACTCCTAAATATCTCTCTCTAGTTCTGACCTATCTTCCTCTCCACAGCTATTCATTTCCAACTAACATATAGAACATTTCCACCTGGTATCCCACAAAAACATCAAGCTCAATATGTCCAAAACAGAGCTCATTATCTTTTCTCCTAAATAAGGTCCTCCTTCTGCCTCCATTATTTATGTCTGCGGCACCGCTGATCACCTGTTCTCCCATGTTCATAGCCTGCAGGTTATTTTTTACTCTTCTCTCTCCTTCACCTCTCATAACCCATCAATTACCAGGTCTTTTGAATGTCAGCTCCACATCTGTCACATGCATCCCAACCTCTGTGTTGTCATTGTCACCACCCTAGGCACAGGTTCCCATCCATATCACTGAATGGAGTGACCTTAACACATCCTTCCCAGCTCTGCTCTCTCCTCCCTCCAAGGCATTCACCACATAATGTTAAAAGGATCCTTTTTGTGTAGTTACAATATTCCTTTGCTCAGGAATTGTTAGTGGCTCCCTATTGTCCAATGAGAAAAGTTCAAACACCTTTGCCTGACCTTTGAGACCTTGCACAGGCTCTCTTTATTGTTCGGTCATTTTCAGCTGTGACTGACTCTTTGTGTCTGCATTTGGGTTTTCTTGGCAAAAATACTGGAATGGTTCACCATTTTCTTCTCCACCTTATTTTACAAATAAGGAAACTGAGGTAAGCAGATTAAGTTACTTGCCCACAGTCACACAGCTAGTAAGAGTCTTAGGCCAGATTTGAGTTTAGGAAGATGAGATTTCCTGATTCCAAAACCAATGTTCTATCCACTGCTCCACTTAGCTACCCTTAGGACACCTTACCTTCCTAGATTTACCCATGTTATGCCATGGCACACACTAGACAAACTGGACTACTTTTCATCCTCTAAACAGCCTTTACACTTCCACTTCCGTCCCTTTGCTCACACTATTCCCTATGCTTACTCTCCCCCTTAATCTTTTGAATCCTCATTCATCCCCTAAAATCCAGTTCAGATGTCACAATTGTCACATAGCTTTCCCTGATTCCCTAGTGGGCAATGGTTTTTTTCTTTGCACCTTGAATCTCCAACTCTTGCATTCATACTTAAAGACTTCAACATATACTAGAATAACTTTCCTTCCAACACCCTAACCACTCAGTTCTTCAACCCATTCACTTTCTATGACCTGATCCCCTTATCTCAGTCACCTTGCCATCACCCACAAATGCACCACCTCCATGTTTAGGAATTCTGAAGTCCCCTGATCGACCATATCTATTGGTTTTCCACCTCTCCTTCTGTCTTCCCTTACAAAACCCTGCTTTTTGTCCACACTGTGACCTCCAATCCCTTGAACCCTCAGTTGTTTCCTAGACCATCTACCTTACACATTCCACTCTCTCCTCTTTTCCCCATTTTGATCTCTTGGTGAATCAGTTCAACTCTCCACTGTCCCTAGCCCTTTAATTATACCAACAATTTCACCCTGACAAACCTCAGCCTTGAGTTATTTCTAGCTTCTGCCATCTTTACTCCTATATACATGTGCTACTGAATGCAAGTGGAGAAAATCATGCAACTGTTCTGTTTGGGTCTACTGTGAATTTATGTTATATCATCTCATCTGGGCCCTCGCTACTGCTAGGCAATCTTACTATACCTCGCTTTCAACTCACTATTCTACTCTCCACAGTGGCTCTTTCAAACCTTTTTAAAATCCTTTCTTAAGCCTCTCTTGGTTCCCCCTCCCACATTCTGTCAGCTGAGAACCTTGCTTCATATTTTACAGAAAGAAACTGGGTCCATTCACTATAGGTTCTCTCTTTTCCCTTTTCCTTCACCTTATATGACCTCAGATGCCTTCTGTCAACTTCTCTTTCTCCCCATATATGAAGTCTCCTTCCTCCTTACCAAGGCTAACTTACCATGTACCTGTGGAAGCAATCTCATATCATCCCTTCTCCTGCAACAGATTTCCCCCTCTGTCATTCCCACTCTGTCAATTAGCCTTATTTTCTCCCTATCTACTGGCTCCTTCCTTATGTCTACAAGCATATCCATGTTTCCTTAATCCTCAAAAAACCCTTAATTATCTCTTCCATTCCTGCTGTCATTCTTTTTCTCATCTGCCCTTTATGGTAAAAACTCCCTGAGAAGGCTGCCTCCATTTCCCATCCTCTCACTCTCTTCTTAACATCTTAAAATCCAACTTCCAATCTCATTATTTACAAAATTCTTCAAAGCCACCAATGATTTTCAATCCTCATTCTCCTCTGCAGTCGGTGATACTGTTGATCACTTTCTCCTTTATAGTCTCTCCAGGTTTTCAGGACACCATTCTCTTCTGGTTCTCCTCCTACCTGTCAGACAGTTCCTTCTCAGTCTCCTTTGCTAGATCACATCCTCTAACTGTAGGTGTCCGTCTGGGTTCTGTCCTGGCCCTCTTCTCTTTTCCCTCCATATATTTCACTTAGAGATCTCATCAACTCCCCTAGATTTAATGACCACTTCTGTATTGATGATTCTCAAATTTTCTGATCCTGCTCTAACCTCTCCAAGGACTTAGAATCTTGCATTTTCAGTTGCCTTTCAGACATTCTGAAGGGGATATCCTTCATTTTTAAATTTTAAATTTTAAATTCAATATGTCTAAAACCCAACTCATCGTCTATCCCCCTAAATCTTCTGCTCTCCTAATTTTCCTATTACTATAGAGGACAACACCATCTTCTCAGGTTTACAACCCAAGTGTCATCATCTATTCCTCCCCACCTCTCACCCTCCATATCCAATTTGTCTCCAAGGACTGTCAATTCAATTTCACCTTTGCAACATCTCTTCTTTCTGATTCTGCCATCAGTCTAGTGCATGCTCTCATCACCTCATGCCTGGACCACAATAGCTTTCTGGTGGGTCTGCCTGCCTCAATTCTTTCCCCTCTCCTTCATTCAGTCCACAAAGTGATTTTCCTAAAGTACAGGTCTGACCAAGTTACCTCACTCTCCTCCAATAAACTCCAGTGGCTTCATTTTGCTTCTTGGATCAAATATAAAATTCTTCTGTTAGGTGTTCAAAACTTTTCATAACCTAGTCTCCTCCTACATTTCCAGTGTTCTTGGACCTTACTCCCTGACATGTACTCATTCATCTAGTGACATGACCCTTATGGCTGTTCCACAAACTAGATGCTCCATCTTTTGACTCTGGACATTTTCTCTCATTGTTCCTTCTGCCAGGAATGTTCTCCCTCATCTCCACCTACTGGCTTCCCTGGTCCCAGCTAAAATCCCATCTTCTACAGGAAACCTTTCCCAACCTCTCCTAAATTCTAAAAAATGTCTTTCCTCTGTTAATTATTTACTATCTTATGTAATTTTTTAATGTGTTTGCTTGCTGTCTCCATTGTTAGATTGTGAGTTCTTTGAGGGCATGGATTATCGTGTGCCTCTTTTTGTATCTTTGGCACTTAGCACAGTGCCTGGAATTTTGCAGGTGCTTAATAAATGTATATTGACTGACTAACTGAATTGTGCTTTGTTGTGCATCCTTCAAACACATTTGTAATATAACATTGTCCTGGGCCTGGAATGGGGGAGGGTCCAATGTTGAAGTGGGCAGGTACTCTAATTTTGAGTGTTTAAGGGTCTCCCAAACCTGGCTCCATCTTATGTTTCCAATCTTATCTCTTACTACTCCCATTTTAGTACCTCTTGCTCACTGTTTTCACTGTCCCCATATATACCTCATATTTCTTTCCTTCTCTTTGTCATTTCCCTCAGTTAGAAGGCCTTGATTCCTCTCCCCACTTTCCTTCCCAGCTTCAGTTAACTAAATCTTTGAGGCCCAATTCAAATCTTCCTTCTTGTAGGAAATCTTCCCTAACTATTCCAGCCCTCAGTGTTCTCTCTCCTCTAATCCTCAACAGTGTTGTCTGTGCCATTCATTGAACCTTTAGAATAGACTGCCAGGCAGATAAGTGTTGTGTGCTTATAGATACTTGTTATTCTTGTTGTTTTTTTGTTGATATAGATATTTTTCAAATTTTTATCTATTTGCATCATTCATTTAAAAAAATTGAGTTCCAGATTTCCTCCCTTCCTTGAACTCCTTGCTTGAGAAAACAAGCAATGTATCAATTACACATGTGAAGTCATACAAACACATTTCCATGTTAGCCATGTTGCAAAAACCCCAAGAAAAATAAAGAAAATGAAAAAATTATACTTTTACTTGTATTCAGAGTTCATCAGTTCATTCTCTGAAGATGGATAGCATTTTTTATTATGAGTCCTTAAGGAATTGTCTTGATCAGAGTAGATAAATCTTACACAATTGATGATCCTTACAATATTGTTGTTACTCTCCTGGTTCTGCTCACTTCACTTTGCATTGGTTCATATAATCTTCTCTTGTTTTCCTGAGTCCAACTTTCTTGTCATTTTTATAGCACACTTTATAGTACATATACATCACAATATATACCACACATTTTTCAGTCATTCCCCAATTGATGGGCATCCTTCAAATTTCCAGTTTTTTGACACCTTAAAAAGAACTACTGTAAGTATTTTTGTATATATAGGTTCTTGATCTCTTTGGGATACTAACTGGGTAGGGCTTTTTAGCATAGTTCCATATTGTTCCCCAGAATGGTTTGACCAATTCACAACTCCACCAATAGTGTATTAGTGCCCCTTTCCCCCACTCACCTCCCCCAGCATTTGTCATTTTCCTTTTTTGTCATGTCAACCAATCTGATAGGTGTGAGGTGGTACCTCAGAGTAATTTTTATTTGCCTTTCTCTGATCAATAGTGATTTAGAGCATTTTCCCCCTATAACTATGGAGAACTTAGATTTCTTCTGAATATGTCCTATTTTCCTGCTAGACTATAAACTGCTTGCGAGGAGAAACCCTGTCTTATTTTCTTTTCTCCCTGAGGCAACAGAAACAAGTGTAGAGCCTGAACCAGAGAATGCCCTAGGAGAGAATTTTCAGATCAGTATATAAAGTTATTCTCCACATTTCTGTTGCTTTAAGAAAGGAACTGCTTTCAGAGAGGTCCTTATCCTGGTTACCCTCATAAAATTGTAGATTTAGAACAAGTTCATTGAATTCAGCCCTCATATTTTACTGATGAAGAACTGGGCCCCAAAGAAGTAAAGCAATTTGTCTTGGGATAGTGAGTTAACAGAGACATGAATTGAACAATTTCTCTAACTCTAAATCCTGTGTCCTTTCTGTTGTCTCAGGGTATAAATGTGTTTGTGTGAATGACTGTGCTAGGTGGTGCCATAGGGCACAGAATGCTGGACCTGGAATCAGGAAGACTCATCTTCCTGAGTTCAAATCTAGCCTCAGACACTTAATACCTGTGTGACTCTAGGTAAGTCACTTAATCCTGTTTGCTTCACTTTCCTCATCAATAAAATGAGCTGGAGAAGGAAATAGCGAACCACTCCAGTGTCTTTGCCAAGAAAACCCCAAATGGGATCATGAGAGTTGGACATGATTCAACAACTAGACAGCAAGAACTGGTTGTCTATGTGTGTATCCGAATGCATGTCTATGTGTATCTGTGTGTGCTTGTCTACGTTTTCCAATATTTATGTAGACTTGTATGTGCCTTGTGTGTCACAGTGTGTTTATGTGTGCATGCATTTTGTTTCTGTATATGTCTGCATGTTGGTGTGTTAGTATGTTTGTGAACTGGGGTGCTCTCATATGTGTGTGCCTATGTGTGAGGACAGCACCCCAGATCCAGGTCTGAGTATAGGGAAAGGAGTCTAGTGAACCTGCCAGAACAACTGGCTGCTCATCATTTTTCAGGGATGCCCTTCTTTGGCCTTAAAAGATCACCTTTGAAAAGTATTTGAAAGATGTTTAGATCTATGAAATTTTGGACTAGTAGGAGAGAATCTGTGTTGCACTGTAATGTGAATTGTGAAAATAGTTCAGGTTGAGAAAATGATAAAACTATGTTTGTTTTTAATCAACTCCCAGCCTATGGAGGTATTTAGTATAATATTAATAATAACAATGAATCTAACATTTTTATCATGCCTACCATGTGTCAGGCACTATGCTAAGCACTTTGTAAGTATTATTTCATTTGGTCCTCACGACAACCCTGTAAGTACTGTTAATATCCCCGTTTACAAATGAGGAAATAGAGGTTTAAAGGACTTGCCCAGGGTCCCATAATTAGTAAATGTCTGAGGCTGGATTTGAACTCAAATTTTTCTGATTCCAGAACCAGCACTTTTACTATTGTGACATCAGTTGCCCCTATGCATTTTATGGTAGGGCTGTGCACATATCACTTTAACAAATATTACTTGTTGCTGGTGATGATGACTATAATGGTATAGTTTCCTAAATACGATGAAAACTTTGGAAAGAAATTTTCCAAACTTTAGAGTCATGGGGTCCACTTGCCCTCTCCCTCCAGCTTGCTGAGTGGACCGTTTAACATCCACTAACCAGGAGGAACCTCATGAAGTAAAGTTCCACACTCCACAATCAGGATCACTTCGACTCAAATCTGGTTTCAGATATGCGAGGAAGTGTCTAAGGCCAGATTTGAACTCAAGAAGATGAGTCTTTCTGACCCCGGGCTCTACACTCTAGCCACTGTACCATCTAACTGCCTAAAAATATTTATAGTAACATTTTTGTCGTTGTTGCAGGTACCTGGAAGGAGAGTGACACAGTAATTGGAGAGTGACTGAATTTTCTTTGAAGAGGTGGGGGACTATGGGAATGGAACACAGGATATATTCTAAGTCTTGTCTGATATGTTGATGAATGGTTTTGCTGAATTTCTTCTTTTCGTTTTCTTTTTTTAATTCTTTGTTACAAGAGATAGCTATCCGGTGGTGGAATGGGCAGTATTTTTCTTAAATTAATAGGAAAACAAGGTAAGCATTAAATAAATTTAGATAATAAGTAAAAAATACTTCCATAGTCTGGTTACTTGTTTCTCCACTGGCACAGATCTCAAACCCCTGTATACCTTAGATCATCATGAGCTGTTGTGGCAGAAAAATTCCTCTTTTGGTGCCCAGAACCCTGATGATGAACCTTTCTGACAGAACTACACTTGTCCTCAGACCATAGACTCTTCGTTGAAGCTTTTTTTGTCATACCACGTCTGGACAGAACTTTTGTTCTACTGGCAGAGTCTTAAGGAGGCCAATATAACCTCTGGCCACATCATGATGGTCACCATAGGTTGAAGGCTCAAGAGACTCCAACTGTCATATGAGCACACTCATATTAGGGCAGACACAATCCAATCTTCTCATTTTACAAATGAGAAAACTGAGGACCAGGGACATTAAGTGATATTCTTGAGGTCACATCAGAGCCAGGAATTACACCCAGGACCTATAAATTACAGAACCAACAATCTGTTGTTAGTATTAGTAGCAACTTCTCATAAAACATTACAAATACATTACATATAGATTATTTGCAATACATACATATGTACATATACACTATACACAGACATACATATCCGCACACACAGAAAGGTGTTGACAGATCAAATTCCATGAATTCATCTCCTCTGTCTCCTCAAATTGCACCTTCATTAAAACCCAGGCACCCCAGATAGAAGCTACCAACATGTTAGTACCTGATGGAAGGCATTAGCTGAGTTCCACATATAGCCTGAATTCCAGACAAGACTGAAGCCCACTTTATTTATGTCTAGTCCCTGCATAAGATCTTTCCATCACTCAATTGTCTATGTCTAAAAACTGGAGAGAAAGATTCTTTGAAACTGACGGCTGGGTTTTAGAGGCTACAAAAGTAATAATTGCTGGTATGCATGCCCCCTGCCTCCCCCTTCCCCCCTAGACATTAAAATACCATTTGAAATGTCCTGGAGAGTGGCAAAAAAGCTCTTTGTATAATGAAGATTAGAGGGTTTTCCCTCTTTGGTCTTGGGTATTTAATTTCTTACTTTCTAGAAAGTGATGCCTCTGAGAATTCCCAAGAGAAGGCTTGGTCCTCTCATTAAGGGAGGAATGTGGGGTTGGAGTGGAAGGGTAGAAAGAGCTCCTGCTTTAATTCAAAAGATATAGGTCCTAGGTACAGCTCTGTCATTAACTAAATGCCTTAGTTTCCTTTGCTATAAAATAAGGGATTTGAATTAAATAAAATTTGGGAGAGGTAGGGGATAGGCAGGACTAGATATATTATTTCGTAGTGAAGGCACTCTTCCTATCAATATGGGTCAGCATTTGCTCTGTAGCCTACCATCTTAGAAACTTACATGGAGAACCAAGGGGATAAATGACCTGCCCAGGGTCACACAGCCATGAAGTGTCAAAGTCGAGACTTGAAGCTAGATTTCCTGATGTTGAGGGTTGGCTGTTTGTTCACAATACTAGATAGACAGATGGCATGATATATGCAGCACTGCACTTGGAGTCAGAGAAAGCTGTCTCATGTCTCATGTCCTATCTCATATGTTTTCTGTCTGTGCGACCCTGGGCAAGTCACTTATCCTCCGTCAACCTCTGTTCTCTCACCAATAAAGTGGATATAATTATAGCATCTATTTTATAGGTTGTTGTAAAAATCAAATATAGTATGGAAAATGTTATGCAAAACTCTACATGCTAATTACTACTACTACTACTACTACTACTACTACTACTACTACTACCACCATTACCACCACTCTACTGCTGCTGTTGCTGCTACTACTGTTACACCTACTATTATACCACACTACCACTCAACTCTAAAAATATCTTACATTTATTAAAATAAACAACTTTATAACTGACAATTTCCTTACAACTCTCCTTTGAGGAAGGTAGTGCAAGTATTATTATATATACAAGTATGCAAGTATTAATATACACACTACAAGTGTATATTATTATATACACTACAAATGTACAAATGCAAGTATTATTATATACACTACAAATAAAGAAACTGAGGCAGGGAAATTGTCCTGGGCCAGTCAGCTAATCAAAATTAAAGCCAGGATTCTAATCCATATCTCTTTTCAGAATGTTGGAATGCATTTCCGATGTATCAAATTTTCCTTCATTTGATTTTGTGTTTTATGATTTGGGCATTATGGGAAATTTCAGTGTCAGTCTTAGGCAGTCTCTGGGTTCTAGTTAATGCTCTTACAGGTCACTTCAATATTTTATACTACCTGTTTTCATGGAAAGACACAAAGTTCTATGGGATTACAGTTTGAAGCAATTTGCAAAGGAAATTTAATATAGGAGGATATATGGTATTTTATATATATATATATATATATATATATATATATATATGAGAGAGAGAGAGAGAGAGAGAGAGAGAGAGAGAGAGAGAGAGAGAGAGAGAGAGAGAGAGAGAGAGAGAGAGAATATATAGACCATAATAGAGCATGAAAACTTGGGTTCAAGTTTCAGCTCTGTCCCTTGATAGCTATATGACCTTGGTAAAGTCACTTAATCCTTCTTCCTCCCTATTCAGTTTTTTCACTTGCAAAATGGGGATATTGGTATTGGTATCTACCCTATAGGGTCCTTCTGAGGGGAATCACTTCAGCTATAAAGTGCTGTGTAAATGTTAGTTATTATACACTCAGCGTGAAGGAAGTTAGTATCTCTCTCTCAATCTCTTTCTCCCAATCTCTCTCTCTCTCTCTCTCTCTCTCTCTCTCTCTCTCTCTCTCTCTCTCTATCTATCTATCTATCTATCTATCTATCTATATATCTGTCGCTCTGTCTCTGTCTCTCTCTTTCTCTCTGTCTCTCTCTGTCTCTGTCTCTCTTTTTCTCTCTGTTTCTGTCTTTCTCTCTGTCTCTGTCTCTTTTTGTCTCTCTCTGTCTCTCTTTCTCTCTCTGTCTCTGTCTCTCTCTGTCTCTGTCTCTTTCTCTCTCTGTCTCTCTCTCTGTCTCTGTCTCTCTCTCTCTGTCTTTGTCTCTTTCTCTCTGTCTCTGTCTCTCTCTGTCTCTCTCTCTGTCTCTCTCTCTCTTTTTTTCTCTCATACAAACACACTATGAAAGAAATCACAGAATTATTGCTGGATGTCAGAGGCCACCATATAAGCCAACCCCTTCATTTTATGAATACAGAATCTGGTTGATTAAGCAAATCATGCTTAATCCATGCTCAAATTCATACGATCGGTAAACACTGGAGGAGATTAGAACCCAGTTCTTCCTGCTCCAGAGTCAGTGTTCTTTCCAATGTATCGGTTACCTTTCCAATGTACCAATACCTCTTCCTCACATTCTCACTCTCCTCACCCTTCCATCTCTGAACATAGCAAAGATATTTCAGTTGAAACTTCAATTCTAGGCTGTTTTCAAGATTAACAGGCTAATCTTGTATTAACCAAAGGGACTTGGTAAATGTTAATCTTGGGAAACAAAGTAATCAGTTTGATAGTGGGGAATCCTCTCTGGTATTGGTTGGCCTAGATGCTGTTGAGATTCTTTCCAACTCTAAATGTTGTTTATCATTATTCATGTTTTAATGATCCTAGTGGTAGTAGAAATAGATAAGAAGAGTGAAATGGAAGGTTCTAGATCATGAGTCAAAAGCTAAGCACTATATATGTCTGGTATTATACTAGGCACTAGGAATATACAGACAAGAACTAGGTTAAGGCCAGGAAAGATCTTTCTTGACAGTCTATTTGCCTTAGACCCAAGGATAAATTTCTTGTCGCTTTTTCTTTCTACCTTCCTTCAGATTAAACAACAACCTCCATCCTTTCCCGTAACTCCATATTTCTGGAAGCATATCATGAAAATCTTATATTCAGAAGGCATATTGCACTAACGCCTCATTAGAGTGACAGCTGACCGAAGATGCATGTGGGTGATGCATCATGGCACCCTGCCCTGGACTGATGGGATGTGGGTACGATGCACAGTCTGGGGAAAATCTACGAGACCACATCCCTAATGAACAGAGAGAGGTAAACTCGTTACAATGAAAAACCAGGGCAAGTCCTAGGGCCTTCCAGGAGAGTGGTCTCAGTGTGCCCCTCACAGCCTAAGCCTACAATGTCCAGCTCCCAAGGACTTTAGGACGGGGTGTTTAAGAAGTCAGCCAAAATCCTAGCTTCAGCTACAAAGAAATTTTCATTGGCATCTGGCACCACAGAAGGGAAGAAGGGAATGGGGGTAGGGAAGAGGGGGGGAAAGGAGAGGGGAGCACTGGGCTTCTTTAGTCTTCCAATAGGGAAGGACAGCTGTGGGGTTCCATAGTCTTTGTCACTCATCCATTCATCCATCCAACAAATAATTACTGTACACTCACTCCATGTAGCAGCATGTGCTTTGTGCCGCATGGTACATAAAGATGAATATAATACAATCCCTGCCCTTGAAGAGATTATAGTCTAGTTGGTATGTATAAGAACTAAATGAATTGGACAGACGGCAAGTGTGGAAGAAGGATGTGGGAATAAATATTGGCTTCAATTTGGGTAGAAGTTGGGTAGCAGAGGGCACTGGGCAATGGAGGGCATTCCAGCATAGGAGAGTGATGTGAGCAGAGGTGTGCAGGGGGTGGGGGGATGAATGTATTAACAGACTCATCTTGTGTTACTCTGATTTGGGTGCCTGGCTCAAAGTCTTTTTGACCCTTTCCCCACCAGCATCCTGTGTGTGTTTTGTCTTCCCTATTAGACTGGCTGCTTCTTGGAGGGAGTAACACTTTTATTCTTGTCTGCATATCCTTAGTGCCTAGTACAGTGCCAGACACATGGTAACTGCTTAGCAAATGCTTCTTGATTGATTGATTCTTAAAGATCAACCTTATGGAACCTCAGCCTCACAGTTGCTTAAATTACTTAAGTCCTATCACCTCCGTCTGCATTTCACTACCAGTGTGGTCACAGCCTAGACCCTACTATTCCTCAAAATGGTTACTTCTCAAAGAACTATTTTCATCAAATAGCACTCTTAAAAATCTGATACCATATAGACATGTATGTACATATATACATGCATATATAGGTATGTATGTATATATACTCCTACACACACATATATATGTATATATATGTGTACGTATGTGTGTGTGTATATATATATATATATAGGTATGTATGTGTGTGTGTATATATATATATATATATAGGTGTATATATATATATATATATATAGGTATGTATATGGCATTGATTCAAATCTATGACCAATGATCATTTCCCAATAGATCAGTGGTCAAAGCATCTGAATAAACAGTTTCAAGAGAAAAACTATGAATTCTCAGTGGCCATATGAAAATAAGCACCAAAGCACTGATAAGAGAAATGCAAATTAAAATAATTCTGAGGTTTTACCTCATACACTATAAATTAGTTAAAGTAATAAAAAAAATGGAAGTTTACTCAAGCCCTGACTTTCTCACACTGGAAATATGTTCTGAATTTGCAGCCCCTTCCTCTGATCGGTAGATTTCTCCCATAAGTGCCATCTAAGGGAAAGTTCCATGCCAGATGTATCTTCGCTTCCCATTGGGTTCCATTCCTGACTCTCCTCTATGAACCATCTCTGCTTTACAGTTTCTTCTCATATATTATCTTTCCCCCTTAAGATATAAGTTCCTTGATTGTAGGCATTGGCTTTCTTTTGGTTTCTATTTGCATCCCCAGAACTCAACACAGAATCTGACACATAGTAATTGCTTAACATATAAATGCTTGTTTTTGAACATGTTGTTTGAGGGGCTGAGATAATAGGCACAAGAAGTATTGATAGAGCTGTTAATTCACTGGGCTCTCTAGTCTGGCTGGCTTCAGATGGAACTGGACTTCCAGTGGGCCTCACTTTTCCTTCCCCACCAAAGCCTACCCACAATCTCTCCCTTTTCTCTTCCTGAATAGAAACTGAATTTTCATTCCCCCTTTCCAGAGGGAGCAAGAATCCCTTCACTACTAGGACCCATTCTACCCTTCCTAAATGTGTCAGGGCTCTTGCCATTGACCTTATAAGTTAACCTTAGGAACTCAGAGTCCTTCTATTCTCACTGTGCCCCCCCCGCAACTTAACTCTCCTATATGTCATCTTTCCCAACTAGAATTGAGTCTCTTGAAAACAAGGATTGTCTTCTTTTTAATAATAATAATGATGATGATAGCACTTTAAGATTTTCAAAGTGCTTTATATTATCTTACTTTATCATTGTAACAATCCTATTATTTTCATTTTACAGATAAGGAAATGGAGAGAGCGGTTAAGTGACTTGCCAGGGTCACATTGCTAGTAAGTATCTGAAGTCAAATCTGAATTCAAGTCGTCCTAATTTCAGGTCCACCACTATCCACTACACAGCCCAAAAGTCCCTTTTTTATCTTCAGAGCTTAGCACAGTGTTTCACATAGAGGAATTGCTTAATAAATACTTTTCATCCACTAATTCTGGGAGACGATTTGGATTTATTCAAGAAAAATGACAAAATTATTCATACACTTGTTCCAATGATCTCATTACTGGTTGTATATATGGAACAGTTAAGTGGCACAGTGGATAGAGTCCTGGACCTGGAATTCAGAGGATGTGAGTTTAAATTTGGTCTCAGACTCTTATTAGCTTTATTATTCTGGGCCAGTCACTTCTGTCTGTTTCCATTTCCTCAACCTGAGGAAACTAGACTATAATCTCTTCAAGCGAAGAGATTGTGTTATATTCATCTTTTTATGTACCATGAAGCACCAAGCACATGCTGCTTCAGGGAGTGAGTATTCAGTAATTATTTGTTGGAAGGATGAATGGATGAATGATAAAATGGGGATTATTGTAGCACCTACCTCTCAGGATTGCTGTGAGGATTTAGCACAGTGCCTGGCACATAGTAGGCACTTGATAAATTCTTATTCCCTTTCTTTCTTTCTTCCATATACTCAAGAAAGTTCTAATATGTCCCAAAATATTTATTGAATTTTTTGTGGAATTGGAAACAAAGAAACAGAGAATTGAAAACAAAATCAGTGCCTATTGACTGGAAAGTTAATGAACAAACTGGTTTGTGAATATAATATTATTGCACCAAAAGAAACAATGCATATTTTTCAGAGAATTCAAAGAAACAAGAAAAGACTTATATGAACTGATGCAGAGTAAAGTAAGCAGAAACAGAATAATAGATAGAGTGACTAAAATAACGTACATTAAAAAACAAGCTCCAAAAAGAAGCCAAAGCAAGTGAATAAAAAAACCATTACTGGTCCCAGAGAAGGGATAATGAATTATACTTCTCTCTTGTTGGCAAAAAGGTAAAGTAATACAGGAACTGAATATAAAATACATTTTTAAAAGCAGGGACCATATCAATTGCTTTTTGCTGAATTATTTTCCTTTTTATAAAGGAAAATTCAATTCCAGAGACATGGTTGGGGCAGAGAGGGAAGTATCTGGAAATGAGTGTGATGTCAAAATCAAAGGGTATCAATAAAATCTTCTTTTTAAAAAGCTGCATGTTTCCCATATTTGGAAGCTTAGAATTCCTCTGTCTGACCACAATCTCCTGTCTTCTACTTTTCTTTCTCTTTCCATATGCATTCTTTGCTCTTATCCAACTGTTCTCTCAGTCTGTTAATCTTATTCTGTACTTATTTTCATCCTTTCCCAATCTTACTTCATATTCAACCCTTTGATAATTCTTGTAATCCTCAAAATCTTTGTTCTATGCTCCCTTAATCTCTTCTTCCCTGCTAATCTTTGACCCTGGGTAAGTCTCATGCCCTGCCTTCATTCCTACTCCTTTGATGAATCCTGATAGAGCAAATCAAACTTGTGCTGACTGGGTCCATGACAGATTCTTGCTGACCTCAATTGGACTTGCTCTGCTGTACAAAGTATTTTTATTCCTCTCTTATTGAGTCTCTATCACATTCCCCACAACAGCTGTTCCAAACCTTCTCTCCACAAACCTCAAACTCCACCTCCCCCTTTCACTGTCAGCAGGCAACCTTATCTCCTATTTTATTGAAAAGATCTGAACTACCAGCAGCTCTGCTTCCAGCTTGGTCCCTGCAGCAATCATCCTGGGGAGCAAATCTTGTGGAAAAGAGGCCTGCTATGCTTGCTACCACCACCACCACCACCATCACCAATACCACCTGCCACCAAAAGAGTAGGCAAGTCAACATAGCTGAAGCAGTAAGGCATCCTGAAGGAAAGAAAGGAAGGAGCATGTGCCAGACGGGTCAAACCGCTTCCACCATCTTGACCTCTATGGGAAGCAGCCCAACTTCCAGAGCTCAAGAACCCAGGAAGAGCAGGACCCTCCAGGCCCTTGCTTCCATCCTGGTTCCTGTAGCTACTCTAGAGGGAAGCAATCCTTGTGGAGATTTGATGTGGCAACCACCTCTGGGAATGCTGTAGCCCCTGTCACAGCTGATAAAGACATGCCAAAGAAGTTTTTACCACAAAAATCCTTGGCATTGTCAAATGGCCCAATATCAGAAACAGAGTTTTGTCAATGGAAATGACATGAAAGAAGAGGCATGGCTATACAATTGGCTGCTACTCCTCAAATTCCATTAGACCTTTCCAAAACCTCTCAGTGTTGTCCCCTCTGTTAGAATGTAAAGTCCTTGAAAGTGGACTCTCTCATTTTTCTATTATATCCCCCGAATTTAGTATGGACCTTTGCACAAAGTAAACACTTAATTAAGTACTTTTTCATTCATTTCCTCATTGTCTTTCTCTGCTTCTTTTAACCTCTCAATATCTGCACCCATCCTCCATCTTCTCTAGTCTCAGAGGATGAGAGGGCCTTTCTCCTCTGCCAGCAGGCTTCATTCCGCTATCTCATCTGCGTCTCACTCCATCACTCATGTATCTTCAGTATTTCACTCTACTGGCTCCTCCCTTCATTCCATCAACATGTTCAGGTCTTCTCTTCTTAAAACCAAAATTCTTTTCTTGATCCTGTGACTCCTTCAAATTTCATCCACTCTGTCTCTTTCCCTCCACTGTCCATATTTTAGAATGGACTGTACAGCCATCATCTCTACTTTTCTACCTGCTACTCACTCACTCCTTGATTTGGTAAAATCTGTGTTCCTTCCTCACCACTCTCCTGAAACAGTTCCCTTTAAAGTCACCTTCGTGATGTTTATGCCAATAAATCTCATTGCCTCTGTTCTGATCTCTTCCTCCTTGGGATTCTAGCTGCCACTGCAAACACCTTAGTTCAGGCACTCATCTCTTATTGTACAGATTATTATAATAACCTCCTGTCCAGTGTTTGACCATCAAATCTTTTCCCTCCTCAATATCTTTCATATCACTGCTCAAGTAATCTTCGTCATGCATGTCCTACTAATGTTACTCCTCTACTGAGCTCTTTATAATTTTAGTCAAAACTATCTTTTAATACTATTTTCACACTACTACCTTTCATGTTCTCTACATTTCTGCCAAACAAATCATCACCATTCCCATGTTGCTTGTCCATCTCTATACTTTTTATTTACTATACTTGTAATAGATTTGACAAACACACACACATGCACACACACACATATCTTTCCTTTAAGGTCCAACTAGGACCTTACCTCATCACCTTTACCGAGCTATTGTCTCAGGCAGTGAGAACAATCGTTTCTTCCTAAAATTTCTATTGCTACTTTGACTAGCTCTCTCTTTTTTTACTCACCTCACTTTCCCTTGTATCACACTTATGTAGGTAGTTACTTTCCTCTTATTAGAATATAAACTCCTTGAAGTTAGCACTAGCATTATAGCTACCTTTGAATTCCTAGTGCCTAGTACAAGCATTGAATGAATATTTGTTGAATAATTGAATGAAGTTCTATCAAACATTTCAAATGACTCAACTAAGGCTGTTTTAGGAAAGTTAGTCTGGCTGCATGTGGAGAGGAGGGAGGTTATTTCAGCAATTTGGGCATGAGGTAGCGGTCATCTACTATTTCTTCAGATTGTTTTGAAGAAGTTACCTTCCTTTTTTCTACCACGGTTATCATCAGATATTGAGGTATGTGTGGTCTGGGTCCCAGTAGAGTAAGGAGTTCACTTACAATGGTGATAGAGAGAGAAACTCAAGTAAGGTGAGAGTAGACTAGTATGTTCTTCAGGTTCCCTGACTAGGATTCAGTCCGTATAGTGCAGAAGAGGGACTACGGGTATAATTGAGACAATTAAACCTGTACCATCAATCAACTTGCCAAACTGGGGTCAAGAATTAAGGAGTTACAATGGAGACTGGGAGAGCAATCTGGGAAGCAGAAGCAGCAGGGAAAGATGCTTGCTATTTCTAGAAGCTGTCTGATTTTCTAATCAGCCTTCCCACTCTAGTGATGAGCCTCAGCTGCTGCTAGCATGGTAGCCGAAGACCTTATTTTTGACTTAACATTAACTGCATGGCAGAATCTGTTATAAGGTGGGTGTGCCTTAGATCCAAGCTATGGAGGTTTAGACAATTCCATAGTATCAATCTCAATCATGGTATTATAGTCAACTCCGGTCTCTTTATGAATACTTGCCTCCTTCAAGCCTTTCTTAAAGTGCAGTGTATGTACTTTCTGGTCACTCTCTCCACTCGTCGACTTTATAGCACCTTCTCTCCTTTTGATTGGGCTTATCATTCCATAGGAATCTTTATTTGGATTGACAATCCTAGACCTTCATAGACCTACTTACCAACTACAAACTTATTTTTATGAACTTATTTCCTTCTCCTCATCTAGTACTCCTCATCTGGTACATACAGACCTGTTTACCAACTATGAACTTATTTCCTTCTTCTCATCTAGTGCTCTACCCTAATGAGGCTGTGGTCTTTACTATTCAATGAAAATACTCACTTTATCCATGCATATGAGACTTCCCTGTTTCCTTCCTGAACTGCCCTTTTCACTTCTTTCCATCTATCCAAATCTTACCCATTCTTCAAAGCCCCACTAAAGTTCCACCGCCTGTGGGAGAACTCTGACCACTCTAGCCTTTCTTGATCTCCCTTTTCTGACTTCTTACCTATAGTTGTAACAGTTTCAAGATGATAAAATCTCAGAGTAAGAAAGGATCTCTGGGTTATCTGATGAATTCCCTCTGCCACATCTTCAATGGGTGGTCATCCAGTGTCTGCTAAGACTGTCTTTTACCTTCTTTATGCATCCTCAGCACTTAGCCTGTCACATAGTAGGTGCTTAATTAATGTTAACTGATTGATTGATTGCTTAAAGAGAAAAGGTGGGATGGTGACATGGAAAGAATTCTGGATCTCAAAATAGATACATTAATAGTATGATTCTGCTATGTATTGCCTGTGTGATCTTGGTCAAGTCACTTATTTTCTGTAAGACTCATCTGTAAAATGAGAGGCAATGTAGGATAGTGGGATAGTGAAATACAATGCTGGACCATGAGTCAGGAAAGACTGAGTTAGAATCCTGTATCAATCCCTAAATAACTGTGACCACGGGCAAATCACCTACACTTTCTGGCTTCCAATTTCCTCATCTTTAAAATGAAGGGATTGAATCTGTTGACTTCTAAAGTCACTTAAAGCTTTAAAACTATCAATTCATTGATGTCTGTGGTCCCTTTCAACTCTAAATCCAACAACCTCATCACTTTAAGAGAAAGGGCACTCAGTATGCCTTCCTTATGTGGAATAGAACTCAACACATTCCCTGTAACTACCAGTTCTGGCATCACAAAATCTAGCCCTTGAGCCTAGATCATATTATGTAATTCTTTAATTCTTGCAAATATGCAGATTTTATTTCCACAGGCAGGCTGTAAGATCATTAAAGGAGCATTTTATATTCCTCTGTATCCCTTGTAGGGTCCAAAAGAGTCCACAGGCACACACTACTTACGCTATAGATGCTTTCTTAGTTATTTGAAATTGGTGTTGGCATCAGAAGACTTGAGTTTCAACTTTCATACACACTAGCACGTAAAGGTAGCAAGGTGGCACAGTAGATAGAGCACTGAGCTGGCAAGCAGGAAGACTCCTCATCTTCTTGATTTCAAATCTGACCTCAGACACTTACTAATTGTGTGACCCTTTGCAAGTAACTTAACCCTGTTTACCTCAGTTTTCTCATCTGTAAAATGAGAAGGAATGACAAACCACTCTTTGCCAAGAGAACCCCAAAAGAGTCAGACTCAACTGAATGACAAAGGCAGTAAGACTAGATATCTCTAAGGTCCCTTCCATAGCAGGCTCCCTGGAAAAAGAAAGGATTTGGAGCCAGAAGATATAGGTTCAAATAGTGTCCTTATCACCTACTACCTTTTTCACCAAATCTTTCCCTTTTCCAGACTTCTCTATTTCTGTTGAAGGTACCTCCATCTTCCCAGTCTTCCATATTTGTAACTTCCAATATTATGCATAAGTTCTTCTTTATCCCATATTTAATCAACTATAAAATCTTGCCATTTTTTCCTTTACAACATCTCTCACATTTAATTTCTTCTCTCCACTCACATGGCTTTAGTCTTTAGTCAGGCTTCTGGCTCTTTCCCCATAGATTATTGCAACAATTTCTTAATTGTCTCCCTGCCTCAAGTTTCCATCCTTCACACTGTGATTTTCTGTAACATAGATCTGACCATGTCCCTTCTCTACTTAACCAACTCCAACGGCTCCTGTCCTGAGTGGGGGAAAAATTCTTCCATTTAGTTTTTTTTTTTTGAGACAATCAGAGTTAAGTGACTTGCCCAGGACCACACAGCTGGTAAGTGTCTGAGGCTACATTTGAACTCAGATCCTTCTGATTCCAGGGCCACTGCACCACCTAACTGCCCACCCTTATTTAGCTTTTAAAGCCTTCATCATATGAACCTAGTCTGTCTTTCCATCTTGACTGAACATTACTCCCCTTCCTTGCACAGGGAGTGTTTGTGGCAACCTCTCACCATATGCTACATATATACCATATACATGTACAAATACATGCATGTATAGTGTATATATGTCTCAAGTACCACTTTCTGTAGGAAGCCTTTTCTAATCTCCCCAGATGCTAGGCCCCTCCCTCCCTAGAGGTAACTAGGTGGTGCTGTAGATGGTTGTAGAGTCTGAAGATATGAGTTCAAATGTGACCTCAGGCACTTCACAGACCTTAGGCAAGTTACTTAATCTCTGTCTCCCCAGTTTCCTCAGTGAGGTTGGAAATCATAATAGTACCTCCCCAGCACAGTAATTGTGAGGATCAAATGAATAACATTTGTAAAGGACTTAGCATGGAACCTGGTATACAGCAGGGGCTTAATAAATGCTTGTTTCCTTTCTCCTTCCCTTGACTTTAGCTGCATTGCATTTATTTATATTTATTCTGTATATATTTACATACATATTTGTCATCTTCCCAATTGGAATATGAGTTTCTTGTAAGTGGGAACTGTTTCCATCATTGTCTGTGTATCCCTAATGCCTACCTTAGTCAATGGCAAATAGCTAGGTGTCAGTGGGTAGAGCACCAGGCCTGGAGTCAGGAAGACTAACTGGCCTCAAATACTTACTAGATGTGTGACCCTGGGCAAGTCACTTAACCCTGTTTGCCTCAATTTCCTCACGTGTAAAATGAGCTGGAGAAGGAAATGACAAATTGCTCTAGTATCTCTGTCAAGAAAATCCCAAAAGGGATCACAAAGAGTCAGGCACAACTGAAACAACTGAACAACAAAAATTAACGTTTATTGATTCACTAACTTCACCTCTCCAGGCCTCTCATTCCTCTTCTATAAAATGATGGAGGTTTGATTGGACAGGTTCTCAATCTATGATGCTAACATTCTATGTTCTTCACTGCTTTTCTTTTTTAGTTGGGAGCACAGAAGGCTTAGGGATAAATGGAAATTCACCATGGGTTTATAGAACAGGGGTGGGAGATTTGTGGCCTTGAGGCCACATGTGGCCCTCAAACTTCACAGAACAAATCCCCTTAATAAAAGGATTTGTTCTGTAAAACCTGGACAGTCAAAAGGCTGTATCCAAGGACCCAGAAGGTCACACATGGCCTCAAGGTCCAAGGTTCTCCACCCTTGGTATAGAATGAGACTTCTTCCTTCCTTTCCTTCCCTTTGCAAAAAAGGAAAATTTTTTTCTATATATCACCACTCAATCATAAGTGTCTTATTTCATGTTCATAGGATTATATATTTCTGAACTCCAGGAAGGGAGTTCAGTGTTCTATAATAGGCCCATTGCTAGACACCAAATAATGGGCCACGTCTATCACTTACTAGTTGTGTGATCTTGGGCATTATTTCCTTTCTCTGGATCTGCTTCTCTATCCACCAAAGTCTGAACTGGACTCTCTCTTAAGGTTGTTTTCATCCCTGACATTCTGCAATTCCTGGTCTCTTCTACATCTAGATCCAATGACCCAATTAAAATTACTTGATATCTCTGAATTAAAGTTTATTTATCTTTGAAATATTGGTAATATTTCCATTTCTTACCTTACAGGGCTGTTGTGAGGAGAGTGCTGCTTTGTAAACTTCAGAGTTAAAGAAATAGAAGTTATCTTTATTGCTGATTAATGTCCTGCTCTGCCTGTTCTTAAAATTCTCCATTCAGGAGGATGAGGAAATCACCCGTAGTAGAGATTATAAGAAAGAGCAGGTAGGCCAGCTACAAGCACCCTTCCTTAGGAGCCTACCTGCTTCCAATAATTGATCAGAACAGTTAGCACAGTGCCTGTCACATTGTATATGCTTAATAATTACTTACTTATTGAGTGACAAACTGACCCATATGCCCTCTGCAATAGCTCAGGGTCTCTGTTCTCAACTAAGCCCTAAAAGTGATGGAGGCAGAAGCTCAGATACTCACCTTACCAATGGTGTAGCTTAGGCTATCTCAGAGTAGCCTTATCATAGTCTCAGCCCTGAGCTGAAAACTTATCCTCCTGCCACTGGGAGAAGTAGAGACACTGCCACAGGACACAAGATGTCTTCAGAAGGAAAGACAGACACATGGGTATTTCTCCCCACATGCCACTTTGCCAATCATTTTACTGGGAAAGAGACAGGAAGACACTTCCCAAGTCAAAGATTCTTCCTTGAAAACCAAATGATGCAGCTTTGCCCTTTCCAAATCCCAGAAGCTATCCTACATCTGACTCTCACTGTGTATTCACACAGTGAATTCACAGACCCAGGCTGCTTAAAATGCACCCAAATGTGGCCAGATAATTATCAATTGCCAATCAGCAATGAGATCCCTTCTAGTCTATCTCAGTTATGACAATATAGACAATGTAATGGAGCCAAGTTTGATGGTAACCCTGGCCATGGTGCCAAGTGAGTCTGTGGGCCAGATCTACTACCTATCCTACCCATGGTGCTGACACATTTCCCTTGACCTTCCTTATTTCCAATCAGAATGATTTATTGCTTTGGCCCATGATGCTGATTTTCACTTCAGCTCCCAAATTCTGTTGTTGCCCAACCCTCTGACCTACTTTACTGTGATATGTGACTACTCCTTTTTGCTTCTGGCCCTTTCAGACTTGGTTTGGGCTGGCCCAGTACTAACCACTCTAACACAGGCAGAGACGGGTTTTCAGCACTGCCCCAAGTTCCCATCAATCAACTAGTGTGGAATCTGAACTGCTAGAGCCCTTAGTCTGCAGCTCTATTGATGAGAGCTCCATGACTAGGCAAGCTGGACAGAACGTGCCGATAGCATCATGAAAAGAAGACAAACCAGTTTTTAAGGAGGAGGAAAATGAATCTGGTTTTTCTCAGATTCTGTAGTACAATCTAAATCTGCTTTTTGAAAGATGGGAAAATGTCAAATTCTTCAAGCGAACATTGACATCACTGGGAAAACAGAAGCATTTTACTTCATGCCCTTAAAAAAACAAAAACATAAACAAAAAATGACTAAGAGGAATGTGAAATTAGACTTTCTTTGGCACTGACTTTGGTACGCTGGAGAATGTTTGCTCCTGACCTCACCTATCTGGGACTACGTTAAGAGGCGTGGGTTTCCTGGGCTTGCTGAAAGAAACAGCTTTGGCCTGGCTGCCTAGAACTTGACACTTAGGAAGCCAATATGATAATCATAAGCCAGTGTGATAATCAGGCAGAAAGAGCTGAGAATGACTAGATTTGGCACCATTAAACAATCATTTTGCTTTGAAAGTCTGATTCTTTGGAAGTCATTGAATGTTAACGGAAAAAAAGTTCTAATATATTCTTTTTCAAGTTCCTGGTCCTTAAAAGTTGGCCTCAGAGAGCTGAGCTGTGTGCCAAGAGAAAGCACTCGAATTTGGGTAAATAATAGACCAAACAGGAAAAAGGAATAAGTAAAAAGTGATCATTGCTCACCTAGCACATTTTTTCTCATCTGTATGGGTACATGTGTGTCTGTGTATGTTCATGTGGCTGTGCATATTGGTGTACACATGTCAATTGAGCTGAAGTATGCAGTTTTGTAAATCTCAGATCTCCATATAGATGCCAACTCTTCCTCAGATGGTCTGCCTATGTTTCTATGTGTGTTTGTATGTATGTGTAGAATAGGTGTGTGTGAACCCATGAGAACATGCTTATTTATTTGTGGATGAGTATTTAAATGAAATGTGAATCTTTAGTTAGATAGAATATGAAGTATAGAATATTCTCACTTAGGAATGAACTAGGAACACAGTAAGCACTCAATAAATACTTATTAGTTGAAGTGATTCAACAAAGATTACTGAAAGGATTGAATGTCAGATGGTAGATCTAGTGCTATGCAATTAGTTTTGTCTTACTGTCCTTGGAAACTAAACAGAGCAGGGCATTTTCATGAGTATCAAAGCTAGGAGAGTAGACATAAGTTTGGGTTAGATCCTTAGGTGGGAAGTCGAAACAGCAATGTGTGTGTGTTTCTATGGGTACCTGTATGTACACATAGCTGAAGAGACATTAGAGATCATCTCATAACTCTCCTTTTCATCTCCCCCCACATACCCATTTTTACACATGAGGAAACTAAGGCTTAGAGAGGGGACATGGCTTGCCTTAGGTAATACAACCAGTTAGTAGCAGAACTGGGATGTGGACACAGTTTTCAATTTTGAGTCTAGGTATGAGTGTGACTGCAGCTTCAGGCTCTACTTGTTAGGAGCTGGGGGTCCATCTGGGTATAGCAGCAATGAGATTCACACATGACAATATGCCAACCTATTCTGGATGTACGTCCCCATCATTCTGCTGGAACCCTGTTTCCTCTTACATGGAAGAGGACAAGCCATTCTGCTGCATTAATGGCTGAAAATGCCTCCTCTAAAAGACCTTAAATGCCTTAATGGAAAGGAGTGAATCTAATGGTAGAAATTTCAGGTACTGGACAGGCCAGTTTGGAGGGGAGAGGAGATCTTCTTTTATTGGACAATTTGCTTTACATCTCTGAATTTCCTCATCAGTAGAGTAGAATCATGCAAATGTGATGTTGAAAGACCTTAGAGAATTGCTTAAGTAGTGCTCCACATCCAGCTCATTTGTTACTTACCATAAGCCTATGAGGGGTATTTGCATTTAACAGATGAGTTCATTTAACAGATAAGAAAGCTGAGGCTCATGAAAGTTCAGTGACTTGTCACATAGCTAGTAAGACACCTGACTGCATCCAGATTTCTGGCATCTTGTCTAATGCTGTTTTCACTACACCATGTTATTACCTAATGAGTGGAAAAGTTAGAATGATGTTGTTATTCCCCTCCCTCATTTTCTCAGACTTTTTTTCTTATGAGGCCAGAACTTCTTGATAATACTAAATATTTAAAAGATCTATGATGGTAATCACTATGGGTACTGGTCCGATAAGGCAGATCCCTATCCTTCTACGAATGTAGATGTTTCTTCATGTAGAACCATGTAGATGGTTCTTCATGAGTTTCTGTGGTCCCCAAATATGTCCTCCAGTGGCCAATTGTCTGCTAAAGATCCTTTCCAAACCAAGCTGAGCTGGTCCTTTAGGTAGCAAACACAAAGTCTTTTCCTGGATCACACCCAGAGCAGAACATATAATTTCATACGCGGTCTGACCAGGGAAGACAAAATCAGGATTGTAATTTCCCATAGTATCTTTCTGGATACTATGATTCTTTTAATATAGACTAAGATTGCATTTTTGTACTTGTCAGTCATATCGCACTGTTGACATACATTGCACTAAAACTCCTAGTGCCACAAGGCATGATGGTGCCATGATGGATAGACAGAGATCTGGCCTTGGAGTCAGGAAGACTTTGAGTTCAAATCCACTCTCAGGCCCCTACTAAGCTATGTGACTATGAGTAAATCACTTAACCTCTGTCTGCCTCAGTTTCTTCACCTGTGAAATAGAGGTACTAATAGTACCTATGTCCCAGAGTTTTTGTGAGGCTCAAATAGGATATTTGTAAGGATCTTTGCCAGTCTATAAGTACTATGTAAATGCTAGCTCCCACTACTGCTATTAATCATTATTACATGCCATTGAACTCTAGGTTTTTGCTTGTTTTTTTCTTTTTGGACCTTTGGACCTTCTATAACCTTCTTGAAATGCCAAACCCAGAGCTGAACAAAATGCTTCAAATGTGGCCTGACAAGCAAAAGATAGCACAATCATCTCCCAATGATCTCTCCCTGGGCACTATGCATCTTTTAATGTAGTTGAAGATTGTGATCAGTTTCTTGACTGACACATCATGTTGTTGACAAATGTTGAACTTGTAGTCCACTAAAACCCAGATCTCCTTTCAACTAAACTACTGTCTAGCTATGCCTCTTCCACCCAGTAATTAAGGTTGATTTCTTTTAGCCCAGTTATAAGACTTTTCACTTATCTCAATTCAGTTTCATCTTATTAGAGCCAGTTTGATGTTGTAGTCTCTCAAGATATTTTTGAATTCTGAGTCCATTATCTAGTTGGCTGTAATTCCCAGCATGGTGTCATCTATAAATCTGATAAACACATAATAAGCCTTTGTCCAAGTCACTGATAAAATGTTAGATGGCATAGGGTCAAGCACAGTTCCCTGGGATCCACCATTAGAGATTTCATTCCAATTTGACATTGATTTATCAGCAACTATTCTTTAAGTTCAGCCATCCAAATAGGTTCAAATCCACCTAGCTTTGTCTGTCATCTAGTCCACATCTTGCTCATAAAAATAGGATTGTGGATTTTGTTAAATGCTTTGCTAGAGTCCAGATTTAGTACATCTATGGAATGTCCTTTATCTACCAATTTAGTAACCTAATCAACAAAAGAAATTAACATGGCATGACGTTCTTTAGTGATAAAATGTTGGACCTTTGCGATCGTTGCTTCCTTTTCTAGGTTCACCAATCATCCCTTTCATAATGTGTTCTAAACTTTTTGTCAGGACTTGAAGTTCATCTAATTGACCTAGAATTCACAAGGTTCATTCTACTTCATTCTGTGAAAATCAGGACATTTGTCTTCCTCCAATCTGACAGTACCTCCCTAGCTCTCTTTGATTTTTCGAAGATCAGTTGTTATATCTGCATCCTAAGATACAGTACCTGGAATTCACCAAAGACAACAAGGATTCACTTTCTATCTTCTTACTTATCTTGGCTATCAATTTCTTGCTAACTACTTTATCCTCTTCTTCTCAGTTCAAAGATCATTCTTCTTGGAAAATAAAATAGAAACAAAACAAGAATTCACCTCTCTTTCATTATTATTTTTGTATTATCTACCTCAAGGAACTAGCCTATTCTTTATTATCTTATCTTCTTTCCCCTAAAAATGGGTTTTTTCCCTTAAAAATTCAAATTTTGTTATGAGTTTTTATCTTCCTTACTAGGATTAGCTCATTCTGGGTTAAGACTCCTGACACCATTCTTATAGGTGTATTCCATAGTGTTGTGCTTATCAGGCCACCTGTCCTTGGTTCCATCTTTTTACATTTTTAAAAAAAATCTAAGTTAGTAGGTAAGTTTACTGTGCATCTACATCAGTATCTTTAGGCAAGTACCTATTTTTGTTCCTTTTCAGAACTGTTTGTGACTTGAAGACCTCCCCAGTGATGGAAATTCACTACCCATTAAAAGGACTGCTTTCAATGAGCAATGCCTTATTTGCTTATTTAGGTGAGGACACTGTCCCCATTTGCCAACAGGGGATGTACCTTAAATCTGTGTCCGAAATTCTGGGATTGAATTTGTATGGAGCCATCTACCTTCTCTAATCCCTTTCCCCACTGTAGTCAGTGACAAATATTGTAAAAAGTCTCCCTAGAGTGGAAGGGATTGTTATTGACTAAAGTCTAGTGAAACCTAAGGTTTGAGGGTAACTGACAGGCTTCAAACCCATCAGTGAATTAGGGGTATGTCTACCCCAAGCATGTGAATATTTCTCCCAGGGGATGGGCAAATGAGAACAATTTGTTCCAATGGCCATGAAGGTGACTGAAGTAGAAATTGTGGAGCACTTAGAACTTGGTCAGACATTGAAGACTCTATTGAAGATTCATCTACTGCATCCTACCTAGGCCACTGTCAGTTGTCCTACCCCTGGACTTTGATGACTCTAGAAAAGAGAGTGAGACTGATGGCTTTGTGCAATTATGCCTCACAAATACAATTTACATACATGTCAAGACATCACCCCATGATGTCCTTGATCCTCTTCGAAAAAAAAGAATGAATAGCAAGGAAAAGGTAACTGGTTCATACAAGGTCTGAGATGGTAACATCATCCTAATTATTCTTGTTTTCCTAGGCCAGTCACTGAAGAGACCAGTGAAGTCTCTGCTATGGAGGAGCCCTGCTCAACATGTCTGTGTTTCTTCCCAGCCCTTAAGTTAGCCATGACCTGTGGTGTATTGTCTTTGTATCATGCTGCTTATTCATTCTATTTGGATTGAATACAGGGTACTGGAAATCGAACTGAACTTTAAAAGAATCAGAACTATGTTCAAGAATCAGGGACAGTCATCTCTGCCACTCAGTGTGTGATCTTGGGTAAGTCACCTAAAGTCTTTGTGTCTTAATATTCCTTTATGGATAATGATGGATTTGGATTAGATGATCTGTGAAAGTCCCTGGCAGCTCTGAAATTTTATGGTTTCCTGATTCTCAGCTCATTTGCTGCTCCAATATTTTGTTTTATAGGATCCTAAGATCTCTGCCTGCTCTAACATTCTAAATTCTAATTTATCCATTCTAATTTCCATTTCCTTTCTTGCTTCACCATCCTATGAACTAGAACCTCTTATGGTCCCTCTCAACTATCCATTGGTACTTTGGTGGATTTTTTTCTTTTAATTACAAGCATCTCTTTATTTGTATCCCTATTTGTTGGATGAATAAATTGAGGCACAAAGAACTGTTATTTCCAAAGACATAGAAGTAGCAAGTGGAAAATTCAGGACATAAACCCATGCCGTCAGACTTCAGTCTAGTGTTCTTTCCTCTAAAACCCACCAAATTGCACCTGAGAGCTTGTCCATATAGACTCCATCAACAATATTTTTCTTTAGCACAGAATCACTGGCTTTCAATAAGGGATGAGGTGCAGATGAACATTTCTTGTATATATCACACCCATCCATTAGTGTAGATTGCTATCCAACCCCTGCCTTCTCATCTTGTGAAGTTCTTATGCATGCTTTTCTATGGGACCTTCATAGAGAATCTGTCCAATGCACTAAGGATCTTCTTTTGTTCTTCTAATAGTTTGTGAAGCACTCAGCCTCTCCTCCACCAATTATCCCTCACCATCCATTATGAACAGCCAACCTCCTTTTTCTAGTCATATATTTCCATGACACCTATTCTGTGATATTTCTGTGATTACCCTCCAGTGTTCCATTAAGTTGTGATTCTAAGACTGTGGTGTGTGATTCTAAAGTTGTAGATGACTGACTTACGGCATGCTTGATGGTTTTAGGCATTGAGAGTGGATGAGGGTTAAGGATACAGCTTAGAGAGTATCAACATGAAGAGGGAGGATAAAGGAATGAGAATATATGGAGGTTAGAAGCAACTCCAGCTACTTCATAATGCCTTCTAGGTTCAATGTCAGATATACTGTTTTATCCTTTTATGGCTACTAGGAAATAAAAAAAAGCCATCTTCAAACTGACCTGAAAGTTGTGATCAATAGGGAGAAAAGAAAAAGTAGCCTAGTCTCTTCCTCTGTTCCTGCTCCTGCCTCTCAGGAGTTGTTGTTTCCAATAGCGTATGGATGTTGTTGGGAAGGAAAGAAAAAGAAAAGTCAGATTTGACATATTTTGGAAGTCGATGTTGCACCCTGTAGGTTGGAGGCAGATCCAGCAAAATGCTTGTTCACTTTAGAGCACATTTCCTCTGTGCCTTCATTAGCATTTAACATTTGAATCAAATTATAGATTCAGAGTCCAATTCATTGAAATAAATCCTCGTTCTGTCTCGGCCGGTACAACATTTGGCACAAACTCCAGATAGGAAGTCAGACATTACAAGGATGAGAAATCAGTCATTACATGGAGAGAACAGACGCAGCTGGGGCTTGGGGTGGGATGTCAGAAGGGGTTAGGGAGGCGGCAGAGACAGACTTAGAGAATAATAGAGCTGGTAGAGATGTTACAGATCGTCTAGCCCAAGCTCTTCATTTTATAGATAAAAAAATTGAGCCTCAGAAAGGGAATGTGATATGTCCAAGGAGACACAGCTAATAAGTGGCAAGGCTTGGATATGAACTTGGGTCTCTGACTCCAAGTCCAAATGTTGAGGTAGTCCAAATGCCCATCCAAAAGAGCAGGAAAAGGATAATGTTGGGCTAAAGACACAGAGAATTTCCCTGGGAGTGAGGGAATGAAAGGAAGGGGAAGAATTTGCTCAGATGACAACCTTCCAGAAAAATGTACTTTGTCCAGGCTTAGAAATCCTGGCCTTGAAAAGTCAGGAGACAAATTACCTTTAGCAGGGAGAAGATTCATTTTTCAACTGACTGACAATGACAGGCGACCCCAAGACCTGTGGAATTAACATTTCCTTATTGTCTACTGACACCTTTTAGCCAAAATATCTCTGTAAGTCTTAGAGTCTACATCACTGGCCAGGACCAAAGTGTCTGAGTCTCCCTGTTTTTAGATGTGAACACATGAAGGGCTTGAAGTGAGTGAGGACACAGTTTTTTGAGATCCAGGAATGAGATGTTTAGCCAGGGAAAAAGAAGATCAACCATTATGGGTCTTTCCATATCTACAGGGGTGTTGTTTAGATAGGGGAAAGGAGAAAGGGAACAAATATTAGGCACCTACTATATGTCAAGCATTATTTTAAGCTCTTAACAAATATTATCTCATTTGATCTTTACAACAACCCTGTGAGGTAGGTGCTATTATGATGAGAAAACCAAGGCAAGGGTTAAGTGAGTTGCCCATGGTCACACAGGTAGTGTCTTGAGTTTGAATTTGAACTCAGGTCTTCCTGACTCCAAGTCCAGTGCACGATCCACTCTGCTGGCTAGCGTTAAAGGTTTTTCTTATTCTTCTGTATCAGGATCAATTTACAAAGACTAACTCGGAAGTCCAGATTAGCTCAGCTTATATAATAAGCAGCCTTAAAGGGAAAAAGAGGCTGGTGCTCTTGTCAGCTATCAGTAGCAAGCAGCTGCTGCCTTCCTACTTCATAGGTCAATTGCCTGGTTTTGTTTTTTTAAACTCTGATAACAATATAATTCTAATCTCCCTGACATTCCCTGACTAGAAAATCAGAATATCATAGATCAACGAGCTGATGTTCTCATCTGTCAAAAAAATTCTCGATCTCGATTCTACTGTCCAAATGGTGAACTAATATTCCCACATTCTTGTCATCTACAAATTTGATAAGCAAATTTGATCAATACATTCAAGTCTTTCATGAAAGTTTTGAATGGGACTGTTGGTGATGGAACTTTTGGGTCCTCAGATCTATGGAGATAGAAGGGCTCTTTAAAGCAAAACTCATCTCACCACTTCATTTTGTATATGAAGAAACAGATCCAGAATGGTAAGTGACTTGTTCAAGGTCATACAGGTTGTAAGTTGCATGGCCAGGAGTCAAACTCAAGAACCAGGTCTCTTTCCACTGTATCACACCATGATGGCTTATAGGGTGTTTTCTCTTTGTGTAGAATTAAGCAATGGCCTCATTTGCAAGAGGGAACTCGGAAATGGAGAGAGAAAATTTCCGAAGTTGCTAGGAAATTCGTAAAATGAATATATGTTTTTTCTAAAGATTTAGAAGCAAAAAATGGCTCCAGGGGAGTGCCAGAAGTTAAATATTCAAATTAATGAAAGGTGAGTAGAAAAGAAAATGTAACATATGGAAAAAGAAGCATTTTACTTATTTCACAAAGCTGCCAAATACTACCAGACCTTTTCTGAGAGAATATCAGAGGCCTGAGCATTAATTGTGGGTGAGTCATTTCCTCAAATTTTTCTCTTATGCACAATCCTCTCAAGATATAACTACTATAAAATATAATCATAGGATCAAATAATATATGCAGATTTGGAAAGGATGTTAAAAGTGATCTGGATGGTTCAGTCCTCTGCCCAATGCATGTCTTCCCTCTACAGCATCCTAGATAGGTATTTCTCCAAACTCTGCATGAATCTTGCAAATGAAAGGTCACTATTTCTTTTTATAAATTTAATTGATTTATTTGTTTTCAGTTTTCAACAACCACTTCCATAAGTTTTAAATTTTCTCCCTCCCCCTCTTCCCTCCTTCTCCAAAATGGAATGCAATCTTATATGGGTTCTATACATACATTCTTATTAAACACATTTTCACATTAGTCATGTTGCAAAAAAAAATTAAAATGAAGGGGAGAAACCATGAGAAAAATCAAAACAAAGCAAAACATAACACGAGAAAATAGTCTGCTTCATTCTGAAATTCAATGCAATAGTTCTTTCTCTGAATGTGAATGTCATTTTGCCTCAAGAGTCCTTTGGGAATGTTTTAGATCCTTGCATTGCTGTGAAGGGCTAAGTCTGTCATAAACAGTCCTCTAACTGTGGCTGTTACTGTATATAATGTTCTCCTGGTTTTGCTCATTTCACTCAGCATCAGTTCATATGAGTCTTTCCAGGTTTCTCTGAAGCACGACTGCTCATCATTTCTTTTAGCACAATAGTTTTCCATTACATTCATATACCACAACTTGTTCAGTCATTCGTCAATTGATGGGCAAGGTCACTATTTCTTTTTTTTTTATATATCATCCAAATTTATTTTTGTTTTCTTTTTTAAATTTTTATTTTTATTTTTTTTAATGTTTTACAATCATTTCCTTAAAGTTAATATTTTATCCCCCCACCCTTCCCCCACTACCCCCCTCCCTCCCCGTGACAGCATACAATTTTGTATAGGTTCTACATATACTTTCCTATTGAGCACATTTTCACTATAGTCATTGTGAGATGGCTCTACATGCTGGGAGATTCTTTCATTTACCAAACCAAGCTCTCCTTCTCCATTACTTCTAACCATTGCTTCTAGTTCCATCCACTGAAGTCAAACACTTATCAGTCCTATCCCACAACAGCCCTCCAGATTTTTGAAGATGGCACTTATCTGTCTTAAAATTAATAGTAGTTCCTTGTTTCCCTCTGCATAAAGTTCAGACTCCTTTCTTTAGTATTCAAGCCCTACTATAATCCAGAAGCATCATACCATTCCAGTATTTTCTCATCTTCCTCCTCTCCTTATGTATTAGTCATGTTGGACAGCTCTCTATCCCTTGAACTTGCCCTGTACTCTTGTTTTTATGCTCTTATTTACTACAATTTTTCTATTGCATCTCTTTTTGGAGACAATATTGATATGAAAGGCAGACATGGCTCCAGACTGTCTCTGAAGTTGACTCCAGGGAAGAGATAGAGAAAGACTCTTCTTAAGGAAGGTTGAGGAATGTCTCTCCTGTCTTAAGTCTACTCTGCCTCCTCTCCCACAGCCATGTAGTCACTGATTAGAATAGTCTTATGAAAAATGCTCTAGGCTGGACCAGGAACTTGGGTTATACAAATAACTAGGTAAATACAAGATATATACAGACAAGATAAAGGTGGTCTGAAAAGGAATGGTATTAGCATCTGAAAGAAGTAGGGAAAGACTTTTCCTAAGGGTGGAATTTGAGCTGTCTTTTTTTTTAATTAATTAATTTATTTTTAGTTTACAACATGCAGTTCCACAAGCTTTTGAGTTCCAAAATTTCTCCCCCTCCTTCCCTCCCCAAGATGGCATACAATCTGATATAGGCTCTACATATACATTCACATTAAACATATTTTCACATGAGCCATGTTGCAAAGAAGAATTATAACCAATGGGATGAACCATGAGAAAGAAGAAACAAAACAAAACATAAAAGAGAGAGACCAAATAGTATGCTTGGATCTGCACTGAGACTCCATAGTTCTTTCTCTGGATGTGGATAGCATTTTCCATCATGAGACTTTTGGAGCTGTCTTAGAACCTTACATTGCTGAGAAGAGCCAAGTGTATCAAAACTAGTCATCACACAATATGGCTTAACTGTGTACAGTGTTCTCCTGGTTCTGCTCCCCTCACTCAGCATCAGTCTGAGTCATATAAGTCTTTCCAAGTTTTTCTGAAGCCTGCCTGCTCATCATTTCTTATAGCACAATAGTATTCCTTTACATTCATATACCATAACTTGTTCAGCCATTTGAGCTAAGTCTTGAAGGGAGCCAGGGAAACTAAGTGGTGGAGGTGAGAGGGCAGAGCATTTGTAGGGTGGTCAGAAAGGCATGGAGATATCATGTTCAAGGAATGTCTGTTGGGTCAGTTTTGCTAAACAACAAAGTATGCGGAAGGGAATTAGGTGGCAGAAGGAAGGAAAGGAAGGAAGGGACTAGGTCATAAAGAGCTTTAAATGTTAAACCAAGGATTTTTTAATTTGATTCTGTAGGTAATAGAGTCAGTGGAACTTATTAAGGTGAGAAGGGTAAGGTGATATGGTCAGAGCTATCCTTGACTTCTGATTGGAGAAGACATTAAAGCAGAGAAAGACATGGGACAGGGAGAAAAGTTGGAAAATCACTACAGTAGGTCAACAAGAGGCGACGATTAGCCAAAGTATGGTACAGGAATGTGATGGAATATTACTTTGGTATTAGAAACCATACATATAAAGAGTATAGAGAAACTTGGAAGTTATATAGACTGGTGCAAAGTAAAGTGAGTAGGACCAAGAAAATAATATATATGATGGCTATTACAATGTAAATGGAAATAGCAAAAAGAATAAACCAAATCCAAATGCTATATAATTATGAGTTGCTTCACCCAAAGACGAAATGAGCAAATGCACCTTCCTCTCCTCTTTGTATTGGTGGGAGGCTATGACTGTTAAACATTGCATCTACTGTTAAGCTGCTTTGCATCTTCCTACTTCCTTTTTGATTCTTTGACACGCAAGGGATGACTGTACAGGTTTGGGGAGATGTAGCACTAGTTGTAAAACCTCTCTCATAGGGACAATTGATGCTGTAACTTTAAGAAGCTTTGGAATTTTGAGAGACTGTAAGACTATTTTGTTGACATCCTGAAGAGACTATTAATTGTGATGACTGAAGAGAAACTGTGAGAAAGAAAAAAAATTAGGAGAACTTCTTTGCCTGAGAGAACTGATTTTACCACTTAGATTATTAGTAAATAAGATCATTCTTCAGAGATGCCATCTTGAGAGCTCAGTGGTAGGTTGTATTCCAGAAGTGACGTCAAGAAGAAAGGGTATAGTTAGTAATCTTTATCACAGCTAAAACATTGTAAATAATTATTACATTACATTATTAATAAATTGCCAGGACCCTGGATATTCATTTAAGCTTAGAAGATTAAGGGTTTTGATAGAGAGAGAAAAATGAGCAACTACTTATAAGAAAATAAATAGCATTTAATAAATTGAGTTGGGGGTCTTATAACTGATGATTAATTAATGAGAAAGGCTGCAATTTTGGTAATTAATAATAAAATAGCCCTGCATTATCTTAGAACTCAGGATGATGAGAATGTATATGGCAACGAGTCAACTAGCAAGCTGAAGGATCAGCACCCCATGTAGGCACCCACCTCAGAATAGTTGGCTGTAACACCCTGTTTCAGTTACTTTTACTGAATTGCTTTTAAAAATCTTTCTTGTTTAGTCTTTGTTACAGGGGATAACTTTTCCAGTAAGTGAAGAAAGATATATATTTGCAAGTGAAGGTTATAGATGTCTCTATCTATCTATCTATCTATCTATCTATCTATCTATCTATCTATCTATCTATCTATCTGCCTGTTTGTCTGTCTATCTATCTATCTATCTATCTATCTATCTATCTATCTATCTATCTATCTATCTATCTATCTATCTATCTATCTATCTCTCTGCCTGTTTGTCTGTCTATCTATCTATCTATCTATCTATCTATCTATCTATCTATCTATCTATCCATCAATCTATCTATCTGCCTGTTTGCCTGTCTGTCTGTCTATCTATCTCCTCTGCTCCTGCCTGGAACCCCTTGCTTTTTGAGAATTTTTTATGCTTGGAATGTTCCATGCTAGAAACTTCTGTCCTCCATGCAACCTAGCCAATTGACACTTGTGATATCAGAGATAGGAAACCAGTGAGATGTGACTGAACAAAACCTTGCTTTTACTTATAAAACCATTGTCTGGCCCTGATATACCCTGTGGTGTTGGCCTATTATATAAAGTGGGTCTCAAGTTTCCTTCATCGAAGACAAGAGGAGTGATGAGAGCCTGATGAAGGTCAAGTATCAGGTCAAGAAAGTATATAATGCAGTGGAAAAAGTGAGGAAGTTAGAGTCAGATGGCCGGAGTTCAAGCCTCTTGACTTCTCTGGGCCTCAATGTCTTCCTTAGTAACATGAAGGGATTGAACTAGATGACTTATAAGGTCCTTTCCAGTTTTAGTTTTATGATCCTACGAGTTCTTTGATCCTCTTCCTCCTCCAACTGCAGCTTGGCAATCATTTGCCTGAAGTTGGGCGTCACCCCTACACTGACTCAATCAAGGATATAGCCTCTTTCCTCCAGCAGCTCCGATCCACTTGGATCCTTGTGTCTCCATTGACTATATGTTCAATATGTATCCTTTGCCCCGAGTCTTCTTTAAGATCTCTTCTTGCTGTAACTTATCTCCAGTTAGGCCTTGTGATTTCTCTTATGTGAATTCAAGTGGACCCATAATAAAGGTCTAAGCACTTCTGACTCATCTGTCTTCTGTGAAAAATTTTACATCCTCAAATATGCCTCAATAGACTGAGAAAGATTGTATCCTCAGACTTTTACTTCTGATAACCCCACACCCCTCTGCAGAAATGAGATGGAAAGCCAAACATCCATCATTCAGCAAATTCACATTGAGTGCTTGTGTTCATGGACCTGAATCAAGGGTGAAAATAAATAAGTACAGGGCCTTCAGGGCGATCACTAAAAATATGTTGTACTAAGTGACAAGGGCCAGAAGTTGCAGACTCACTAGCCTGCAATTCTCATACTACGTCCTCAGCTCCAGTTTGACTCAACCTTAGAGGACATGTGTGAGATAAGCCTGAAAGGACAGTCTGGAGTCAGACTGTGGAACACCTTGAAGGTCAGGTTAAGGAGTTCAAACTTTATTCATTAGTATATGGGAAACTTCTAAAGGTCTCTGAGTAGGGAGTGATAAGATTAGAATGAGGCATGGGGAGGATTAGTCTAGCAGTGGTTTGAAATGGAAGTGGGAAGACCAAGAAATCTGTTATAATAGTCAAAGAAAGGCAAGGTGGGCTTAAAGCAAGGCAGAAGCAGTGTAAGGAGAGAAAAGGGGAAACATCTAAAGTGATATTGGAGAGGGAGAATCAAGAGAAGAGTCCAGTAATAAATACTATAAGCTCTGGAACCTCATTGATTAGGGCGATGATAGTGTTATCAAGAGAAAAAGAGTAGTTAGAAATAGAGGAGATCTCAGTTATAGAATGCAGAAAATCCCACTTCAGACACTTATTAGTTTTATCGGTTGTTGCTGTTTAGTCATTTCAGTTGTGTCTAAATCTTTGTGACCCCATATGGGCTTTTCTTGGCAAATCTACTGGAGTGGTTTGCCATTTCCTTTTCCAGTTCATTTTACATATAGGGAGCTGAGGCAGATGGAGTTAAGTGACTTGTCCAGGGTGAGAGAGAGAGGGGAGAGAGAGAGAGAGAGAGAGAGAGAGAGAGAGAGAGAGAGAGAGAGAGAGAGAGAGAGAGAGAGAGAGAGAGAGAGAGAGAGAGAGAGAGAGAGAGAGAGAGAGAGAGAGAGAGAGAGAGAGAGAGAGAGAGAGAAAGAGAAGAGAGAAGAGAGGAGAGAGAAGGAAAGAAAATATAGAGGAGAAAGAAAAGAAATAGAAGAGAAAAAGAAAATAAATATAGAAGAGAGAGAGAGAGAGAGAGAGAGAGAGAAGAGAGAGAGGAGAGAGAGAGAGAGAGAGAGAGAGAGAGAGAGAGAGAGAGAGAGAGAGAGAGAGAGAGAGAGAGAGAGAGAGAGAGAGAGAGAGAAATTTCAACATTTTCCAAACCTGGAATGGAATTCACCAACTTGGTCAGCCTTAAATGCTATTACCCATGACTAGTCCTTGAGATGAATCCTAAGGGAATGTGATTCCTGGTCATTCAGTGTGCCTGAAGGCATTCACCTGTGGGCATTTCTAGGAAAGTGAATTTTCAGAAGGCAGGATTTTGCTTACACAACGAAGGAGGTGGCAGTCCAATTGTATACTACTCTGCTCAGACAACATCAGGACCATTCTCTTCATTTCAAGGGAATACATTTTTAGAAAACGCATTGACAAATGGGAACATGTCCCTTACAGGGAAATTATTACAATGAGAATACTATAGAGCTGGCCAGGTGTGGTAGCACATGTCCATGATTCCTTTTGTTGGGGAGACTGAAGCTGGTAGATTACTTGAGTTAGGGAGTTCTGAGTTTCAGGAGGGCTAAAGCAAGTCATGTATCTGCATGAAATGTGACTCAAATATGATGAGTCCTTGGGAGTGGAGAAACACAAGACAGCCTAAAGAGGGATGAAACTGCCCAGGTAGGGGAAAGAAATGGAACAAATTAAAGCTTTTGTGCCAACCAGGATGGGATCAGTTCACAGTTGGCCACTGTACTTTCTAGTCTAAACAAGATAAGTAGACACAATCTTTAAAAAAAAGTTGGTAGAAAGAATTAGAGAAAAAAAAGGCTTTGGAGGAACATGATAACATGCTTCCAAGTTTTTGGAGAGCTGATAAGTTGAACGATAGTAGTATCTTGCATTCATGGTGGTGTAAAATCTTCCTTGTACAACTAGGCAGTGCAGTGGATAGAGTTCTGGGGCTGGAGACAGACCTGAGTTTAAATTGGACCTCAGACACTTACAACTGTGTGACCCTGGGCAAGTTACTTAACATTGTTTGCCTCAGTTTCTTCGTCTGTAAAACGAGCTGGAGAATAAAACAGCAAACCACTGTAGTATCCTTGCCAAGAAAACCCCATATGAGATCAGGAAGAGTCAGACAAGACTGAAACGAATGAACAACAAAATCCTTTTTTGTACAACTATTCTGAGAATCATCGAAAGTATTTTATCATCCCCATTTTGCAGATCTAACACCTCAAAGTTAATAAGAAGAGAAGCAGGATTCAAACCCTGGTGTCTGCTAACTCCAATAACAATAATGACAATCCCCACAGGATACATCAGCCTCATTCTTATTATCTTCATGCAATAATAGTGAGCATTTTCATGCCCTTTAAAGTTTGCAAAGTGCTTTACATAGGTCATTTCAACAACCTTCTGAGTTAAGGGCTACACAGGAGTTACCATCCTCATTTTACAGATAGGAAGTTGAGGTAAGTTAAGGGATTTATTCAAGATTACAGAGCTATTAAGCATCTTAACTGGCCTTCAAACAGAATTTTAATTCCAAGTCCATCACTGTCTACTACCCCACACTGCTTATTTCTTTTATCTCATTAAATTCATAGCCAAATTTTATAGATGATGAATCCAAAGTCAACGTGACTCAAGGTCATACTTGTATAAATAACAGTCAGAATTTGAATCCAGACCCTCTGCTTGCACATTTGGTGCTCATTCTACTGTACTATGTTGCTTCTCACTCTCTTAACCACTCTTAAACTTCAGTTTCCTCATCTGCAAAATTTGGATATTAATACTTATACTACTAACCTCAGAGGGTTGTTAGGTAGAAAGCACTTGGTAAATCAGAAAATTCAACATTAAGAATAAATGTTTTTCAAACTGAGTTGATTTGAATTAGATTGAAGGGGTTTTCCAAGTTCTAACTATCTTCTCTTAGTGAAGTGTGCCTTTCTTTTTCTTTCTAGTATGTTCTCTCTCTGTTTTCTGGAGTTCTGTTTCTATAGGTCCCAGATCATGTGACCCCCAGGTAAGCACCCCTCTCCTTTACCCCAGCCCCACCTCCTGCACTTGCCTAGAGGAGAAAAGTCATCTCTTGTCATTTGCAGAACTCTGCAATGTCAGAAGATGGCAGCAGTTCATTCATGCATGAAGCAAAATCTGCTTCTATCCCAGAAAGGTCCTTCTGGAAAAGTGAGGTTTGTTCGGAAAACAAATGAAACTCTAGGCCAGTCTCTTCCCCATTTCATGATGTGAGGCTTCTGGGTGTTTTGACAGAATAAAAAGCCCTTTCTTCCCCCATCTTTTATGGCTGTTTCCTCTTTGTCATTGCAGTGGTGACGACATCTTGGAGGACAAAGAGAAAAGTGCCATTTGTAGCTGTTTAAAAACAAGCTCTTTCAGGCCAAGGAATGAATGTCCCCCAAGGACTTCAGTCTTTTCTGAGGTGCTTTTCAAACACTTTGTTGCTTTTTATGACAATTCACAGAACAATGGACTGTTAAAGCTGGAAGAATTAACAAAGGAAGGTTATTCAAATACTAGAGCTAGAAGATAGGTTAGAACTCGAGACATGCTCAAGCTTGGAGAGATCTTGGAGGTTATTTAGATCAACTCCTTATTTTTTCAGAATAAGAAGCTATGGCCCAGAAAGGGCAGGTGATTTGCCCAAGTCTCACAGCAATGGGAGCATGAATGCCAGTGTTTAGGCTTCCTATATCCTGGGGCTAGCTCAGTGCTCTTTCTACCACACCAGGAGCATGGATAGAAGAGCTTGGGGGCTTGTCAATGAAATTTCGGGATTCTGGAAGCTGGAGAAGGAGTGTGTTGTGGATAGAGGAGGGCCTTCCCTAAAACCTCAAAATCACACCTTAGCTGAATTTCTATTTGGGAAGACAACATGCTATATACATACATATATATATACACAATGTAAATTTTGCTTGTTTGTTCAGGGAAGACTAACATCTCTGGCGTGAAGACTTGCTGAGCCCTCATCATGGCTGCTCATCCACCTTTGGTGCCCACCTGTCACCAACTCTCACCTGTGGCTCCAAAAAGCTTTACCATGTAAAGTGGTCATACTCTGGTAAAACCATCTCTGCAAATGAACTAAACCTTTGTAGAAATTCTGGTGCCTAACCAGGATAACCGACCGGCCTCAAACCGGTCAGTGAATTAGGGTGATATCTACTCCAAGAATGTGAAGCCTTCCACCAGCTGAATGGGCAGATAAAGAGCAATTTGTGCCAAAGGCAGATGAAGCAGGCACTATGGAATGCTTAGAGCTTGATCAGACACTGAAGACTCCACGGTCATCCACTGCATCCCAGGCCATTGCCAGTTGTCTTGGCTTTCATCCTACCACTGGATTTTGATGTCTCTAGAAGAGAGAGTGAGCCTGATGACTTTGTGCAATTATGCTTCACTTAAATCTAATTCATTCACAAGTCAAGACGTCACCCCATGATGTCCTCTTTGAAAATGAAGGATGTGTATGTGTAGAGCCCATATTGTATGCCATCTTGGGAAGGGAGGGGGAAAAATTTAAAACTTATGGAAGTATTTTGGGGAAAATAAAGAAAATGAAGGCCATACAACAACAGCAATAATGGAAATGGGAAGTAGTCTTGGAGAGAAGATGATAGCTTGGCAGGGAGTTGGGGACAGACCTGGAAAGGCCTCTACTGAAAGTCTACCAATGGCTCCCTATTTCTTATTGAATGCATTTCAAGTTCCACTGCCTGGCATTCAAGACCCTTTTTAACCTTTACCTTTCCAATCTATCTCACACTATCCTGAACCATCTAGAATTAATTACATATATATTTCTTGTTCCCTTATTTTGGTGCCTTTACCCATCTATCCCTGAAAGCCTGGAATGCCCTCTTCCTCTCCACCACCACACATGTTGATATTCCACCTATTTCAAAGTCCCATTTCAACCATTACTTCTTCCTTGGAACTTGCCCTGATCCCTATAACTGGAAATGAATGTCTTTCCTTGGTAATTTTTAGTTCAGTTCAATTCAATGAACTGAATTTGTTAAATTGCTACTACATTCCTGTTTTATATTTCTAGGCCAAGTCTTGGGGATGAAAAGATAGAAATGAAAAGCCCTAACCCTCGAGGGGTTTATCATACAAAGTTTTGTTCCTCTCTTTCTTAGATACTTATTGTTTTCCACAATTCTCTATCTGGGAAATATTAGAACACAAACCCCATGATGGCACTGTTTAAGTTATCTTTGTAGAAATTCTGGTGCCTAACCAGGGTGCTGCAATGCATTCCGAGTCAGGTGGCCTGGGTTCTATCCCAACTTTTGTAGATGAGTCACTTAATCTCTCTAAGCTTGTTTCTTCATCTGTAAAATGGGGATAATAGTGTTCGTCCTTCCTCCCTCATGAGGCTATTGTGAGATGTAGGAATATGAAATTATTTTCTAATCCATAAACTATACATACATAAGAGATTATTACTAGTTAACCTAGCTGGAAGGTTGGCTCTGTCTAGGCATGTGAGTGATGCTGACATCCGCTGCTCCACTCTCCTTCCTATCGACATTGATAATGACACCATATTTCTCTGGGTTCTAGGAAACAGAATGAGACAGCCCAATTAGAATAATTCTGAGGCCTAATTAGAAGCCAGGTATTGCTTGACAGTTGGAAGCTTCCTAGACCTGCTCCCCGGATTGATTACCCACATGATTGATTGATAGGGAAGTGCCAGCAGGCTCCCAGGAATGCTCTCTCAGTGAGTACTTGATGTCAGGATGAACAAAGATAATGATAGACTCACAAACAATGCCAGAAGCTCAGAGCATGAATGAAGAATGATGATTGTGAGGAAAGGCTTTGGCATTTCTCAAGGTATACTGCCAGCAGTGGCATTTCAGGAATGCCACCCCGGGTAAGATGCTCCTTATGGAGGTCAGAGATTGCTGCTGGGAAATTGATTTCTGGGTTGTGTGTAGAAAGTTAGAACACAAAAACAGACCCCAGAAAGTAAGTGGCAGATTAGAACTAGAACCCAGATCTGTTGACTCCCTGCTCCAGGCCTCTTTCTCTACTTCAACAAATTAATTGGACAGAATGGCTGCTGTTTCATAGGGATGTTATTCAGGCCAGTCGTGAGTTCTGGTCAGGAACACAGATATGAGTTCTGTTGCTATGCTTCTCTGTGAAGTTTGTAAGTCATAAAAAATGATGAGGCATCTTCATGGACTGATCTTTACTATTAACCATCAGGATCATTAAACTTGACCTTATATACCACTTTCCTTTTCCTTTTTCCATATCTTCTTATCTCTCCCAGATTTTCCTTTCTTTTATCCTTTCTCTTTCTGACTGCCCTTGCCCACCCTCCCCTCCTCTATATGGTTACTTTAAGCAGTAACTAGATGGGTCAGTGGGCACAGCCCTGGGCCTGAAATAAGGAATCTGGAAGACAAGAAGTTCAAATCTGGCCTCAAAAACTTACCAGATGTGTGACCTCGGGCAATTCACTTAACCTCTGTTTCTCTTAGTTTTCTCAACTGTAAAATAAAATGGTGATGATCATGATAACGTTGACCTTCCAAGGTTGTTGTAAAGATCAAATGAGGCGATATTTGTAAAGCATTTAACACAGTACCTAGTACATAATAAATGCTATATAAATACCTGTTGTTGTCCAGTCATTTCAGTTGTGTCCAACCCTTCATGACCCCATTTGAGGTTTTCTTGGCAAGGATACTAGAATGATTTGCCATTTCCTTGTCCAGCTCATTTTACAGATGAGGAAATTGAGGCAAACAGGATTAAGTGACTTGCCCAACATCCCACAGCTAGTGAGTATCTGAGGCCAGATTCGAACTTAGGAAGAAGAGTCTTCCTGACTCTACACCTAGTAGTCTATCCACTGCACCACCTAGATGCCCCACTACATTCTAGCTTTTATTATTTCCCTATCTCATGATCTTGGGGAGAGATTGGGTCTTTATTAGCAGGGACAGACAGGCAAAGATCAGCTCTAGGACTTTCATCTATAAGACTCTGGGGAGGATTATAAGTACAGCCTCTCTGAGTTAGAAGTGCTCATAGAAAATACTAAGTTCCATCCCTTCATTTAACAGATGGGAAAACTGAGGTCTAGAGAAAGGAAGTAAGTCTCCCAAACCTAAAGTAGAATTGGGACAACAACTCAGGTCTCCCGCCTCTTTGTCCAAGGCTATTTCTCCTCCAGTCCTTTCCGCCACCCCACATACACAGTACTATTGACAAGGCACAGGAAGGTATTCTCTGCACCTTGTCAGTAAAGGCAGGAGGCTTACCTCTCCTTGGGGGAGGTCAGATTTTAAAAGCCAATCAAAATCCAACTTTATGGCTTGTGTTTTCTTTCCTCTCCAATACCCCACCCCGACCACCCCCACCCGCCATATTCTCTGATAACCAGCTTCCTGGCCCATCCTATTTTGTTGGTCTTTGATCTGCTTCTCCTCCCCTTTTCCTTCTCTGAACAAAGAGAAATGTATTGTGGTCAGAGTAAAGGAACAGGATTCAGCAAAGTTCCTTCTGACTCACTTCATTCCTTCATTGAGCATTTTCCCAAGTGGCAGATAGTGGTTTGGGAGTCAGGAGATTCGGGCTCCATTCCAGGTTGTGGTCACTACCTCACTATATAACCACGGGCAACTCACATCTCTCTGGGGCTTAGTTTCCTCACCTGACCTATCAGGGGTTTGAACTAATCAGGGGTATGTGAATGCAGATGGGAAAATAGTACATCTTTATCTTCACTAACCCTTAACTGAAATTTTTCATTTCCTTCAATTATTTACAAACATTTTTCTGAGAAGGGGTCATTGGGCTCCACAAGACTACTAAAGGGGACCCTGGGACTAAGGAATCTATAATTGTACTTCCAGAGCTGACATTTGGAATTCTATGATTCTTAGTCCCATCCAGTTCTGAAATATTATAGTTCTATAATTCTGAGGTTCTTTCTTGATTGGACATTCCAGGATTGCTAGCTCTGGTGCTCTGAGTCTCTAATTCTATAACTCTTGTTTTGACCATTCCTAAGTGTGGCTGACTTCTTGTCTCAAGCAACTTTGGAAACCCTCTACAAATGAATGAATTTCCTAACTGTCCTCTACTAGGGAATGTGTTTTGATCAGTTGGCCATCCATTTGATTTTCTCATGCTGATGATGGCATGACTAAAACTGATACCGATTCCTTTCCCCTGAGAAAAAAAAAGTTTAAAGAAAAAAATGTCCCACCAGTTTATACCCAGGAGTTAGACATGAGTGATCCTTAACACCCCACACTCCAGCCTGTGGTATTGTCTAGAATTGGTTGTGGTATGGAAGAGAGAACCCAGGGTTTGGAGTCAGAGCACCTAGACTTAAATCTCAAGTCTTACATATGCAACTTTGGGCCATTTCCCCAATCTCTCACAGAAAGCCCTATAAAATAAAATGGTAGGTAGGGGTGGGGAACATTTGTCCTCTAGGCCACATGTGGCCCTCTAGATATTCAAGTATGACCCTTTACTGAATCCAAACTTCACAGAACAAATCCCCATTTGACAGAATTCAAAGGGCCTAGAGGGCCATATGTGGCACTGAGGCCACAGGTTCCCCACCGCTGGACTAGATGATCTCTGAGTTACCTTTAAAAATCTAAATTCTACGAATCTGTGAACTCCTTACATTGTAAAGTCATCCTTACCCATTTTTGCTTGTTGAAATCCCACTTTTCCTTCAGACCTCACTTGCAATATCTAGGTCTCAGAGTTTTTGTGAGCTTCAAATGAGTTAAAGCAGGTTATAATGTTAGTTATCCATATAAATGGGAACTATTATTGTTCACCTTTCTATTATCCCTCTCTCAGTCCTCTGCATCATTTATCTATCTCTCCAAAAGAGACAAATCAGGTAACTCAAATAGACTCAGAAATATTGGAGGATAGAAAGTCATACCTGGAAGGATAATAACAGGAAAAGGTATCTAATAGGGTATTTAAATCCCTCATTTTGTAGATGAGGAAAATGAAACCCATGCAGGTTAAATGACTTACCAAAGGTCACTGAGGAAGTAAGCATCAGAAGGGGGTTTTGAACTCAGGTCCTGTGAATCCAGATTTAGGCTTTTCCCCCTCTACCCCCTAGAACTATAGAATAATACTGAAGGGGACCCTAGAGATTACTTAGTCTAACCTCAATAAATGCTTCCCAAATTATGAGATATATCTGTGCATTGCATATCATGGAGAATGAGGAGTCATGTGAGGTCAGGACCCTGGTGGTCTACAAAGTGGCAAGAAAGACTTCTTTGGGATTCTTCCATCTTCAATTTACAGATTTAGCCTTTCATTGCATAACAAAGAGATGGAAACTGCACTGGGGAAGGAGAAAAGACATTTAATGAATACCTTACAGCTCAAAACTTAGCCATTGGCAGTGAGTGAAGATGTCACATAATAGAATGTGTCGGATTTTTTTTCCTTCTTCATGAATCAGACCCATGAACTTGAAAGTGACAGAGGCTGACTAGCTATTAGCAACGTTCCCCTGGATTCTGCATGAATATAATTATTGTTAAATAAATGCCTATTGTATCACGGTGCCGGGGATAGGGAACATGAACTTTCTTTACAAATTTCTGTAGCTTAAGGATGTTGGCAAAAACAGGAATAGGAAATAACTAGCTGAATAAAAGCTCAGGTAAAGCTGAGTCATTAAGTTTTAATGCTGGGCTCTCTGTTTGCTTTGTTTTCCCCATTTTAGCTCTTTGGCCATCTGAGGTTAAAGATTACTGACAATAAATGTGCCTGACATTATGACCTTTGACCGGGCATTAGAAGTCATAGAGATCACATTTTATATGACATCCTGGGATGGTGAAAGTGACTAGGGTGGGAACAAAGGTGGACGCCCTGTTTTATTAATATTAAGAGGGACAGTCACTCTTGCCTTAGCAGTTAGGCCAAAGGGGAAAAAATTATCTTTTATCAGGAACCTGGGCTTCAATGTGGCATTGTTCTCCACCGGCCTGCCCCTGGGATGTTTCCAAGTCAAAGGCCTTGGTGTGGATGGAGAGTGGACCCGTGGAGTGAGTCAGCATGGCAATGTCAACACTTCCTCCTCTGTTGCACTTTTCAGGTGGGGTAAAATCAATTTTATTTTCCTCTGAAAATTAATTAATCTCTATTTTTTAGTGAGTGGGTGTCAATAAAGGAAGGTTGGTAGATTGATTAAAGACTTTTCTCTACCTTCTGGAGCAAAAATAGTGGCATTTCTTCAAATGCCTTGGAAGTGCTCTTTCCTTAAACAGGAAAGTCTGCTCCAGGAAAGGCTGGAAAGAGACTGAGACATGGAGTCAGGAGACATGGACTTGAGGACCAAATCTGAGGACGAATTTACTGTGTTACTTTCAGTGAACCATGTCTCTTCCTTGGGGCTCAGTTTCCTTTTTTGCTACATGAGGGGTTAGATTAGGTGATGTTTAGGGTCTCTTTTCACTTTAATGTTCTGTGATGAAGATCAGTGAAAAGTCTGAAGCCTGGCTAGCCTGGAAAAGAGAAGATTCGAGGGACAAACGTGCCTTCAAACAATTAATTAGAACAAAGCCGGACTTAGCAAAATATCTCCCATTTAGACATCAAAATCATTCAGGAATTCTTGAAGAATATAACCACAGAAATAACTCTATTCAGTCATATTAAAACAGTTGTGTGCCCTCCACTACTGTAAAGAGGTGATCCAACAGAGTCCTGAATGAGGAAGGATTACTAGTGAATAATGAATTCTTCTAGATACTTGTCTCTAGGGAAAAGAAGGGGGATTATATAGATCACATCAAGTCCTACAGGGGTATGGAACCTGTGGCCTTGCGGTCACAAACAACCCTCTAGGTCCTCAAGTGTGGCCCTTTGACTGCATCCAAACTTCACAGAACAAACCCCCTTAATAACAGGACTTATTTTGTGTAACGTAGACCTAGTCAAAAGGCCACACCTGAGGACCTAGAAGACCACATGTGGCCTCAAATCCCAAGTTCTCCACCCCTGCCCTAAGATATTACAGAGCCTCCTAGACAAGATCTATAATCACTCAAAGAAGTTTTGTCTGTCCACTTACATAGGAAAGATCAAGTGGATAAAGACTGACTATCGTCCGAATTTCAACATGCATTTTGATGAATACACAATAGAACTTGTCCAACAGTCAAATGGACAGTGAGATGGGCTTTAGAAGGAAGAGAATGCTTTCAGGAAACCACAAAGCTCTTTACTTACCTCAAGCTTCCCATGAAAACAAAGGCCAATCTCTTTAATGCTAACATTTCATTGGTGTTGCTTTATGGCAGCTAGATATGGGACACCATTGACTCCGAAGAACTAAAGATGAGTATCACAGAGAATGCAATAGAGGTGTGAACAGGCTACAAACATAGCCAACAAGTAACTCCAAAAATTAATAAGATGTCATCATAAAAGGAGGTCATCAGGGAATTGTTGGCAAGAGAAAACAAAGCATAGTGGGTAGACCCACTATGGTGGGAAAATATGAAAACAAGTCACAGTGAGCAAACATGGAGTTGCTCTCTGCATCACTGAGGAAACCTCCCAAATCATGGAGAAGAGCAATTAGATTTGTTTTGTTTGGCCCCAGGAGTCAGAAATAACAATAAAAGATCGAGAAGCAGATTTTGACTTTATATAAGACAAACTTCCTAAAAATTAAAGCTATCCCAAAGTGAAATGGGTTGCTTCAGGAAGCAATGACTTTTTCATCACTGGGCTTGATGACTGCTTGTTGGGGATTAAAGAAAATTTGAATAGTTAGTAAATTGAGCTGCTAGGTGGTACAGCAAATAGAAGTCTTGGCCTGGAGTCAGGAAGACTCATCTTCCTGAGTTCAAATACAACCTCAGATACTTTCTAGATATGAGACCCTGGATAAATCATTGAACCCTGTTTGTTGGTTTTCTCAACTGTAAAATGAGCTGGAGAAGGAAACAGCTTTCTTATGCCAAGAAAGTCCCAAATGCTGTCATGAAGAGTAGGCTGCAATTGAAAATGATTGAAAATGACAAAAAATTTGGTTGATTTAGATTATTACCAAGATCTCTTGGAAAGCGGACATTTCATGATTCCTAGGGCTTTTATTAGTTTTAAAACATGATGGTTCTCTAATTACAAGATACCTTTCAGATTTGACATTCAATGATCCATGTCTTGCCATTCTATATTCTAAGGGAGCATAGAATATTGACATTCTATGAGTCTATCTCTTTCCAATGATGAACTAATCTATTAGCATTTATTGAACAGCTGTTCTGTGATACAGGAGAAAGGGTACTGGCTCTGGAGTCAGATGACCTGAGTTTAAATTCCCACCTTTATTCCTTACTACTTATGTGTCTTTGGGCAAATCATTTATGTTTTCTATATTTCAGTTCCACATCTGTAAAATAAAGGGGTTGGATCAGATGGTCTCTAAGACCTCTTCCAACTCGAAGTTTATGATTCTATTTGCACATCCCTTTGTCAGGCGCTGCTTATTAACATAATAGAAATGGAATTCACAGACCTTGTCCTTGAAGAGCTTACAGCCTCACTAGGAAAATAAGTCTAATACAAAGAAACCCAATGGTGAATGATATTAGACCATAAAATGAAGTGCTTAATTGGGTGATACATATAGGAAATATTGAAGTAATTCAGAGAAAGGGTGAGGCAAGAGTTGTCATTCCCTCTGGGCTTTCAAGAAAGAGTAGATAGTAGGTAAGTAGAGTAAAAGGTGTCCTATTTTTGCAAGTAGAAGAATTGAATTCTAGTCTTTTTGTTATGTTGCTTTCTGACTGTAACTTGGGCAAGTAAACTTAAATTCTTGAACTTAGAAATAAAAATGGCCATATTCTCTACCACAAAGGATAGCTGTGAGGATCAAATAGAGAGTTAGCCTGGCAAAGAGATAAGCACACTAATTTGGAATATTCTCCTAACTCAATAGCAGGTAGCTAGCTCGCACAATGGATAGAGTGCCAAACCTGGACTCAGGAAGACTCATCTCCCTGAGTTCAACTCTGGCCTCAGATACTTACTAGCTGAGTGACCCTGGGTAAGTCACTTAATCCTGTTTACTTCAGTTTCCTCATCTGTAAAATCAACTGGAGAAGGAAATGCAAACCACTCCAGTATCTTTGCCAAGAAAACCCTAAATGGGGTCATGAAGAGTTGGATATGACTGAATAACAACATGCACTCTGGATTTTATACACACATACACACACACATATATGCATATATATGTGTATATATATATGTATATATATATACAATATACATACATACACATATCAGATAGAAAACAAAATAAATGTGGGAATCCCTTCAGACTCAGTTTTTGGTATGCAGTCAGATCATTAACTAGATAAAGCAAAAGTTAAAAATCAAAACTCATTTTTTTTTAAAGAGTAGAAAGTACTTCATGCGATTGAAGAAGCTCTAACCTAAACTTCCCAAAGCCATTGAGTCTAAAAATGGGAAATGCATAAAAGTAAAGACATTGACTTTGACCTTGTTTTACTATCACTAGAGTACAGTGACTTTTTGGCCATAGTTCCAAAATATTTTTTTTTCATAGTTCCAAAAAATTTTTCAGAATGGTTGGCCCAATTAATAGCTCAACCAATAATATGTAGATGCAGAATTCCTATCTTATAGCTCTTCTGCAACTGCCATTTTTATGTTTTGTCATCTTTGCCATATATGAGATGGAGTCTTGGAATTGTTTTAGTTTGAATATTTGTAATTTGGAGTATTTTTTCAAATGACTGTTGATAGCATACTTTTCTTTCTTTGACAATCATTTATCTATTGGGGATATATAACATCTTCAGGAGAACGACCTATGAATGTACCCACAGCATCTTTGATAAAAATATGATAAGGGTATAGACTCAAAAATTACTTGCAGATCTTACATTGACAGTCAGAAATTTTTAATATCAGTATTTTTAAAAACAAGAGGCAGCATTGCAAAGTGATTAAAGTGACTAAGAAAGTCCTGGGTTCGAGTCCTACATCAAACATATAATGGCTCTAGGAATTAGGGAATTTGCCGAAGTATTTACAGATAAAGTAAGTTGGACAAAGGATCTGACTTGGTTGAAACTCTAGTAGTGACTCCTGCCTGAAACCAGTCAGTTGTTAATATACAACCTGTGCAAATAGGTAGCATATGTACCACCCGATCAGACAGGTAGTTACTGAAAACTGGCCATGGGTAGGCAGTTGAACTCCCATATTTCTAACTGCCTATGTGATCTATATTACTGCTTAAGGTGCATATTTCAGGGTAGTCTAAATAAGAGGGACTGCCATATTTGTCTTGGGGAAACCTCCATCCCGATCAAGACCACAATAGTGAAAGTTTCTTGTACAACTGGTCCACTTCACAAGGACTTTGCTGAATCTTCCAGTTGCTGGAAGCCTGTGCTCCCCCATTTAATATTTTCTCCCCTAAATGTTTAGTAAAGTTCTTTTTGCTACTGTTTGTTCTGTGTTCTTGAAGAGGACACACGATATCAGGAGGGTGAAGCCTTGACTTAAAAGTGAAGTGGATCTAAGTGAGGTGGAGCCTAATGTTCTTTTTTTTACTACCTTACTGTTCTTATTGTCCTGGGGCTTCCACAGTTTGAACTCAGACACTTCATGGGCAGCACTAACTGACTGAAAAGCTAGCCACTTAACCTCTTACTGCTCCCAGGGAACTCTCCTTTAAACTGTTAAGCTTAATAGCAGCAGTGAATTTGGGTCCACTTCTCCTCTCCCCCTCAAAAAAAGATTTTTCCAATGATGTTATAGACAAATATATAAACAGACATTGAATTGGATCCAGATTTAAACAGAAGGAGGCGAGTGGGTTGTATTGTTCTCACAGAATTTCAAAGCCCATTTAATGAGAGTATGCTTTAATGTCCCAGAAAAAAATGATCCATTTTTTAAAAATGCCAACCTTTCAACTATATTGTTGTATGACTGTAAGACATGGAACAAAACAGAAGAATTAAAAGCTAATGTCACACAGAGGGCAAAGGGAAGATGCATGGCTTGTATGAGCTGACTGCAATATAAAACTAATGAGGAACTTTAAAGAACAGGAGCCAAAGATATCATCAAGGAAACGAATGATAAGAAGAGAAGATGGGCTGGTCAGTCCCATGGCAAGAGCAAGGAATGATAAGTGAGTTGTTCACTGGCATCCTTATGATGCCAGGAAAAACCTCCAGCACGTTGGGTGGACTCTGTGTGGTGAACTTATGAGGATATTGATAAGAATCACACAAAACAGGCAGGCATGGATTTGTTGAGATCTGCTTTGTTGGAAATGAAATCATAGGTCTAGTTGAGTGTGAGTTGACTAATTAAGATAGATGTTTCAAGCCTGAAAATTGGAGAACATTTGCAAATGACCTGACCTTTATTTTTTAAAGCTTTTTATTTTTTCCTTATTCATTTATTTATTTTTAGTTCCCAATGTACATTTTTATAAGATTTTGAGTTCTAAATTTCCCCCCTCTCTTTCTAGTCCCCCTCCCCTCCAAAGATGGCATGCAATCTGATATACGTTATTAATGTATGATTATATTAAACATATTTTCACATTAGTCATATTGTGAAAAAAGAACCAGAACAGTCCTAACCTTTATCTATTTATTTAGAAATAAAAGAGAGAGGGGGAGGAAGGAAGGAAGGAAAGAAGGAAAAAATAAGAAAGGAAGAGAGGAAGGAAATAAGAAAGGAAGGAAGAAAATGAAGGAAGGAAGGAAAGAAGAAGAGAAGGAAGAAAAGAAGGAAGGAAGGAAGGAAGGAAGAAAATAGACTGTTACCCTTAGGACTGTGAGCTTGACTTTGGTTCTTGACAAAGTTGTAAAAATGTATTATTAAAGAAAGGGTTAGTGAACATTTGAAAAAGAAATCAGTGATCACAGGGGACCAGCATTATTTTCTTAAGAATATGCCATGCTAGACTTACCTCATTTCCATTTTTGATGGGGCATCTAAACTGGTAAAGCAGGAGAATGCTATAGATGTAGTTTATATAGATGAATCATATTAGTCATAGTTTCACAAAGTCTATTTTACTGTTCTTTTGGACAAAATAGATGTAGGCAAGACAATAATACAATTCAGTTATTTGGAATTGGTTAAATGGTTGCACACAAAGAGTAGACATCAATGCTTTTGCTCTCAAGTTGGAAGTATATTTTTGGTGGAATGGCTCAGGGATCTGTATATGGCCCTAGACTGCCTATGGCATTCTTGTTAATTTTATAGATGACACAAAGCTGGGAGGGATAGCAAACATAGTGGATACCATAGTGAGTCAGGATTCAAAATGATCCTGACAGGCTAGAACATTGGGTTAAAAATAAAAACAACATGGAATTTAATAAGAACGAAGTTTTATACTTGAATTTTAAAAAATCAGCTTAACAATTGAGATAAAGCAGGCTAGATAATTCAGCCCAAGAGGATCTGAGGTTTTTAGTGGATTACAAACTCAATATGAGTCAATGGTGTGATACATGGAAGCCAGACAATGAACAAATGAACCAAAAGCTAATATAATTTTAAGCTACATTGAAAAAAAAGCCATAATATCTAGGGCTAGGAAAGTGACAGCCTTAATGTACTCTATCCTGGTAGAACCATGTATAGAATATTGTATTAATTTTTAGGCAACACAGTCCAGTAAGGTCACTGATGAGCTAGACAGAGTCAAGAGGAGTACAGTCAAAATGATAAAAACATCTCAATTTCATGCTAAGTGAAAATCGTTTGAAGGAACTGGGATTGTTTAGCTTGAGAAAGAGAAGTCTGAAGAGGGGCATATTGGGTGTGTTCAAGTATTGGAAAGGCTATGATAAAGAAGAGGAATTTGACTTGTTTTCATTGGTCCTTGAGAACATGAACTAGGAATGATGGATGAAGTTGGGTGTAAAAAATGCAAATTTAAGGGTTGGAGTTAGGAAAAACTTAACAATGAGAGATCCAAAATTGGAGTGCACAGTCTTGAAAGATAGTGTGTTCTTCCTCACTGGAAGTCTTTACAGAAACCCACAAAACCAACAAAAGCTAAATATTGACTTATTCGTTCTAAGGACAGCTCAGCGACACCATTGTGCATGGGCTACCAGACCTGGAATCATATAGACTCATCTTCTTGAGTTCAAATCCAACCTTAGGCATGAGCTATGTGACCATGGGTGAGTCACTTAACCCTGTTTGCCTCAATTTTCTCATCTGTAAAATGAACTGGAGAAGGAAATGATGAACCATCCAGTTTCTTTGTCAAGAAAACCCCAAATGAGATCACAAAAGGTCATACCCAGGTGAAAAACAGCTAAGCAACAATAATCATAGTTATGTTATAGAGGAAATTCTTGTTCAGGTGAGGGTTGGATCAGATCACCTCTTTAGTCCCTTCCAACTAGGAGATTCTGTAAATTATAATCCAGTAACACCACTAGTCTTAGCAAAATCAAAACTGCAGGGGTCCCAAGGGGCAATGGAAAGCTGTACAGGGGGTGTAAGTAGGCTGCACAATGTTTTCAATAATGACTTGCTCTTAAGGAGAGGCATAAAAGACATGATTGAGGAATCTGTTTCTGGAGAAAGAGTCTAGTGGATCATGTGCTGAGAACCAGAGATAACAGATGGACAGCCTGAATATTCTGCTGGTATAGTCATCTCAAATGCCCTGGGTTTGAGGGGCCACTTGGAGGACCATAAATCTCACAAGCAGCAAGCTGCCTCTGCTCTCGGCAAGCCCACTCCTCCTGCCACTCCTGACCCTTTCTTCCTGGAACCTTTCATGTCCCATCAGATAACAGAGAGTTTGCCAGTTAATCCCTGCTGTTACTAGTCTTGGAGACATCCATCACACACATCTGATATGTACTAGGAAGAATCATACCTCTTCTACTTATTTATCTGGGTGACCATGGCCTCATAGCTTCTCTGAATCTGAGTTTCCTCATTTGTAAAATGAGAGAATGATGCTAGCCCCTTCAAGCTCTAGATTCTATCAACCTGGATAAGACCCTGCCCTTTTCATTAAGACCTTATCTCTTCCTCTGCGTAGCTGAGCTGACCCAATATGTCAAGCACAGTTGTCCCCATACAGAACTAGGAGGCACGAAGAAAGCTGGGCATAATTTGGATACTCTAGATCCAAAGAATGGCCTTCAGCAGGATCATTAACTTCCTTCTTCTTACAAAGCCTGAAGATGATTGCAATGCATTTGAAGGCACAAGGATGTGGTAACCTCCCAGTTTGTTCTCTCCCTTAAACATCTCATTTTGAGCTGCAAGCCTTTCTTTGTGTGAATTGAAGTGTCCCTATAATAGACCTACTGCTTTTACCATCTCTGGCTAATCTACTTCTTCTATAGAAAAAAACCCCACATCTCCCAAAAGCTGCAAAGGTCAAAGATCCCTGGTTTCTAAAGGAGAGTAAGGGAGCTGGAAGATGTATACCAGGATCTTGGGTAGATTCTCAGTGAATTCCTTATGGAGGAAGGTAGACGAAAAATGGCACAAGATAGTTTGGGATGAATGGTTTACTATTTGTACTACAGAGGGGTGACCTACCCTGCTAGGTTCATGAATCCACTGAAGTATCCAAGGAAGGGTAAGTTTCTTATTGTCATGGCAACTGTGGTTTTTTCCAGTTCTGAAATAGAGAAGTCACTTAGGCACCAGCATTTATAGGGCAATCTGAACTTCTGGAAGCACATAGTCAATTCCAGAAGAGCCATTGGGGAGCCTGATAGATCTTGACTTAAAGAAAAGCCAAGTTCTCCTTCACTTCTTCACTTATTTGAATATAAAGCAGATCCTTGAAGGTGAACAGCGTGGTCTGCCTTCTCTTATGTCTTAACAAAAAATGCCCTTAGAATAGAATTAGCAGTGCAATGGATCTGATAGGTCCCCTCAGTTTACAGTCAAATCCACTCATTATGGAGGCTTTATAATGGAGAATTTCTCAGAATAAGAAACGGAGGGAACCTACCATGCAGAGACTTTTCAACAAAGTCAGAGATTCTTAGAGAGATGCAGGGTGAGCAGGATGTCCTGAATTCAAATCCAGCCTCAAATATTTGCTAGCTGTGTGACCCTAGGCAAGTCACTTAAACCCAGTTTTTTCATCTGTAAATTGTGGATAATATTAGCACTACTTAGAATCTTGTGAGGATCAAATGAGCTAATAATTGTAAAGCACTTTGAACAGTTTTTGGGCACACAGTAAGTTCTATGTAAATGTTGTTATTATAAGAACTCAGCACCAAAATGTTAATCCCAGGGGAGAAAAATTCTGGTCTTGCTGAGAGTTATGAATAACTGTAGTATTATAGTCATACCTCCTTAGGTTTGTATTTCTAAGGAGGGTATGATTCATGAAGGGCCAATTAGTAAGCTAGGTGGTACAGTGGGTAGAACACTGGATTGGAGTTCAAGAAGACCTGAGTTCAAATCTAGCCTCACACCCTTCTCAGCTGAGTGATCCTAGGCAAGTCACTTAGACTCTTTCTGCCTCAGTTTTCTCATCTGTAAAATGAAGATAATAATAATAGCATCTACCTCCCAGGGTTGTTGTGAGATTCACATGAAATATTTGTAAAGTGCGTAGTGAGTCTTAAAAGTTTCCCCTTCACGGTGGCATTTGGGCAAGTCTCCATCAATCAATGCCGCTTTCAGTGAGCACAGGATGCTCACATTTCCAAGACTGGGGAGCAAAGGAGCCTGCCCAGTCTTAACCCAGGAGCAGGCTGATGACTGAGGACCTCAGTGATTTTTTATGGTTCTAGTGAAGAGTGTTTATAAAACACTTCAAAATTCTGGTTGGTGATCAATTAACTAAGCTTATAATGAAAGGAACCATCAACAAAGCTTTAGCTTCTTAAGAGTTTCCTCTGCTACTGGAATTCTTTGGACAGCTCCATCGTACCTTCTTCCTCAGAAAACTCATCACTGGGAAATCCCATTGTCTCATAAAATTGAATCAGCCTTATACTTACCTCTCTTCAGTAACCTCTGATGGGACCCTGGCCTCTGTTTAAGAAAGGGGCTTGGCACAGTATTTCCTCTTTTCTCACCAGTGACATTGCTTTTGGATTTCTTTGAACATCTCCATCACTTCCCAGGTACCTTTTTCTCTCTCTCCTCTTTCAGTTTCCTTTTTTATTTTGTCTGCCCTCATTAGATTGTAAGTGTCTTGAGGGCAGGAACTGTCTTTGTTTTTAATTTGTATTTGTATCCTGGCACTTAGAACAGTGTCTGGCACATAGTAGATGCTTAGAAAATGTTTATGTTTACCAAATTGGTGGTTAGGTGGCATAGTGGATAGAGCGTTGGGCTAGCCTCAGACACTTACTAGTTGTGAGACCTCTGGTCAAGTCATTTAGCCCTTAGTTTCCTCAACTGTAAAATAAACTGGAGAAGGAAATGTCAAATCACTCTAATATCTTTGCCAAGAAATACCCAAATGGAGTCACAAAGAGTCTGACATGGCTGAAGAACAACAAATTTACCAGATATAAGATAGACACGTCATTAGCAGTGAATTGCCAAATTTGAGAGACCCGCAGGCCATTGCCAAATTATATCACTCAAATTATTTTCTTATAGAAAAACAACTTACATAACAACTACTTAGTCACAAAATGGAGGCTTAAGATAAAATGGAGCATTCAACCTAAACTAACATACTCAATCCTACTACACTAAGACCTTTCTAGATTGGAGAGATCAGAAAGGGAGCTGTACTCTATGAGCAAAGCAGAATTGAGACAGCACAAAGTCAAGGTAGGATGCCCACAACTGGAGTATCCACCCCAAATATTCACGCTAAAGATCTGTGCCCAATCTGTAGTAGAGCATTCCAAGCTCGCATTGGTCTGATCTGCCACAGTGGGACATACTGAAACTTGACTTTATCATGGTGATGCCATTTTGGTCCTCTGAGAATGAAGGATGACAACCAGCCTGGAGAGAGAGATAGCCATAATCTCAAATACCCCTCTGACATTCCTCTGCCCAAGAAGAGTTCAGGGAACATTTTAGAGGAAATGATACCTTAAAATACAATCTGTGTTAAAATTCCAAAATTTGTTGATTAAACAAATTGCCTTCTTGTGCCTTCTAGGCCCCATCAACAGTCCCATCCAAAGATCAATATCAGGAATTATTGAGTGAAAAAGAACACTTTCCCAGGGATGGACCCCAGTCTGATTCCATGGGAGTAAAGAGAGTAGATTGCTCTTTAATCCATTCACCTAGTGAAAAAGTCTTTTTTGTCTTTAGACTATTACCTACCTTTCCAAGGGGCTTTCCCAAAAAGTCTGGAAAGGGCTTTAGAAAAAATAAATATTCCTTAACATTTCTAGAAAAATCAAAAAGTGGTAGTAGTAGTAGTAATAGTAGTAGTAGTAATAGCAGTAGTGGTGGTAGTAGTGGTCCTTCCCCCTGCTGCCTTTGTTTTTTTTGCACTTATTTACCTGAGACTTCCCCTCTTTTATCTCTCCCTATTGAAAATCTTAGTTTCTTCCAAGGTTCAGCTTAGGTACCAAGGATTTCATGAAGACTTCCCTTAATTCCCCTGCTAGAAAATAGCTTTTCTCTCCTCTGACCTTTCAGAATAACTCCTTATGGGCCATATCACACGTTGCCTCATACGATACTTGTGAATGTATTTTTCTTATCTCCTGTCTTAGACTAGATTTACAGGGTGGGGAACCTGCAGCCTCAAGACCACATGAGGCTGCACTTCAGGACCTAGAGGGCCACATGTAGCCTCAAGGCCACATCTTCACTATCCCTGGATTAGAAGCTTCTTGAAGTCAGTTACTACACCTTTTATCTTTGTATACTCAGAACTGAGGGCTTTGTACATAGTAAATTTAGTTGAGTGAAATCAAACAATTATTAAATGTACATTTGTTGAATTAAAATGAATTGAGCTTAGAAATTCAGAAAAATAATTCTCCAAGAGAGGCCAAGCCAAAGTTGAATGCTTGAGAATCCTGCTTCCTGATATTTCAAATATTGTAAATTCTAATATATGCAACTATTCATTTTTCCACTAACCAAACCAATCAAAACCTAGCTGTATCTCTGTACTCATTAGAACTCTGCCAGGTAGGGGGTCCTCATTTTACAGCTGAGGAAACTGAGACAGACAGAAGTTAAGTGATTAATCCAAGGTCACATAGCTAGTAAGTGTTTGAGGATACATTTGAACTCAGCACGCCTTTGACTTCGTGGCCAGTCCTCTATCTATTGTACCATTGCACCAGCTTCCTAGAGAGAATATAAACAATAATCTCACTAAAAGAGAAGGTATAAATAGGTTGGTGATCTGCACTGCATGAGTGAATATCCATCTTGGTGATTATAACACCATAAAGGAAAATTAGCATTTTCCTTTATAGTATTATAAGGAAAAACATCCTAACAATTAGAATTGTGGAATTTCACCAAATGCAAAATGTGGCATCTTAAAAGTAAATTTCCCATCACCTGAGATCTTCCAATAGAAGGGAAAAAAAGAGAATAAGTAGTTTCATAGCACCTACTATGTGACAGGTATTTTACTAAAGCAATATGCAAATGTTAATAATAATGATAATTAGCATCTATTATATTGCAGGCATTGTGTTTAGTCCTTTATAAATATTATATCATTTGGTCTTCATGACAACCCATCAAGTTAGGTGCTATCATTATCCCCATATTACTTTAGAGGATATTGAGGCAAAGAGATTAAGTGACTTGCTCAAGGTCACAAAACTACTAATTGCTGAAATGACTTTCTAGCTCTAAGACTCCTAGATGCTGTGGAGGGTTCAGAACCTGGACCAAAAATTATTTCATCCTCCTTCCTCTGCTCCCTCCCCACCACCCCTGCTAAGGCATAGTTTCCAGTTGGAGCCTATGGAGCTTGTTAGTGCTACACATTCTTTCGATTACAAAACTCATTGGATTCAGCATATTCATGTTCCTCCAGGCTACATCCCAACCTCCTGCCTCTTTTAGTGCTGTTACTCATAATTATTCCCCAAGCCTAGAGTCCCTTTCCCATTAGTTTCCACCATACTTTCATCTCCACCCAGCCCTTCTCCTCCACACTCTTCTCATCTCTGTCTGCCCTGCTACTAACCTCTTCCACTGTGAGCTTTGGTAGCCAAGCTTTATTGCAACCAAATGGCCATAATATCATTCACTTTTTTCTAAGAGTGCCTACCCCTTCCTTGCTTTAACTAAAATCTAGTTTTTCCTTGACAGCATTTCTTTTCTTCCTACTCCATTTTTTATACTCTCTCCAATGAGCTTCTTTCTTCGTAACTTATGAGGAGCTATTTGAATCCTCTCCAATACTACTTTTAGACCATAGTTCTGGTCATCTCTGAGCAATCTCTCTCTTTAGAACTTGAAATTTCTCTGTTTATTGGTCATATTCCTTCATTATTTTTTTTTTTGAGGAAGGATAGGTGTGTAGAAATAGAACTGAAAGGAAACTCCACAGACATCTAGTCTAGCTCCCTGTTCCTCATTATACAGAAAAGGAAACTGAGACACAGAGAGATGAAGTGATTTTTCTCAGAGTCACACAGTAAATATCAGGTGTGGGATTGACCCTGAGTTGTCCTAGGTCTAAGTTTAACAATATCAACTATGCTATGCTACCTTCATGAGAGGCCCTCTTGCTTTTCAAAATTATCTTTCTACTTGTGTTCTTGATTCCCTACCTTGTGAGTAAAAACTCACTTCAACCCATTTAATCTAGCTAGTCCCAGATCATGCTTTATAGTCCATCTAGATATCTATTAGGAGACTAGAGCCTACCCAGCATGGGCATCTTGTCTGCCCTAAACCTCCCCTCATAATTCCTGTGATTGCCTAGAACAAAATTCCCTTCCGTGATTACCATTTCACTTGAGGGTAGATAATGTCTTTTTCATTTAAATCTGTTATGCCTAGCAGTACCTGGCACACAAGAGACAATAAATGTTTGTTGACTGATTGCTTCTTATTTCTACTTGGATCTTGCTCTGTCAATCATCTCTTCTATTTTATACATCTTCAATCTCTCCCTCTTTATTGGTCCAAAAGACCTAAATGCAAATTCTGCCTCTGATGCTTACTGTCTATGAGACTTTGGGCAAATCATTAACCTCTCTGAACTTTAATTTCCTCTTCTTTAAAATGGAGATACGGCTTCTGAGATTCCTTTCAGATTAAGATCTATGATCCTCAAAATCTAAGACCATCAAAAATGTACAGGAATTGCTTAGTTTAAAAACGTTAAGTTCAACCTTCCTTTGTTCTCGCTGCCACTTTCTTTGAGTTACCATTCCATCTCTTTACTTCCTTCCATAGACCAAGAATCTAGAATCAAGGGACTAGATCAAGGATATAGAAAGAGCAATAATCCTTGTCTGCTTCAATTTCCTCCACACCCACTTATCCCTTGCTATTGAGACTTCTTTTCATCATTCCGCTGAAATTGCTATCTCTTTTTTTAAAATTAATTTATTTTCAGTTTTCAATAATCACTTCCATAAATTTTAAATTTTCTTCCCCTCTCTCCTGTCTCCCTCCCCAAGACAGCATGCAACCTTATATGGACTCTACACATGTATTCTTATTAAATACATTTTCACTTTAGTCATGTTGCATAGAATAATTAAAACCAATGGGATAAACCATGAAAAAAACCAAACCAAAATATAACAAAATAGAAAATAATCTGTTTCATTATGAGTTCTGACTCTATAGTTCTTTCTCTGAATGTGGATGGCATTTTGCATCAAGAGCCCTTTGGGAATGTTTTAGGTCCTGGCATTGCTGTGAAGAGCTAAGAAACAGTCCTTGCACACTGTGGCTGTTACTGTGTGCAGTGTTCTCCTGATTCTGTTCATTTTACTCAGCATCACTCCATATAAGTCTTTCTAAGTTTTTCTAGTCTGTCTGTTCATCATAAAATTGCTTTCTCAAAGGCTACCTTGAGCCTTGAGACTTCTTGCTGCCCAAATCCAATTCTATTTTTACCTTATCCTTCTTGATCCCTGTACATTTGATATTACTAACTATCCCCATAGGCAGCTAGGTGGTGCACTGGTTAGGGTACTGGGTTTGGAGTCAGGAAGATCTGAGTTCAAATCCAGACTTGGATACTTACTCAGCTGTATGATCCTGGACAAGTGACTTAGCCCTATTTGCCTCAGTTTCCTTCTCTGTAAAATGATCTCGAGGAGGAAATGGCAAATCATTTTAGTATCTTTGCTGAGAAATCCCCAAAAGGGGTCACAGAGAGTCAGACATGACTGAAAACAACTAAACAGTAACACTAAACCATCCCAATATTTTTAAACTCCTTTCTGTCTTAACTTCTAATAGCACTGTCATAGTCCTCCCCTTAATTTTCTGAATGCTCTTTTTCTGTCCCTTTCATGATTTTTCCCCCTTATTCTAACCTAGAATGTAGGCATTCCCTAGTGGGAATCGTGGATAGAGATCCTTGGTCCTATTCTGTTCTCTCTCTATACACGAGTACTCCAGCTGCCACCACTTGCTTTACCATCTCTATGGATCTGCTTACGTTTCATTTTTCTTCTTTCTAATTCATCCTACATGGTCAGATTAATCTAATACACAGCTCTGATCATGTTACATCTCTGGTCAAAAATCTTCAGCATCTTTCCATTATCTTTAGAATAATCCAAACTTCTAAGTGTTGGCATTCAAGGTTGCCTCTAATCTTACCCTGAAACGTATATACTTTTCCATACATATGTCTTTCTTCCTTTCACAGTCTTATTCTTTTGCCAAGCTAGAATAATAGTCTTTCCTCTAAACTGTTTTGCATTTTTCTCTTATATCTTTGAAACTCTTGAAACTTTTCTCACAAATGAAGTAGCAGAAAGCACCCTGGATTTGAAGTTTGGGGATCATCATTCAAATATGGGATAGTGAAGTAGAAATGTTGGAAAGGAGCATCTGGAGGAGAAGTTAAGTTAGGACTAGAAATTTAGATACAGAAATAAAGTCAACAAATATTTATTAAGCTTCTGGTATATACCAAGCATTGCACTAAGCTCTGGTGGTACAAAGAAAGACAAAAAGACAGTCCCTGATCTCAAGGAGTCTACAGATCAATGGAGAAGATAACATACAAACAATTAAGTACAGACAAGTTGTATATAGGATAAGTTGGAAATAATCACAGAGGGAATGTTCTGACATTAATGTATCTTCCCTACTACTCCTCTACAAAGTTACTGAAATTCCCACCTTTAGTTTCTTCATCCAAGGATTGGGGAAAAAATTAATTTTTTTTAAAGTACCTACAATATACAAAACACTGTAGTAACCACTTGAGAAACAAAGATAAAAATGAAGTAGTCCTTGTCCTCAAGTACCTTACAATCTACTAGAAAACACAAAATGAATACAGAAGAGCAGTCAAGATGGCAGAGTGAGAGGGAACATTTTTTCTTAGCTCTCCCAACATACCTCTACCATAACAATCTAGAGAATTCACCAGACTAAATTCTAATTTGGAAAATCAACAAAAAGTTACAGTGAGTTATTTTTCAAGCCTAGGTCAACTTAGGAAGACAAGACAGAAAGGTCTGTGGACATTGTTGAGGGGAGGGGGGAATGACTAGGAGGACAACTCAGGAACCATTCCAGTGCCCAGGGACATAAAGGGAACTGAGATAGAGCACCAGACCAGAAAGCACTGGGGCAGGAAAAGATATTAGAGGACCCCTGAACTAGTGCTAGGAGAAGGAATAGGTGCCATCTGACAACCCTATTACCCATTACCCAGTGCTGGGTCACAAATCCAGGGTAGAAAGGAGCAACCATAATTGAACACAGGTCTCTAGTTGAGTACTGAGCATAATCCAGAGCATCTATGTGGCTCTAATCACAAGAGTAGAGCAGAGACATGGTGCTAATTTTAGCCCAAGCCTGTTGTGGAAAAATCAAGAGAAGAAATCAAGACCAAAAGGAAGTCAAGCAATTCAGTCACTCTAAACTTGTAGAACCACTCAGCAAGCTAACAGTAACTGCATCCAGCAACAGTCTACTGAAATTCAACTATGCACAAGTCAACAGATCCAAACCTGGATGTGGAACTTACCGAGTTCAGATTAGGAGAATAGTGACCAGACTTCTTCCCAGGTCACACCACCTTGAATACTGAAGACTGAGCTGTGAAAGCAATAGACACTCAGGGCACACAACCCTTTTTCCCCCTCCCCGCAAGCAAACACTCTGAGAAGTGAGCAAAGCCTAACACTTAAGTAAATTCCAAAGTCAAAAAACAGGCTGGAAGAATGAGTAAACAAACAAAAAAGAACCTGACCATAAAGAGCTACTGTGGTAACAGGGAAGCTCAAGACACAAACACAGAAGACAATGACTTGAAAACATCTATGAGTAAAGAAAGCCTCACAAAACATTTTGAAAAAGGACACAAACCAAAAAAAGCTAAAGAAAGAGAAAAAAATTAAACCAAATAATAGTGGTAGAGGGGAAAAAAGAGAGAAAGAAATGAGAGCTCTCCAAGAAAGTTATGAAAAGAGATTAATCTTGGCAAAAAAAGAAGCACAACACCTTACAGAAGAAAATAACTCCTTAAGAATTAGAATTGGCCAAATAGAAGCTAATGATTCCATGAGGCATCAAGAAATAACAAAGCAAAATTCAAAGATTGAAAAATAAAAGAAAATATGAAATATCTGATAGGAAAAACAACTGACCTGGAAAACAGATTAAGGAAAGATAATTTGAGAGCCACTGGTCTTCCTGAAAACTCTGAATAAAAAAGTAAGAGTCTATATATCATATTTAAAAAAAAATTATGAAGGTAAACTGCCCTGATATCTTAGAACTACAGGGAAAAGTAGAAATTGAAAGAATCTACTGGTTACCTCCCAAAAGAAACCTGCAAATGAAAACTCCCAGGAATGTTACAGCCAAAATCTAGAACTTCCAGATCAAGGAGGAAATATTAAAAGCAACTATAAAGAAAGGATTCAAGTACTATGGAGCTATAATCAGGATCACGCAAGTTTTAGCTGTCACTCATCACTATAAAGAAATAGAGAGTCTGTAATATGATAGTCCAAAAGGTAAAGGATCTAGGATTACAACCAGGAAACATCTACCCAGCAAAACTGTGTATAATCCTACTGGGGCAGAGAGCTTTTTCCAAGCAAAAAAAGAAAAAAAACAGAGCTGGATAGGAAATTTGATATGCAAATACAAGACTCAAAAGAAGAATAAAAAGACAGAGAGCCTGGGCATTATATTTGGATGGTCTCAAAAGAAGAATGGAAGGGTGGGAAAGAGGAATGCACTGAGAGAGGGCGGGACAGTGAAGAAGAATGAGAAAAGTTACCTCACATAAATGGGATGTGCAGGGAAGAGTTCATACAATGGAAAGGGTAGTGGTGGGGAGAGAAGCAAACAATCCTGGAACCTCGCTTTCATCTGAGCTGGTTCAAGAAGGGATGAATACAAATACATGCACAGATGAGTACTGAAATTTATCTTACTCACCTGAGAAGTAGGATCAAAAGGGTTGAGAAAAGGGGAGGGAGAATAAGAGGGAAGGTAGATTAAGAGAGGTAGTAGTTAGAAACAGACAGACTCTTCAAGAGGGGACAGGGTTTAAAAATAAATTTAGTAGAATAGAATGGAGTGAAATAGAATTAGAAATCATAACGGTCAATGTGAATGGGACAAAGACACACACACACAGAACAGAATAGCAGAATGAATTAGAAACCAAAATCCAGCAAGATACGGTTTACAAGAAACACATCTGAAACAAAAAGACACACATAAAATTAAAATAAGGAACTGAAACCAAATCTATTATGCTTTAGCCAAATAAAAAGGCAGAGATGGCAGTCATAAGCTCAGACATATAAAAAGCAAAAGGAGCTAAAGGCACCATCGATGATGGATTAATATCAGTATATCAAATTGCATTGCAGCCAAATTCTTAAAGGAAATAGGAGTCACAGGAAGAAATAGACAGTAAAACTATAATCTCAGGGGACCTCAATTTACCCCTTTCAGACTTAGATTAATCTAATTATGAAAGAAACAAGAAAGAAATTGAGGAGATGAATAAAATTTTAGAAAAGTTAGCTAGAGTAGAACACTGGAGAATATTGAATGGGAATAGAAAGGATTACAACTATTTCTTGACTGTGCATGGGACCTTCATAAAAATTGATCATGTATTAGAACATAAAAACCTCACAAACAAATGCAGACAAACAGAAATATTAAATACATCCTTTTCTGATCACAATACAATTAAAATTGCATTTAATAAAATGCCTGGGAAGCATAGGTTGAAAATTAATTGAAAACTAAATAACTTAATCCTAAAGACTGTGTAAAAGATCAAATCATAGAAATAATAATTTCATTAAAGATAATGACAATGAGGCAACATAGCAAAATTTGTGGGATACAGTCAAAGCAGCACTTGTAGTAAAATGTACCTCTAAATGCTTGTATCAATAAGTGAGGAATGGAGAGAAGGAGAGAGACAGACAGAGATAGGTAGACAGAAACAGAAAATCAATGAAATGGGCAGACAATAAAGAAAATAGAAAAACAAGTCAAAAAACTTTAGTTAAACAGCAAAATAGGAATCCTAAAAATCAAAGAGAGATGGATCAAATTGAAAGTTAAAAAAGTTGAACTAATAAAAGTAGGAGCTATTTTTAAGAGACCAAATAAAATAGACAAGCTGTTGGCTTACCTGATTTAAAACAAAACAAAACCAAAAACCACAAAATTACCAACAAAAAAGTGAAAATGTTAATTCACAACCAATGAAGATGAAATAAAAGCAATTGTTATAAGCTATTTTGTCAAACTACATGCCAATAAAACTGACAATTGTAATAACATGGACAAATTTTAACAGAAATATAAATCACCCAAAGCAATAGACAAGAAAATAGAATATTTAAATATCTTATCTTAGAGAAAGAAATTGAACAAGCCATAAATTAATTCTCTAAATGAAAGCAACCCAGGACCACATGAATTCTCCCAAACAGTTAATTCTAATACCACATAAGCTGTTTGAAAATAAAGGCAGAGAAGGAATTCTACCAAATTCCTTCTATGACACAAATATAGTTTCAATACCTAAACCAGAAAAGGCAAAAATAGAGAAAGAAAACTATAGGCCAATTTCTCTAATGAATATTGATGCAACAAATTTAAGTAAAATATTAATAAGGTAATTATAGCAATATATCACAAAGATCATACAGAATTAGCAGGCTGAATTTATAAGAATAATGCACAATAAGTTCAATGTTAGGAAAATGATAAACATAATTGGCATATAAATAATAAAAAAAACAAAAATCATGTGATTATATCAATAGATATGGAAAAAAGCTATTGAGAAATTACAAAAACCATTCTTGTTTAAAAAAAACAACAAAACTAGAAAGCTGTATTGCTAATATATTGTTAATGGAATGAGATCTTTCCCATCCATTAATAGACCTATGTGAACTTCTTAAGTCACATGGAAGCCTGAGTCACATGAATCAAAGTCACATGGAGCAGGAAGGGGTGGAGAAGGAAGGAATGGAACAGGAAGGGTGGAGCAAGAAGGGTGGAGCAGAGCTGAGAGGAAATGAGACAGAGCAGTCAGAGCTGGGAAAGAGAGAGGAAGCAAACAGCAAGTTGTGAGTGAGTGATTTTGCTTAAAGTAGTTGTTTTGTAGGAAAGCCTGATAATATGCATAGACTTCTTGGTTACTATGATGAATTTCTTTGTTACTATGATGAATTTGGCTTCTTGGTGTTTGAATAAAAGTCTTGGTTCTGTCTTTAATGAAGAAAGTCTGTTAATATTTTGTGCTTCAAACCTGGAAATGTGCTGGCATATTCATACTGCCACTGTGGATATCACCTTGGCAATATATTTGGTGTCACAAACAGGATCACATGATATAAAACCTCCCCTTGGATGCAGGAAGGCTCTAAGGAAGGAAATGGGTATTTCAGGATAGGAGGGTGTACCTTATTCTTCCCTTGTGAGAGAATGGGCTAAAAACACAGAACCCTGTGAAAACCGGGAACCAAGGCTATAGAAAGGAGAACCCAGAGATTTAGAAAGATGTTTGCAAAGAATACCAATAGAACCAGGGAAAGAAATGACTGGAGTGTGTTATTATGTGTAGAAGCAGAAAAAAATTGCTGGAAAAAAGGGTTAAGATGGAAAAGAAGTTAACTGGTTTGCATGAGAAACTTTCTATGCTACAGTATTCAAATTTTCCTTTAGAAAAGCAAGCTAGAAAGTTTCAAGTGGTAGAAGGAAAGGCTATTGTTAGTTTAGCTTACAAAAGAAGTGAAAAACTAATAAAAGGAATGTGCATGCAGCCCTTTCACAGGCCTAGTTGGGGCCCTGATACCTGGAAGGAAGACGCATGGGAGGAAAATGAAACAAAATTAGATGAGAAGACTTCTATACATGCAGATGTTCTTCCAATACTAAGAAGGAAGCAGGAGAACCAGGGTGGGGGCTACACAGTGTTTAGAGAGGTAATTGACAGTTTTACTAGGCAGGAGATCACACATATTTTGAGTCAGTTCATATAAAAGATGATGATAATCAGTGATGAAGGGGCCAGAGGAGTAGAGATAGATAACATAGATTGTTTGAAATTCATAGGTATTAGTCAGAATCCTTTTGTATAGCAAGCTTTTAGGGACTACCATATTCAAGGAGGTAACAATGGCACTAATCTGTTAGCTTTGGCTGTAGAAGGATGCAGTAAGCAATATCCTACTGACTTTATGTGGCCTAGTGGAGATAGACCCTGATATTCACTTAGAGACTGTATAAGAAAGTTAAAGGAAGAGTAATGAAAACTCCCATAATGATCAGAGACACCTATGCTTATCATACTACTCCCTTATGATTCCTCATAGAAATATAATAGTGAAGATGGCTCCTCCTGCTTATAAGCACCTAATTCTGACCCAACTAATTGGGGAAATAGGGCACCCTCTTTTGGAGGTACTAAATAATGTTTTACTGTTAAATAACTTAGTTGAATAGGGAAAAGATCAATTTCCTCAAGAGAGAAGAGCACAGTCAAGAGATTCAAAGTCAGAATAAATTAACAAGAAAAGAATTATTCACTGCTCTATTAAGAATAGGGCTAAATTTTGGAAGAGTAGATGATATTCCAACTGACAAACTATACAAAATGTACCAAAGAAAGAAACTTTATATTAGGCTGAATAGAGAAGTAAGAACTGGTCTTACATATCTTCTTGAAACATTGCATCCAAGTTGGTCACACCTGCAGAGAGAATAGGAAATTGGCCAGGCCCCAGATCAGATTAAAGAAAGTACACCTCTAGCCAGAATGATGACCCCAAATCTGCAAATTAGAAAACAGCAAACAATAACGAATAAGGTTATGATAGTGGGTTCATGGACTCCAGAAGCACAGCTCAACCTATATCTATCCTGTTTCTGGTAATTGTGTCCTTGTTTCTTTTTGACTTTTTGTCTGTTCTCCTTGTTTGCTAGATTTGTCTCCTGCAGGCTTAGTACCCTCCACCTGTAGATTCCTGACCGCTCAATCTGGATGTCGCCCCCCATGTCCAAGACTGTCCTGTGTCACCCCTGGATCTGGCATTGACCAAGCTCTGGATGACAGCTAAAGAACTGACCCCTTGAATGGGACCTCTTGGGGCAGGGACAGCTGTATGTAAATTTCAGCAGGAAGTAGCTGTAGAAGAAGAGGTCTTCACCCCTTACCTCAAGGGATTTTGGGTCCCATTCAGTCAAGGGGGAGTAATGGGGTGCTTGTGCTGAAGCCCTACCCTAAGATATTGTTTTATGTGCTAATTTTGTGTTATACCTGTTATGTTGCTGTAAAGTTCTGTTGATACCAGCTGCCCCATTGACCTATGTAATGGATATGAAAGATCTTGGGGCCGAATGTATTGTTAATGGAATGGGAAGATCTTTCTCATCCATTAATAGGCCTATGTGAGCTGTTTAAATGACATGGAAGCCTGAGTCACATGAGTACAAGTCACATGGAGCAAGAAGGGGTAGAGCAGGCAGGAGTGGAGCAGAGTTGAGAGCAAGTGAGGCAGAGAAGGCAGAACTGGGAAAGAGAGGGAGTAAGCTGCAAGTGAGAAAGGAAGTGATTTTGCTTAAGGGATTTGTTTGTGGGAAAGCCTCATAATGTGTATAGATTTCTTGGTTACTTTGATGAATTTCTTTGTTACTATGATGGATCTGGCTGCTTGGTGTTTGAATAAATGTCTTGGTTCTGTCTTTATTGAAGAGAGTCTCTTTTATCTTGTTCTTCAAACCTAGAAATATCTTAGGATATTCATAGTTGCCACTGTGGGTATTGCCTTGGTAATATAAAAGTACAGGAATGAATAGAACTTTTCTTAAAATAACAAGTGGTATCTATCCAATATCAAGAGCAAGCATTATCTGCAATGGGGATAAGCTACAAGTCTTTCCAATAATATTAGGGGTAGGGCAAGGATATGCATTATCATCACCATTATTCAATATCGTACTAGGAATGCTAGCTACAGCAATAAGACAAATAGCAATGAGACAAATGAAAGATAGTAAAGAAATAATTATAGGCAACAAGGAAATAAAACTATCAGTCTTTCTAGATGATATGTGAGAGTCCATTTAAGATTAACTGAAACAAAGAACAACTTCAGCTAAGTTGCAGGATATAAAATAAACTGACATATATCATCAGCATTTCTGTATATTACCAACAAAACCCAGCAGGAAGAGGTAGAAAGAGAAACTCCATTTAAAATAATTACAGATAATATAAAATATTTGGGAATCTGCCTGCCAAAACACACACAGGAACTATGTGAACACAATTCGGAAAACATTCTTCACACAAATAAAGACAGATCTAAATAACTGGAGAAATGGCAATACGACCTATTCAATGCCATGCCAATCAAATTACCAAATACAATCAAATCATTTTATAGAGCTAGAAAAAATAATGACAAAATTCATCTGAGGAACAAAAGGTCAAAAATATCAAAGGAATCAATAAAAATGGAAAAAGGGGGATTAGCAGTACCAGATCTTGAACTTTACTCCAAAGCTGTAATCATCAAAACAATTTGGGACTGGATAAGAAATAGAGAGAGATCAATGGAACTGGTTAGGAACATAATAAACATAGAAGCAAATGAGCACAATAACTTAGTGTTTTATAAACTAAAAGATTTCAGCTTTTGGGACAAGAACTTAGTACTTGACAAAAACTGTTCAGAAAATTGCAAAATAACCTGGTAGAAACTAGGCATAGGAGAACATCTCACAGTGTACACCAAAATAAGCTCAAAATGGGAATGATTTAGGCATAAAGACATAAGCAAATTAATAGGTCATGGAAGAAATTATCTGTTAGATCTATGGATAGGGGAAGCATTCATGATAAAAACAAAAGATAGGTTCAAAGTAAGTAAATGTATAATTTAAATTATTTAAAATTAAAGACTTTGAACAACAAAACAAATACACCCAAATTTAAAAGAAAAACAAGTAACTGAGGGAAAATCTTTGCAGTAAATTACTCTGATAAACTTCTAAGTTCTAAAATATATAGGGAATGGAATCAAATTTACAAGAATAAGAGGCATTTCCCAACTGGTAAATGGTCAAAGTAATCTGCAGTTTTCAGAGGAATGAATCAAAACAATCACTAGTGGTATGATAAAATTCTAAATCACTAACAGTAAGAGAAATGCAAATCATAACAACTCAAAGGTACCATCTCATACCCACCAGATTGGTTAAGATGACAGAAAAAGAAAATAACTAATGCTGGAGAGAATGTGGGAAAATAGATACACCAACACACTGTTGGTGGAGCTGGGAACTAGTCTAATCATTCTGGAAAGCAATTTGGAATTATGTCCCTCAAGCTATTAAACCATACATATCTTTTGACACAGCATTACCAATCATAGGTTTATACCCTAAAGAGGTCAAAGAAAGAGAAAGGGCCCATATGTACAAAAATATTTATAGCAGCTCTTTTTGCTTTAGCAAAAAATCAGAAAATGACAGCATGCCTGTCAATTGGGAAATGGCTGAACAAGTTATGTGAATATGATAAAATACTACTGTGCTATAAGAAATGAAGAAAACCTGGGAAGACTTTTATGAACTGATGCAAAATGATGTGAGTAAGAACCAGGAGATGAATTTATACAGTAACAGCAATGCTATAAAGATAGTTGTTGTCCTTTGTCTTCGAAGAGGACCAAAATGACATTACCATGAAAAGTGAAATTTCAGTGTGTCTTTCTGCAGCTGATCAGACCAATACAAGCTCGGAATGTTCAACCACAGGTTGGGCACATATAGTCCGTGTGAATATTTGAGGTGCATATCCCAAATTTACACATCCTGTTGATTATAAAGATAATCAACATTGAAAGACTTACTCTAATCAATATAATGAAAAATCACAATTCCAAAGAACTCATGATGAAACATACTATCCAGCTCCAAATAAAGAATGGATGGATTCAGTACATATTGAAGAATATTTTCTTTTATTTCTCTTTTTCCTTTTTTTGGAACACAGATAATCCTGTATTTTTCCTGCATATACACATTTGTAATGAATTTTATTTTTCTTACTTTTCCAATGGATGGGAGAGAGAGGGAGAGAATTTGAAATTGAATGTAAGATGAAATTGAATTCAAAATTTTTCAATAAAAAATTAAAAACAAAATTAATACAAATAAGTATAGCATAGGGTAGAGAGTAAAAGGAGCAGAAGACAGAGAAGATCATATGTTCCAGGAATATTTGAAGAAGGAAAAAGCACTAAGAATTGGAAGGATCAGAAAAGGCTTTATGAACAAGTGGTAGCTGGGTAGTCTTGATGGAATTTAAGGATTTATAAGGTGGACTTGAGGAAAGTAAACTCCAGCTGCTGGAAGACCAGAGTTTGCCTTAGAAAAATTTGATACATTTGTTTGTATGTACATGTTGAGCTTCAGCATGGCTCTTCAAGGGTTGTGGTTAGAATATCTGTGACCTCAGGTCAGCCATTTCTTATCCTTCAGCTTCAGTTTTCTTTGTTGGTGTAGATGATCTCTAAAATGTCTTCCAGCTCTTAATACATGATGATGTGAAGGCACCTTCTAGTCAGAGGTATGTTAGTAAATGTGTAACAACCAATACTCCTAAAAAGCAAATATATGAAAGTACCCCAAACACATACACACACATATACAAATGTATACACACACATGTATATATACACATATACATACATAGTATATATATGTACACATATACATACATAGTACACACACATACATACACATACATATATATACATACATTATATCTATATATACATATATACACATGCATATAGTACAGTGTGGCAAGCCTGTAATCCTTGCTAGTAGGGAAGCTGAGGTTGGCAGATCTTGAACTGGGGAGTTCTGATCTACTATGGGCTAAACCAATTGCAACATGCACTAAGTTTGGTATCAATATGGCGATCCCTCCTGAAGTGAAGGGGTCACCTCATTCCCTGAAAAGGAATGAATTGACCCAGATCAGAAAAAAAGGCAGGTTGAAACTCCTATGCCAATCAGTAGTTGGACAAGATTTTGTGAGTTCTCTTCCATCCTGGGCAAGGTAGGGAGATCAAGTCTTCAAAACAAAAGAAAACAAAACAAGACTAAACCTTCATCTGGCTCTTATATTCTATGACTCTACTTTTGTGGAGACAGGTTAAAGGGGAGTAACCAGACCTGTGATATCATTGGTATAAGGAATTCCTAGTAAAGAAACCCCCTACAGTACATTCAAGGTGGTCCTTGTGTGAACCTGTTCCAGACTTAGCTGCCACAACACCAGTCCGCCTTTTGTGAATGATACCCTGAATTGGGTATACTATGCTGATGACTGAGTTGTAGCTTGAATCAGGAAACCTAATCCTATATCTGAATCTGACAAAAACCCAACGTGTGACCTAGGTAAGTCCTTTGGGTAGCCTGTCACATTCAATTTTCTCCTCTGTAAAATGAGAGTACACTCTAAGACTATGTAACTCTCGAATCTCATGATTGTATGCATCCAGGCCTTCACTGACCATCCTAAATATACAACATAAATATCATGGGAATAGTGTTCAAAGGGGAAAAAAGTGTAGTAGGACTTACTGCTATGGAGCATCACCTGGTGCCCCTTTCTGAACATGTCTGAGCTTGAACAACCCCTCTGGAGATGGGGAAGGGGATCCAAAAGGGAAGCATCATTATGACTTTATTTTATTTATACTTTACTACCTTGTCCTCTTACTATTAGAAAAAGGTGACAATTTCTCTCTCTCTGGGGGATTTTTTTCTTTAGTTAAATGATGATTTTTCTTAGTTATGTAATATTTTTGGGCAAATTTCCTTCTGTTGCCTCTCTAGGAATTTCCTTACTCTCTAAGTTTTTTGAAATCTTGTCAGGTTTTAGTGTGTATGAGCTAATTATGTTTGCTAATGTCCCTTAAGCTTATTTGCACCTTACAGAGCAGAATTAATATAAGACAATTTGTGTAAAATATCTATAGAGGATAGGAAGTAGTCTATACATTTTTGCCAGAGAAGAAACTCGTAGGAATCATCAGTCAATCCATCATCTGCCTCTTCTTCATTCCACGAAAAACAGTAGAATACTCTGAGCAGAGTGGTCATACTGGAAAAACATTAGTAGCCTTAGGCAAGAGGGCTAGGTTTGGAGCCAAAGGTTTTGAGTAAAAAAATTTGGGGTAGTCATTTGTCTCTTAGCCTCAGTTTTTATTAGCAAACAAATGAAGAGGGAATCCCCACTGATAATATGAGAGATGTACCTGGAAGGAAACTGGCAAGACCCTCCCTAATCCTCTTGTGTGTCTTGAAAAAGGTGGTAAATCCTGGACAAAGTTAGCTCTTTAACAAGGCAGGAACTAGCTCTCCTTTAGAACCACATTGTGGATGATTGATTGATGTAGTCATCTAGTTCATGTGAGTTAGTAGTGACACCTGGCCTGTACCCTTGAAATTAGCCTTTAAAATGGAAGGAAGAAATTAAACAAGGGAGGTGCAATAAAGGAGGACCACATACATACTCAGACTTCTCAGTTCTTAGAGATGAAGCCTGCGCATCTGTAAGGCCTCTCCAGGGGACCATATGATCCCAGAGGTGGTAGCAGATTTAAGCCGCAGCAAGTGGCGGGTAGTCTGGGTCATACTTGAAGTTTTGGGAATACAACCTGGAAGTTATGGGAGATAGCATTTACATAGCACTTTGCTAAATGTTTGTAAAGCACTGCCCATGCTATCTAATTTGATTCGCATTGAGAGGTTGGTGTATAGTTCTCCTTATTTTCCAAGTGAGGAAACTAAGGGTGGCATGGGTTAAGTGACTTGTGCAGGGTTACATGGCTAATACCTGTGGGGTGTGATTTGAACTCTGATCTTCTCCACTCCAGGTTCAGCACTCTTACCCACTGTACCACCTAGTGGTAATAGAGTGATAGAGGAGCTCCTAGAACTAGACCAAGCCTTCTGAACTCAGCAGAGGAGCTCCTGGACCATGCTGAATTTCTCCAATTAACTGAGGTGGGGGAGGAGGGATTCCTGAATCAAATGGAAGCTGAAACTAATAAAAAGCTGTAAACAAAGTCCTAATGTTGGGGAGCAAATCTGCTTTGTTTTTGACTGGTACTGAGTTATGTGGAATGTGCAGGTTTGAGAGATAGTTCAACTCTCTAGTGATTCTGAGTGCTTTTTCTACTTGTTGGGAGACTTAAATATAGATTACTATAGCAATTAGTATTATTAATATTAGTATTGCAATAGTGAGGAATTTATTTGTTTTAAGATAAAATAAGTTTCATTGGAGGACTTTCTAAGCAGTTTCCTCTTAAAGGACAAGGGAAGGAGTGGTTAAATGTATGATAATACTGTAAGTCTAAAAGACTATTATGGGTCAATCAGGAGCTAGAGGCTCATCAGAGAAAAGAGGAGAATTATTCAGACTATTTATTGGTTCTAGTGTGAGTTATTTATATTTGAGGGGAAGTATAAATAAAACTTGTCCTATATTTAATGTTTTGCTAGCCTGAATGCTTGCATGGTCACAGAGGGCCCTTTTTCTTATAGCAACCTATAGTCTACCTAAATTCTGATATTCCTAGGGGAAATTTTGAGTGAAAACAAGCCAAAAAGATTTGTGAGAGACAGCACTCTCTCCCCTCATTTGAACCCAATCTGTGTAAACCTATAACCTTGATTCAAGGCCATAGGTTACAATTACATTTTAAGGCAAGATGCTTAGCGTAAACTTCTGGATAAAAGGAATTATGTAGACATGTAGAATGTGCATTTGATAATCTCACATGTTACCTACAAGCATGGTAAATATGAGAATGCTAAGGAACGACATGGAGTAGGAAAAGGGCTTTGAAAATCTTTCCTTCTCTGGTCATTCTGTGCACTCCAGTGGTGTACTGATCTACTGGTAATGAATATCTGGTCACTGCACCCAGATGGCTCAGGAGGAGAGAGTGAGGCTGCTGACCTTTCACAGCCCTCCCTCCCTCAAAACAAAGTCATGTCATCATTTTTTCTGATGTCATGGTCCTCTTCAAAAATGAAGGACAAAAACAACAACAAAGAATTTGAAGTTACTGTGTGGATGTCTGTTAGTTCCCCCTACTCCATGTATCCTGAATAATGTGACTGTGTTTGGTACTTGCCTTGGAGAAGTATACCCTGGAAGGGCAAATGTACAATGACAAAATAATTTTAAAATATTTTAAACTGTAAAGTTTAAATAAAATAATTAGACTTCAAATGAGAATTTTTTAAATTGTTGTCTGTATCTCTGAATCTTAGCAGAGGGCCTTGGGTGCAGAAATACATTTCATATAACAAAGGAAGACAGAGAAAGAGGGGGAAGAAGAGAAAGAATTGATTAAGGGAGGGATTAGTCAGAAGTAAAACAAACTCTTGAAGAGGAACCAGGAAACAAAGAGTGAGAAAAGTTTAAGAGAACAGGAAGGAGAGAAATACACAATTGAAAATCATAACTTGGGAATGTGAATGGAATGAACTTGCCCACAATATGGAACAGGAGAGTAGAACAGATTAGAAACCACAATGCAATAACAAGTTCTTTATAAGAAACATCCTTGAAGCAGAAAGACATACACAATAAGGGCTTGCAGCAGAATTTATTATATTCCAGATGAAATAAAAAGGTCAGGGGTAGTGATCATAATCTTAGACAAAGCAATTGCAAAAAATAGAGCTAATTGGAAAAAAATAAACAAAGAAACCACATTTTGCTGAAATGTGCCATAAATAATGAATTGACATCAGTACTGAACATTTATGGACCAAACAACATAGCATCTACATTCTTAAAATAAAAATTAAATGAATCATAGAGAGAAATAGAGAAACTCTATTGGTGGGGACCTCAATTTATCCCCTGCTAAATCTAAATAAAAAGATAAACAAAAAAGAAATCAAAGACAAGTAGAATTTTAGAAAAGTTACATACAATACACCTCTGGAGAATATTGAATGGGAGTAGAAAGGAATATGCTCATTTCTCAGCTGTCCTTGGCAGTTGCACAAAAATTGACCATATGTACAGGGACATAAAAATAGCACAAACAAGTGTGGGAAAGCAGAAATATTAAATGTATGTCTTATCATAATACACTAAAATTACATTTGATGAAGAGCCTTAGAAACAAAGATTGAAAGTTAATTGGAAAGTAAATCATTTAAAACTGGGCAAGTCATAGGAATAATCAATAATTTCTAAAAATAATATCAACAATGAAACAACTTATCAAAAATTTTGAGAGGAAGCCAAAGCAATACTTAGGAGAAAATTTATGTCTCTAAATACTTTTCATCACTAAAAGAAAGTACAGATAAAAAAATTGGGCATGAAAGTAATAAAATAAAAAGTTATAATACCAAATAATTAAAGTTGAAAAACCCAAACTGGACCTAACAATGACTAGGCACAATTCCAAAGGACTCATGTTGAAACATACTATCCCTTTCCTGATAGCACATGTTGAGACACATTTTTTTTTGGAGACATGGCCAATTCCATTCATTTTACTTGACTATATGTGTTTATAAAAAGGGTTCTGTTTTTCTTGCTTTCACAGTGTAGTGGGGAAGGTGATAGCAGATCTTTAGGAAAATAAAACAAATTTTTATTTTAAAAAGGTATGTGATCACAGATTAACACATTAATACTCAATTAAGTTATGTAGGATAAGCAACAGAGAAATGCTAAACAGATTTTTGGTTTTATTCAAGGTATGCATTTTTACCTATATGTGTGATACGTATGTATGATACAATAATACTTCAAAATTTATTTAAATAAAATATTTGGGAGATTATTTTTAAAGAAGTCTTCATGGAATCACAAAATCATAGAATTTGAGAGTCAGAAGGGACCTCACCCATCATCCAATGCAGCTATACCTGAAAGAAATCCCTCCTGTACCATACACTGGAAAGAAGTCATCCAACTCCAAATGAATATCCATTGTACTAAGATGCCCACTGCCTCTCAAGGCAGCCTGTTCTATTGATTAGGATGTTTTCCCTTATATACTATTACAATAGAATGTCATAGCTTGAGGGGACCTTGAAGTCAGAACACTAGAATGCTAGTCATTCAACCCCTCATTTTACCAGTGGAGAAACTGAGGTTTAGATAGGGACAATGAAAAGGTATAGCTGAAATTAGAACCAAGATATCCTAAATTTTATTCAATTTTCCCTCCATTCCAACATGCTAGAGGTCCACAGAATCACTGAATCTCAGAGTTGTAAAGGACCTTAGAGGGTATCTAGTCCAACTTAGACTTGCACTCAAATCCCCTTTATAACATCTCCTCCTCTCCAAAGTTGTCATCTAGTCTCCACTTGAATAATTGTAGTGATGAAGAACGCGCTATCATTGAAGGCATTCTATTCCATTTCTTAATCAATCAATAAACATTTATTAAGCACCTAGTATATGCCAGGACCTTTTTAGGAAGTTTTTCCCTATTTTAAACAACCATTTGCTTCTCTGATACATCCCCTCATTGCTCCTTGATTTACTCTCTGGAGCAAGTGAAAATAAATCAGATCTCTGTTCCACATGACAATGCTTTAAATAGTCAAGTAACTAGATGCTCCCTAAGACTTCCCTTCTCTGGCTTAAAATCCTCAGTTTCTACAACTTTATCCTGTAATAATATCATGTCTAGCCCTCAAGATCCAGTATCAAGATCCAGGACTTGGTTAGGTGGAGAGAAAGAGAGTTGATGTTCTTGGGAGGAAAAGAGATAGAAATCAGCATGGCAGGAGGGGTGAGACAGTGAAGACAGTGAGACAAATGAAGCTTGACTTAAACAATTGCTTGGTGTTGGGGAATAGAAAAGGATGATTAGCTTAGATAGATGAAGGAAAGACTACAGAGTATTGAAACCTAGGCAGAAAATGACTGCTTTATCATTTATAGAAGGCAGGTTTGCTTTGAGAACAAGATTAAACTGTCTTCTAAGGTGTTTTACAACTTTCTTAAGGTTATGTAATTCTAAGTTTGAGCTTTTATGAAATAGGAAATTAGGATCCATTGTAGTATTTTGAAAATAGCATGATGAAAGCTTTAGGGAAGATATTCCTGGCAGCAACATATAAAATATTTTATATAGGGGAAGGTATTAGAGGGAGGGAGACCTGTTGGGTTATTGCAACAATCTAGGCAAGAAACAGAGAGGCTAAACCAAGGTTCCTGGCTGGTGGACATGCAGAAGAAAGAACAAGGGAGAGAGACCATCTATCGCAGCTCCTTCGAGAGACTTCCACAGAAGAAGCAAACCAGCCATTGGTGCTAAAAAGAAAACAAAAGAAAACAAAAAAAATGAAAATGTGCCTTGGAGGGGCACATTTGAACTCATAAAGAAGTCATTTGATGTTCCACTTGTCATAATCAAGGTCAAAGGAAAGAGGGATAAATTTATATTGGGATCACAACTGAGATAGAAGACCATGTATGGCCAGTTTCTTGGAGGAACACGACACATTCACTTGTTTGAGTCTTAGTAAGATAATCTTAAAACCATGGTGGGAGGAGGAAAGAGGATAAATGACCAGGAGGGAAGTTTATCTTGGATACTGTGTACTGGTTATGCCAAACTCTTGCCCCTTATCCCAGTTCCATTGATACAACTAGGCTGACCCTCACAAGTGGACAGTTCAGGATATAGAGGAGAATAATGTATTCTCTAGAGAGAGATGGGGTCTCTCTAAGGTCAGTTTGTTTAATTTCTCACCTCTGGTGTCAAAATCAGGCAGGTGACAATTGGCTAGAAAGCTGGGAGTTCCTAATGAGAAAAAAAATGAGGAAGAGAAGTTGAAAGGAGCAGGGAGACAGGGAGGGTACCAGCCAGGAAGGAAAAGAGAACACGCCCAGAGTAGGGACACCTGGTTGTAAGAAAACCACAGGTTTTCAGCTTACCACAGAGACATTCCCAAGGAAGAATATATAGGACTTTGGCATACGAGAATGAGGAGAGTGAAAAGTCAAAGAAACTTCAATGCTTTAAACAAGAGAAAACGATAGTGTTGTGAAACGAAACCAGGATATTGGAAAGAGTGTTTAGTCTGGGTCTGTGCACGCATTGGGAAAAATGATTTTGGACATGCTGAATTTGAGAACAGTAAGTAGAGACACCCAGCAGGTAATTAGAAATACAACAATGGAGTTTGGGAAAAGGTCAGGACTGGATGTGGCAAAAGGATAGAGCTATTGTACTGTGTCCCCTAGCAGCTTTCCTCTTTCTCATGGCTTCATTGAAGGTTAATGACTTAATTCAAATGGTAGAATTTTGGGAAGGCCATTGGAGGAGATTTGTGAAGTCAAGAAAGCTTTTTTCAAGTACCTCTAAAAATCATACCTGGTAGGTTTACTCGTGGGTTAGCTAAACCTTAGTAGAAAGCTCACTGTTCAACTCTCTCTCTCTCTCTCTCTCTCTCTCTCTCTCTCTCTCTCTCTCTCTCTCTCTCTCTCTCTCTCTCTCTCTCTATATATATATATATAATATATATATATAATATATATATAACATATATATATAATATATATATATTATATATATACATACACACACATGTATATGTATAAAATGATAGAACCTCTAAGATGAAATCTCAGAAGCATGTAGTCCATCTCTTCTACAAATGGGGGTCAGTCAGCCTTGTCTTATTAAGGCTTCTTATCCACATGCTGTTGGATAGCTCTAATTGTCAGGAGGTTCTTGCTTATATTCAATCAAAATTTGTCTTCTTGTAATTTCTATCCATTGGCTTAAATTCTTCCCTTTGGAGGCGCTTGGAATAAATACATTCACTCTTGCACATGGAGATAGGACAGCCTGTAGCACTGAACTTGCTAGTTAGGTGACCATGGGCAAGTCACTAGATGGTAATGACAATAATGGCTGGCATTTTTACACCAGCTGAAGGTTTGCAAAGAGATTTATATATATTGTTTCATTTAGTCCTCACAACAATCTATGAGGAGATACAGTGTGACAATGGCCAGAGAGCTGACTTTGGATCCAGGAAGATTTGGGTTCAGATCCTTCCTTTGACACATATTGGCTGTTTCACCTTAGCCTGGACAAGTCATTTAACTTCTCAGGGCTCCAAGCAATTCTTTAGGACTATTTCAGTTGGGGCAGCAAGGTGGTACAATAGATAGAGCACTGGCGCTGGAGTCAGGAAGACTTGAGTTCAAATCCAACCTCAGACACTTAGTTGCTATGTGAACCTGGGAAGTCACTTAACCCCATTGCCTCCAAAAGAAAGATGATATAATTTGCTGAAGAAGTGTGCCGGTAGAGAGTTACATCACCCAAGAGTTCCCAATAATAAGGTGTTGGAACCCAGATCTCCTAGATGGAAGAACCAGCTCCTGGGAGAAGACATTCTTCATTTCCCTGCCATGTGGTGTGCTGTGGCCTTCTTTGATTGATAGAAGGAACAGGCCCAAACTACCCACATGGGACACTCTCTCTTTCCCAGTATACTCCAGATAGCGTAAAGGTCCAAGTTCACCCACAGCCTGAGGGTGAGTGCCATGAACTGATGGGTTTGTCCCCCACCTTTTAATCAGTGATCTGGAAAAAGTGTTGGGGTTTCATTTTGGACTGTTTGGTTTCATTTGTCTTTTCTAGTTCTAGTGATAGGTGAGAGAATCCCCACCCAACCCAGAATCAAGCCATGGGGACCATGGAGGCAGGATTCCAGGTTGGATTTGCAGCCAACTGGCCCAGCAGGGAAGCCCTGAGAAACCAGGGTGCCTGACTCAAGACCTAGGGGAACTGTGGACTTGGAACTTGGTGGTGATTGGACTCTATAGGAACTGAGTTAAACTGTGAACCTAATCCCCTTCCCCAATCCCCCTTAACGTGATATAGGGGGAATTACACTTGCAGATATTGCATGTTTATTCTTGCTACACCTTTGAAGTAATATTCCTTTGTAACACCTAATCTGACTGTCAAGTGATGAAATAGAACTGGAGTGCAAGGAACTTCTAAAATTTGGGAAACACCATGAGTGGAGACCAGAGCCAAATGGAAGAAAGCCTAAACACCTCCCTAAGCGACCCTGGGGTGAAATGTAACACACCTGATCTTCAGACTGCTACGTCTATATCAATGACATCACAGATCCAGTTTCTATCCCCTGCTTTACAGGGTAGGAAGCTAAGACTAAGAGAGATTATATACAACTAGTAAGTGTCTTCTTGACACAGACCCCAACATTATTTACCATGCCATGTTGACTCTATGACTTTGCTAATCAAACCTCAGTTTCTTTATCTATAAAATGGGTGCAGAGAGTAAAAATATATGCACCTGTCTCCCTGTGTTCTAAGGAAAGGGCTTTATAAACCTTAAAGTGTTACAGAAATGTGAATTAATGCTGGTACTAGGTGAAACATCTTCAGGTATTTGAAGATAGCAATCTTGTCTCTCCCTTAAATCTTCTCTTTGAGTTACCATAGGCATGCCATTCATTGACTCTGGTGGTTCCTGACACAGGCAAGATTAAAATCCAGAACTTGGATTGATTGGGAGGTCATTCCATGCCCCTTTCTGCAAAGATCTGTGTTCCTTTATCTCCATGAGTTTTCAATTTATAACCCAGAGTTAAGGACAGTCCAGAGCCTATATACTTGTGTTTATTCAGAGAGGCCATAAAACATTCCCAGCTCTAAACCAGTCTTCAGAAGGGTCAATAGAGCCCCAACAGCTGTCTATAGATTAACCTGGGAGGACTGCTCTAATCTATGCCAATTCATTGACAAGAATTCTTGTGAAAAGGAGAGATGCCACTAATTCTGAAAGCTACACAGAGAGGCAGAGGAAGAGAATGTCATCTTAGCTGCCTTAATCAGGCATGATTTCAGGGGAAGGAGAAGAAAAAAAACAAACTCTTGTGTCATTTCCCAGGACTTGTTAGGGAGCCAGACACTCTGAAACTCGCATTTGCCCTGACAGTGACGAATAATAATATGCTGAATACATACATAAAGAATGTTTGGGAACGTTTCGCCTTGTAATACCAGGGTGGCAAAGTCGGAATGTTGATCCACAGCTGCGGTTTGGCCTGCTACCCCCATCCTCCCCCATCACCCCAGGAGACCTCATTTGCGGGGAGCACTGGGGATTGAGCACTGTGCCAGCAGCACACCGATCTCCAACTACGAAGCCTGTAGCGTCCCTCTAACTGTCAGGGTGCAAATTGACAAGCCCTGAACAGAACCTGGGCAGCCCCAGAAAGGCGAGGCCCAGTGGGTAGCAGGAAGGACTGCTCCACACTGGTCAGGAATAGGGAGAGGCCAAGTAGTGCCCTTGATTTTTATTTCTCTCCAAGACTTATCTTAAAGATATGGAGTAGCCCCTCCCCTCCCAGGGTGTGCCTCCGAGTTCTCCAAAGGAAAGGGAGCAAGGCCCGGAGAAGATGGAACAGGCTTTCTCAGAGGACCAAATACATGCATAATTCAAAGAAACTTCCCCAGAAAGCTGGAAATGGGTACATACCTCATTTAGGCATTGATTAGCCTCCATCGGCAGAAGTTCCAGCCGGGAGGTTTCTCCAAGGCCTCTTGCTTGCGTTAGACCGTTCCTGAGCCCTGGAGGGATCACACAGGATATCTTCGCTCTGACAGGTGTTTGGTTTTAAAAAAATGAACCAACAAGCAAAGAAACCCTCCCTGTGTCTGAGGTGCTCTGTGCATCCTTCACGAGACCGGGAGGCTAGAGAAGGTGGAGGCTGAGGAGTTTCCAGTGAGGAATGAATTATTGGACAGACAACTGTCTGGGCAACTGGGCTCCATTTTACACAACGGAGGTCCTGCTGGAAAAAAAAAAAATGTTCCTTTTACCAAACAAGATAACTCTGCTATGAGCACAGCAAAATGTAAACTGTATAGGATTCTCTTTTCAATATGCAAGTGAAGCTTTCTACTCAAAGGAAGATAGCTGTGGATCTTTTGGGGAAGCAATTATTTTGTAACCAGAGACCCTGTCACACAGTAAACACTTCAGTGCTTCTCCTTGCTGTTTGTCTGAATTTTTGAATATTGGATTTGCTTAAAGTGAGGCTTACCATTAAGACGATGAATATATTATATGACCTTTGCAGACTAAAAAAAATTCATTTTTTAAAGTCCCCATAGAATGGGTAAATGATGCTCTCTCCTTCATTTCCCAAATGAAAGAAGTTAATTGGACAATGACATACGACCAGAGCTATCAGAGAAATTTAATTGAATAATAATAATTTAATAATGAAAATAACAATATTATACATGAAAGCCACTGAAATCAAGGAAAAGATCAGATGATAATAAAAAAATTTAGCACCTACCAAATAAATACCTTTCAAGACATGATTGGTGGCTAAAATTATATCAGAAACTCCCTGTCTTTCATAGATTGATAGATGGCAAATCTTCATACCATCAATACAGTCCTTGCTACCTTTGAGAATGCAATCAATAAGCTGTACTGGTAGCAGACCCAACTGTTGCCTACCATTACCCTGACATAACAGTCATCATAAAAACTTAAGAACAGTGTTTTTAATAGATGTTGCCATGCCAAATACTCCTTATCTGTAAGCTGTGTGTAACCAAAAAACCCTTTAGAAATATAGAGATACAGAAAAATAAAATGAAGAACAGGATGAAATACATACTATTCCCTTCATTGACTGCCACATGAGTTGTACTGAAGATGGTTTTAGCAAGCCTACAGAAAATATGCTTATACACCAATACTTTAAGTCAATTACAAAAAACCAATTATTTTATTCACCTGTGTAATTGTCCATAAAATATTAAATATAAAGAATAATAGTGGTGTAGTAATTTATCCCTAGATAATTTCTATCCAAATTTCATCAAATCAGATGAGAAAGATAATTTTTCTAAAATAATGATAGTAACAGCAACAACTACAGTGTTTGAGGAATTTCTTTGATTGACTTAGTACTTCATTGCAATGCAAGGACTTAAAAAATTCTCAATGGACTCTTGAAGCAAAATTCCTTCCACATTCAGAGAAAGAATTATGGAATTCGGTAACAGAATGAAGCAGACCATTTTCTTTTGTATTATGTTCTGTTTTGTTTTATGATTTCTCCCATTCATTTTAATTCTTCTATGCAACAAGACCAAGGTGAAAATGTATTTAATAGGAGTGTATGTGTAGAATCCATATAAAATTTTATGCCAACTCAGAGAGGAGTGGGGAGAGAGGGGAGAAGGAGGGGAAGGGAAGGGAAAAAATCTAAGATATACGGAAGTGATTGTAGAACACTGAAAACAAACAAAATAATTTAATTAAAAAATAAAATAAAACAATGATGATAGCTGGCACAGTTTTTCTTGAGTGACATAAGGGTAATTTTCAATTTTTCAACATCATGATGCTTTGAATTCCTAGTTGTGGGGGAGAACACATGATGAACATACTTGCTGGCTAGAATTAGGTATTAATATACTTAAAAATTTTTTAATTTGGCTTTTAAGTTTTGGGGTAATTAAGAAAAACTCATGCTTGGCATATATTGTTTTATTTACTCTTTATAATAACTATGAGGTAGGCACCCAAACTACTATTAGCCCCATTTTCTGGATGAGGAAAGTGAGGGCTCAAGTGACCACTTATGTGAGGTCACAAAGCTAATAAGTATCAGAAGTGGGATTCCTACACAGACATCTTCTGACTCCAAGTGCAGTGGTCTTTCTGCTATTCTGTACTATACTGCCTTCCTCCTTGCTCTCCAAAGTCACAAAATCTCAGCAGTCAATTAATCCAGCCTCTAATCCTTTGCAATAATCCTGTCCAATAAAAATAAGTCACATTTTCATAACCAGTTTATAAAACTCCATTTCTTACTACAACCCTGTGAGATAGATAATGTAATTATTGATGTGCCCATTTTATAGACTGAGAAACTCAGGCCCCAGGAGATGAGGTGACTCATGAGAGGTATCAGGTAAGGTCATCAGAGAGAAAGAACTAAAACCAGAGTCTTCTGATTCCTAGTTCAGTGGTCTTTCCATTGCATTATTACTACCTCTCCAGCCTGCTTCTCTTCATCATTTTGGACAAATGGTTATTTAGCCATTTCCTTAACATCTCTAGTAACTGCTGGTTCACTACATCCCAGGGCAAGCCAGTCTATTGTTGGACAGCTCTGCCTTTTAGCTTCTCCTCCTAATGGGTAGGTGAAAATTGACCACTTCTGTGTGCCCCACTCAGTTCTCTCAGTTTTTCTAACAAAATGTTTGCTTCCTCTTTCCCATGACAACCTAAGTCCACTTAAGAATCTCAAAGAGTGTCATAAAATTCTCCGTAAGATCTCAGAAACCAAATGGATGTTAATTTGCTTTGGTTTAATAAAGTCTGGCCAATATGTAGCACAAACTAAATCTGGCTACACAAATAGAAATGGGAATAGATGTAAATGGAATGACAAATATGCAAATCTATTTTGTAACTTTTACCATAAGGTGAGGGAGAGGTCTGCAGAAAAGAAAGACACAGGTGGATCAAAGTGAGTTTCAGTAGATTCTAATTATACCAAATTCTCTTGTTAGTCAGGTACCAGCTGGTTCTGTCAAAGTCTGACAAAGGTCTCTTGATGCAAAAACCATTTTCCAACTTGAGCCCAACCTGACCCAGAGAAAGGGCCAGAACTAGGAAGCAGGACATCGGACTGGAAAGATGTGTAGGAGGCTCTTCAGAGGTTTCAGTCAGGAACACTGGATTGAGAGATTCAAGGGACTCCTGGTCAAAGCCTGCCTGACTTAAACCTATCTTGGGCTCAGTTCCTCATCTATAAAATTATTAAACTTCTTGAAATCCAACAAGATAATTTTATTATAGTCTCCAATCATAGAAATGTTTTTTTTAAAACCAAAAATGATCCAGGTCGATTTCATAGACCTTTTGGTTTACAAAGCCTCTGTGCCTGTCCTATAATATGACCGTTTCTTTATTTCTAAAATGAGTTAGTCTCTCTCTAAAAGTCCTTTGCAGGCTTTTAGCCTTCTATGGTTTTATAATTCTAAGAACCTTTCTAGTTAATGTTTAGAGGAGGGTTCTATGGTCTAAGGACCTCACGAACTCTCACATTCTGTTCTATGACTTTGCACCTTTAGAGATGAGAACAATACAAACTCTTGGACAGATTCCGAGAAATTTTCTTTCTCTTCATGGTAAGGAGTGGGGACAAGCCATTATTTTCTCCTTGTGTTTTCCCCTAGTTTGACAGTCGAGTTTATTTCAATTCCCATCTACTTTTCAATGGTAAAGTACTTCAAAAATCATGCAAACAAAATTTTAATTATGTTCTAGTTTTCAAATTTACAGGATCAGGCCAGATACAGAATTGGCTGTCACAGAGGGAAATATTTGTAGGAAATAGAAATCAATCATTTGGGTTTATGGGCCCAATACCTTTATCTTTTAATTTTTCATTTCAGTCTAATTTACATTCAATTCAAAAGCATATTATGTAAATCCCAATATTGCTCCTGATAGGACAAGCTACTCAAAGCTCAATGATAACTTCTTTATTAATTGGATTTTTTCATTGCCAAGTACTTCATACAATAGATTTCCTTTCATTTACTTAGGAAGAAATTCCATATACTAGAATACAAATTCCCTAAGACACAACATTGTATAATGGGAAAAGCCCCATTGGGTTTGAACTCAAAACCTGAGGTTTAAAACCTGGCACTTCCCATTCACCAGCAGAGTGGTCTTGGCCAATTATTTAACTTCTATAAATCGTAGTATCTTGTTACATAAAATAGAGATAGAAAGTCTTGCTCCACCTGTCTTGTATGTCCAGTATGAAGATCAAGTAAGAAATGTTGTCAATCAGTTTTACAAGTCTAAACCCTTTCAGAACAAATAAAGGTATTTTCTCATATTTCTGCTATAGAATGACTAGTATACAATGGTCACTTTTTCTTAGCTATCCAGGTTAGCAAATTATGCATCCTTGATGTCATGCATACTCTATTATAGATGGAATAGACCCAAAAGGAACTAATGATTAAATAAAGCTTTCTTGGCTCAGGGTGGATGAGGGGAGGTCTCAAGGGACCTATTCTTTTGGCTCCATATACTTTTTCTGTTAATCCTGGGTGCCACTAATTCAAAATCCCTCCAGCTTCTGTCCTGGACCCTCTTTTCTTCTCCTTTTATACTATTTTGCTTGACGATATCATCACCTCCTATGAATTTAATTACCATCTCCATGCTGATGATTCTCAAATCCACCTATTTTGCCTGAATTCTCTGATCTCCATTCTTATGTCTCTAATTTCCTTTCACATATCTCAAACTGGATATCCAGTAGATGTCTTAAATTCAACATGTCCAAAATAGAACTCATTATTTTTCTCTTAACTCTCCCCTTCCTATCTTTCCTATTAATGTAGAAGGCAGCACCATCCTCTTAATCTCCTAGACTTGCAAACTAGGAGTCATCCTGGACTCCTCACTATCTTACTCTCACCCCTATCCCCCATATCCAGTATGGTGCCAGGGTCTGTTGATTTTTACAGAAGACTGAGCATTCTCCCAACCTTGACCTTACCAAGAGTCCCAACTCTTTGGTGTCCTTATTGTGTCCTTATATCTATTCTCTAGGTCTGTCCCTAAAATTGGGAGACTTGTATGAGTTTCTAATTCAAATCCTTCAGAACATTTTTCAAGTATCTTATATTCCATCTTTGCAATATATTGATCCATGATGACTAGAACTCAAATTCACAATAAAGAAGAAAGCAAGACATGAAATATCACACCAAAGTAATGCAACAAAGTAATGCTAGAAAAACGTGGTAGTTAGCAAGTAACAGTGAAGCAAATGTGTAATTCATCAGCAATGACAATAACAACATTCAATTTGCATACTGACAAGCAACTAACTAGAATTGAGTGTTATAATTAGCATCATTGAATGCAGTATCAGTCAATAAACATTTATTAAACACCTACTATACGCCAGAAGTGTACTGAGGGCTAAAATGTAGCCTGCTGAATCTAGGCTTTCAAATGTAAATTCGTATGCGAATTTAGTAGATTGAGTCCAATGGAGACAACTATACTGTGTATAACCAGAAACCCAAATACTATACAAAAGAAAGTCAAGAATAGAAATAGGTCTTTTAAAAAATTAGGCTGCACAATTTTAGTGGGGAAAGAACAAAGTATATTTTAGAAAGAAAGCAAATTGTATGTTAAAACTATAAAACTCAACAGACAAAAATTCTTCTCAATAGTAGAAAGATTGTTGAGCTAAAATAATCTCCAAGTTCAAAGCATCCAAGAATTGAAACTGCATAGAGAAGATAAAGCATTAAAAATAAAAAATAAAATGTTCATAGTGAGGGTATCTACAATACTTGTAGAAGTCATGTTGGAAAATCCTGCTTAAAAGATGCAAGAAACAGCTGGCAAATCGTTAGAGAAAAAAATTTAAAATAAAAAAGGCTTTTTTACCTTTAGACAAGTTCCCACTTTGAGCAGTGGAAGTAGTGTGCTTCTAGTGTTGTGTGTTCTGAAAGAGGAAAGCATAGTGAGCAGAAAGGGCTAGTAGCTACCCGCTCTTGGCTGGCCCCCACTCTTTGACTCTAGTGGGGCAAAAGTGTCTCCTTTCTCTCTCCTCCTTTCAGATATTATTTGCTCTCTAGTTATAGCCTGCAAGCCCTACCCGTGGGGTGAAGGGCTTCCTGTTAAACTTGCCAAGAGAGGATCCAAAGAAATCAGGGGCATCTGAAGACACCTCTGCGGAGGGAGCTGACCTCAGTCAGTTATCTTTCCCTTCTTCTATCTTGACTGCTAGAAGCAGGCTCATTTGCTCTAATTATTGGTTCAGATTCACTTACCATTTCTCTGCTTTTGAAAAGTTATAAAATAAAGAATAAATAAATTCTTGTTCATTTCAAGCTCCCAACAGAGAAAAAGTCAGCAATTAGAATCTCTCTCTGCCTCTCTCTCTCTCTCTCTCTCTCACACACACACACACACACATATATAACAATGATATTTATATAGTATATCATATATTATACTATATGTAATATTTATATAGTATGCCAGACATAGTGTTAAGCACATTACTTATTCTCACAACAACCCTAAGAGGTGGGTGCTATTATTGTTTCCATTTACAGTTGAAGAAACTGAAGCAAACAGATATTAAGTGACTTGCTCAGGGTCACACAGCTAGTAAGTGCCAGAGAATGGATTTGAACTCAAGTCTTCCTGAGTTCTATTCATTACATTACCTACGTGTATGTGTATGTACATATGTGTGTATACACACACACACATATATATATATATATATGTATATCCACTGATATCCATCCATCCATCCGTCCTATCTATTCATCCAGTTGCTTCATTTAATCCCTTAAGGGACACAGAAAAACAATGAATAACCTCTGAGATATCTTAGAAGGATTAGTTTCTTTCCAAATGAAAAACAGAAAGAATATGAACTCTTAGTGAACAAGGATTGGAAAACTAAATTTATTTCTCTCTTGACAGACCAGGAAAGGTGGAAGGGAAACAGAGGACTCACTAGAAATGACAGAATGACTGGTTCTGGTCCCAGCTAGCAATGGACATGGCCCTCTCCCAGCAGCCTCTGTTATTCTAGTGCCTCAGATTTCTCTCCTCACCACCCAGGCTAGTGTTTTGGTTGTGCTGTGACACTTGGGGGCAGTGGTGGTACTGCCCTTCCCTTTGCCATAGCTTCTCCTCCTAGTTGTACTGCCACTGTGAGGCACAAAGCTCAAAGAATTCAAAGGAAGAGGAAAAAGATCCATTTGTAATAAAGATATTTGTGGCCACACTTTTTATTGTAGCACAAAACAAGAAACAAAATGTATGCCTTTCAACTGGGCAAATTGTGGTATAAACAAAATGAATATAATAATGGTGTACATAAGAGATGACAAAAAGGACAGATTCAGAAAAACCCCAGGAAGATTCGTACGAACTGATGCAGAGTGATGTGGGCAGAATCAAGAGAAATGTTTATATAACAACTATAACAACACAACAGAAAATGACTTTGAAAAACTTAAGATTCCCTATTAATGAAATAACAAATCACAACTCCAGAAAACTGATGACCTCTTTGCAAAAAGATGGTGAACCAGAGGTGCAAAATGAGTCATATGTTTTCAGACAAACTCAATGGGTTCGTTTGTTTTGCTTGACTATACTTGTTTGTCACAAAGGAAGGCTTTTATTTGGGGAGGAAATAGTTGTGGCAAGAATCTGGTAGGTGGTGCTAGTAATACAAAAAAGGAAAAGAAAAAATCAAGTGTCAACGAATCATGAACAAATATATAATAACATACAATTATAAATTAACACCCAAAGTAACTATAAAGGATATAGAAAGATGCTATCTGTATCCAAAGAAAGTACTAATAAATAGTTGTATAGAATAATTTCATATAGATAGATAGATACTGACATCTTTCTATCATCTATCTATCTATCTATCTATCTATCTATCTATCTATCTATCTATCTATCTATCTACCTACCTATCCCTATTTGTGTCTAATAATAGACATCTCTAAGGTGGGGGTAGGGAAGAAAAAAGGAAAAAATTTACATGATAACTTTGTTACTTTGTTGTGTATTTCAAAGGAATAGTAAGTTGTACATAGTAGACCTGAAGTTTCTTGTGCAATTATCTTCTTTATTATACTATATTATGGAAGTGCTTGTTTTATTCCATAAGTTAAAAATAAAATAAAATAAATATATGTAGCAATAGCTGAAGGACTAGGCAAGTAGGTCAGTATTGATACTACACTGTGAAACTGAATATATACCTTAAAAAAACTGTTTATAACTGAGATTCTTGGTTTTATATAGAATTCTCTTTTCTATTCTTTTTATTTGGAAATTTTAGAATTAAATTCATAATAACAGTTAAGGATTCAAACTCTTTGAGGGCAGAGATCTTATCATTTTTGTTTTTGTATCAAGAATGCGCTGTACAGTGCTTAGCACAAAGGAAACATTTATTAAATGCTTGATAATTAGTTTGTTTCACCAAGACCTTATACATATCAGGTGCTTATTACATGTCAATTAAGTTGAGATGATTACCATAAAGGAACTCTGTGATAAAGGTCCAGGGATCATATCTCTCCTCATTTTTCCCCTCTGAAAAAGTTAACAAAGATCTGACACTTCCTAAATTAGTGCCAACTTATCTTTAGAACACAATTCTGCACAAAGGCTTGTGTAGCCTTTGTTACTGGGAAGCTTGAAGGGGTTGCCCTTGCCTGAAGAGGGAAACTTTTGGGGAAATTCTATTCCCTGGGAACTTTCAAAAAGAGTCTATAGAGATAAGGGTAGTGTTGAGAACTTGAGGTTAGCCATTTAGAATAGGAAATGTGGCACCTTTGTAGGTAAGTATTAGTCAGGAGGAGAGTTATTTGCCTGAATTTATGGATGAGAGTCATACTGGTCTGGAATGGTGGGGGAAGGTTTGGGTAGAAATTTTAAGAAATACTTGCAACTTCAAGACCACTTGGTAAAATATGAAGCTCCTGATTACCAGGCAAGTCTTCTGAACCTGTCTGTCCATCTGAATGATAGACTGTGAGGTTAAAAGAGGGATCAAGGGAGGCTGCGTGGAAGGAGTATGGGACTTGGGAGCAGAGGAGGTAGGTTTGAATGGTGGTTTTGCTGCTTTTTCCCTTTGAGAAGTAACTTCATTTCTCTGGATCTCCACATTTCTCTGGAAAATATGAAATTTCTTCCTATTTCATATTAAGATCTAGGACTAGTTGACCTTTAAGATCTCTTCCAACTCCAACTCTGATCCTATGAACTCTGGATGAATCAAAGTGGGAGTTATGGAAGGACATCAGAAGCCCTGGGCCTATTGTTGGAATAGTCTCATTCTTGGGGTCTCTGTGCCTTCAGGATCTCCCCTTTCCAGGCCATACTTCATCCTTACATCCTTTGTACCATTGTGTGTTCCTTTAAGGGAAGCCCTTATTAATAAATTGCATCTAAGCTGTGTTTTACAGATTTTTGAGTAGTTCTGTTCTGCAGTTGGAGAATTATTGCCAGAGAGTGTATGAAAAGCCTGACTCTCCTCTTTAGAGTAAGTCCACCTCCAAGAGGAATCTGAGATCTATGACAATTTGGAGCAGGGAACTTTGCTGGGAGGACCCTTTACAATCCACGAGTAACACCTTAAATATTTGTCTTTTATTTTCAAAAATTTATTTATCATTTGTTGTTTTACCATCTTCATTTTCAAATACATCCTTTCCCTCTCCTTTTCTTTTATCCAATGAGCCAGCCCTTCTAACAAAGAATTTTTTAAAAAGGGGAAAAAAAAGCAAAGCAAATACACTGTGCCACATCCACAGTCCTTCCACCTCTGCAGGGAAGGAAGGAAGGTTCTTCTCCTGAGCCAGTCTTAATCATTATACATTGTATACTGTATTATGTATTTTTGTTCTTTCAATTTATTTTGTTGTAGTCATTGTGTATGTTGTATTCCTAGTTCTAGTTACTCTGGTCTATATGCATTCATCTTAATCTTGGATTAATTTCTACAGAACATTTTACTATATGTCTCTCTGCACATCTCCACAATCCATTTTTTTTGTAGTTATGTTGCAAAAAGAATTCAATCCACTGTCTCTTTGTCGTCATAAATCCATGGACTCCTTGGTCATGATTGCCTATCTTCTGTAGGCTTGTCGATTTTCTTGCACTGCTTGGCACATTATTTTTCTGAATGTTTATGTCAGGGTTTGGGAGGCCAGAGGTAGGCGAGGTGGGGAGAGGCATTGGTTCTTAGAATCACTCCTCTGCTTCCCCCCGTGTTTTGAATATTTACTACATGTTTGCTGTTTTCTCATCACCTAGTATCTACTCTGGTGACCAGGATTTTGTAAAAATAATTATAAACGGTTCAGTAAGTACATTAGTCACTTCTCTTAATTTCCTAAGCTGGATACTTATCACTCAGAGTGGCTGCTTTCTTGGATATACATGGTTCCCAAATGTTATAATCACTATGCCTGAACTTCATCAAGAGCTATTTTCAGCAGGTCCTTCCTATTTCCAAATTCCTCAAATTTCTTTCCTTGTCAAAAATGATTTTTTATAAAGTGAAATTTTGTGGGAATGGTATTGTGGTATGAATGCTGGAGTGGGAATTGGGAGAGCTGAATTCTGGTTCCATGTCTCTTTTTAAATAGTTCTGGACCCTGCACCCTGGACCCTTGACTTTCCTTTTCTGGTCCTGATTTTTTAAATCTATAAAATAAAGACCCAGAAAGGCAACCAAGGATTCCAAGACTTGGACTTGGAGCCAGCAGAGAATTTATTGAAGTCTTGTCTCACTATCTGTTGGAGCATGGACACCTCAACTATGTTTTATGAGCCTCATTTTCCTCATCTGTAAGATGGGTATGCTAGTATGTGCACAACTTATCTCATGGGATTGTCTTAAACTTCAAATGAGATACTATATGTAAAGAACTTTTTTTAAACTTTGAAAATAAACCAAAGTAATGATGAGATGACCAGAAAGTTTACTTCTAACTCTAACATTCCATGATTTTAAGGTCCCTCCTCAAGCTGATATTCTACTTTATTACTCTAAGATTCTTTCTCTCCAGGATCGTGGCAGAGCTAGTCTTTACTGCTCTCTACAGCTGATTGTTAAATTTTCAGTGTGTGCATTTACAACTTGAAAATCAGCAAAACCACAAATCAGGGTTCGATTTATTGTTTTGTTCGTTGTTGAGTCTTAAGAGAGTGACAGAGAAAATCTAATAATGCAAATTAATCTTAAAGTTGCCCCTTGAGTATCCTTTTTCCAAAGTTGGTTGTTAAACATTTACCAGCACACTGTTGCTGCTAGCTCTCAGATTCTCTGAGAAATAGATGGTGAATAAGGATATATAATAAAGAAAAAAAGCTCACGCAAACATACAAGAGTATAGTCAGAAGAGTTAGATGCTAGTCAATTTAGCCCCCGGCTAGATTGATCTTACTTGAGAAGATGGCACTGGGGGAGAAAAGGAATGAGGTCTTTTCATTGATCTTATACATGACATATTCACTTGTTTTGAATTATTGGGGTTGGACTGGGGAAGAGAATGTTTCTTACTGAACTTGTCAGAAATCACAAGATTCAAGAGTTGGAAGGGAGTTTAGCAGCCATCCAACTCAACCCATACCTGAAAAGAATCCCCACCATACTAGGACCTAGAAACTTTTCCTGTTGTTTTGTTGCTCAACTATTTTTCAATTGTATCTGATTTCAGTTGTATCCAATCTTCATGATCTCATTTGGGAATTTTTTTTTTTTTTTGTGAAGATACTGAACTGGTTTGCTATTTCTTCCTCTAGGTCATTTTACAGATGAGGAAACCAAGCCAAACAGGATTAAGTGATTTGCCCAAGCATACACAGCAAATAATTGTCTGAGGTCAGATTTGAACCCAGAAAGATGAGTCTTCCTGACTCCACAAACTCTATGCATTATGGCACCACCTAGCTGACATCAAATCTAAATTTGCCTTTTTGTCACTTCTTCCCATTTCTCCTGGTTCAGTCCTCTGTGAGTCAAACAAATTAATCCCTTCTTCATGTGAAAACACCTTCAACTACCTGAACAGTTCTCTCAGCTCCTGAGTCTTCCTCACACTGAACATCTACATTTTCTCCAACCGATTCTCAAAGCCATTCGCCATCCTAGCTGTCCTCCACTAAACACTCACCAATGGTCTTCTTAAGCTGTGATGTCCAGAATTGAACACAGTACTCTAATGGATTCTGGCAAGGGCAGAAGGCAATGGAACTTTTGACTTCCCTCTTCCTAGAAGTCTTGTCTCTCTTAATGCAGCCAAAGATTGAGGGAGTTTTTTGGCTGCCACTGCTGACTCGTGCTGAACTTGCAGTCCACTAACACCTCCAGATCATTTTCAGAACAACTGTGGCCTAACCCTACTTCCTCCATCCTCCATTGTGAAGTGGAGTTTTTTTACCCAAGTGTAAGAAGGGGAAAGCCTCTGTGCATTACAAATATTGTCTCATTTGATGTAGTTGCTATTACGAGCGTTAATTTACAGTTGAGAAATACGTAGACAAAAGTTAAGTGCCTTGTCCAGGGTTCCACAGCTAGTGAGTTTGTGTGGCTGGATTTGAACTCAGCTCTTCCTGCCTCCAGGTCCAGCACTCTATCCACTGCATTACCTACCTGCCTCACTGAGTAAGACTACATTTATCCTTATTGAAGTTCATCTTATTAGATTCAATGTAACGCTCTTGATTGTCAAGAACTTTTCGAATCCTGTTTGTCATGCAATATGTTAGTTGTCACTCTAAGTTTTGTGTCATCTGCAGATTGATGGGCTCACCTTTAATCCTTAATCTACAACTTTGTCCAAGTCATTGCCAAAAAATGTTAAACAACATAGGACTGAGTACAGATATTTAGTTGCCTCCTGCCATATTCACATCAAACTGGGAACACTACTTTGTGGGTCCAACCATCCAACCATCCATCCAAATTCTTAAGCTCTCATTGTATTAGCACACCATTTACATCTCTTCATCTTCTCCATGAGAAGAGTATGAACTACTCCATCAAAAAATTTGCTAAAAATCTAGATTTGATATTCATATTATTGTTTTATATTCATAGCATTCTCATCTATTAGTTTAATAATTCTGTCAAAATAACAAATGAAGTTAGTCTGGCATGAGATGATCTTGATAAAGTCATGCCAGCTCCCTGTGAGCGCCCCTTCTGTACTTTCATAATTGTTTCTAGAATTTTCCCTGGAATCCAAGTCAAGCTCACTGTCCTAAAGTGTGCAGGCTTTGCTCTCTTCCCTTTTTTGAAAATCAGGACAGCATGGACTCCTCTTCAATCTTGTGGCACTTTCTCCATTTTTCATAGTGTTTCATGTATAATTGATGATTGCTTAGCCAGTTCTTTCAGGACCCGAGGACAAGGAGAAAATTAGGCTGATGATTTGAATTCATTGAGGACATCTTTTACTATCTCCTCCTTTGTGTTGGGTATCAGTTCCCTGATAGTCATTTTTCTTTTGGCATTTCCAATGCAAAAGTCCTTCTCCTTGATGGAAGAAAAAGAAGAATTAAGCAACTCTTCTTTCTCTCTCTTCTGTCAACTATCTGTCTTTAATTCTATTTTCCCTCTCAGCATAGTTGAAATGCCTCTTTTACTAATAGCAAGCATTTGTATAGAGAGCAGTTAGGTGATACAGTGGATAAAGGGCCAGGAGTCAGGAGGACCTCAGTTCAAATCCAACCTCAGACACTTAATAGTGATGTGACCCTGGGCAAATCACTTAATCCTGTTTGCCTCACATCCTCATCTGTAAAATGAACTGGAAAAGGAAATGTCAAAGCACTGTAGTATCTTTGCCAAGAAAAGCCCAAATAGGGTCATGTTGAGTTGGACATGACTGAAATGATTCAATGACAACAAGAAAGCATTTGAGGTTTATAGAGTGCTGTAACCCTAGGAAGTAGGTATTATTATAATGCATATTTTATATATTAAGAAACGGAGACATCATTTAAGCAACTTGCCTATAGCAAGTGAACAGAAGCAAGACATGAGCTCAGGTTTTCTTGACTCCATGTCTAGTACTGTATCCACTGCACCATCTGGCTGTCTCTGTTGTCTATAGTTTCTTTCATTAGCCTCAGTTCATTCTGAGTTTCAGAATTCCTTCCCCAATTTTTACAAGATCATGCCATGCTTTTATTATTCATTGTTACTTGTACTATTTCCTATCTTCTATCCACAGGTTCCCAAAGTGGGCAATACCATCCCATCAGGGGTGTTTGAAGGATCCAGGGGGGCAATAGTATCCTCAGGTCAATTGGGTGGTGTTAAATAAAAATAAGAGGGAGGTGGAAGCATAAGGAAAGGAAAGGAGAGAAGAAAAATTTGAAAAACCATTTGTGTTTTATCTGTTGTGTAACAGAGTTAAAGTTGTAGCGATTACATTATTTTCCAAATAAACATACAAAATATCAGTTATAACTGATCAGTGGTCAAGTCCCCCAACAGGTCTTAACAAGTAAGTGTTGGCAGACGAATGTGTGGTACATTGTCAGATAGTTCAGCATGCATCAGCAGGAATATGTGCATGCAATAACCTGTTTACAATATGATACCATATGGTTACATGAAACAATATTGCATCATCAGAATTTCAATGCAGGAAAAAACCCCACAAATTTACAATAAATTATTAAACTTAAGATGTCGTTTAAAAAAATGATATATTTTTGAAATGACTCAAATTTTTAAAAAGTTGTTAAAGGGTTAAATAAAGTAGATTTCTAGGGGTGTGTTGAGTAATTTTTTTTAAAAAAGGGGTGGTAGGTCAAATAAGTTTGGGAACCTTTGTTCTATACATTTCTGTCTTTCTTTTTTTAAAATCAAGTGAACTTGATTTTAAAATCAAGTTGACTGGTGAGTTTCCTGTGTATCTACATTGATTGTTTCAGATAAATCTTTTATTCTTCTTCTTCTCATCATTTGGAATTATTTCCCTTTGTGTAGTCAGAATTTTGTTCTCCCATCTCCCATTCCTCCTGGTCTGAATTCCTGCGTAACATAGCAACACTAGCAATTTCCCCCCAGAATCCTCTGAAAATTACTTTCCCAAAATTTAGGGTATGTCAGACTATTATTAGCTTTCCTTTACTCTACCACAAACTCTAGGAGGGGAAAATTATTATCTCCCTATCACCCCCTCCCATCCAGTTACCAATATTTATTTCTACCTTCACTATCAGTTCCTTATATTAGTGAGAAGCAGATTCAAAATAGAATTTTCCCTTATTGGTTCCTCTACTATTTGAAGGATGAAATTACTGGTCAACAACTCCACTACACTCTTACCTTGCACCAGCCTCTAATCTGTTTCATCAATTTAACCCACTTATCAAACTACTCCATCAATTTGCTTTACTCTCTAATCATTCCACTTATATTTTCTTACTTACCTTGCTTGCTATCTACCTTCTCCTTTGAACTCAGAGGGCTATTGTAGAAGAGGCTCATCTCAGCAGAGCATTGTAATAGATGGCCTCTGAAGTCCCTTCCAACTCTGAGATTCTGTCATTATGAGGAAGTCCAAACTCTCTGTTTCATAGATGATGAAACCCAGATTCAAAAAAAGTAAAATTATTTGCCCATGGTCACACAGATGGTATGTGCCTCAGCCAGTAGTTTGCTGAGGTCTGCCAAATCCAGCTCCCTTCCTGGGGAACATATACCCTGATCTTCACAATTCTGCCAAGGGCAGGCCCTACTTATTTTTCTTCCTGGGCATATTTGTAGCATTCTCGTCTCTTGAGACAAGCTTTACAGTCAAGTTCTTCTCAGTCTCAATTAGGAATAACACTCGTCTAATAATAATATTTCCAGGTGATGCTGGTTCAGGCAGGAAGGAAAAAAAACCCTACTGTAATATAAAAGTAGATTCCTGGGGAGAGTAGATAGGCAGAATAAAATCAATTCTGAAGTCTCTGCCTGTTCCAGGAGTATCCATTGAATGCATAATTAGGCCCTCTGTAATTATCAGTTTGAAACTGCCTAGGACACCAGGGCTCCAACTCCCTAGTTTACTTTACAAATGTAAAAAGTTAGAATTGCCAGTATTCTGTGAATGTTGCATAAATGCATCATTTGTATAAGTGACTGAAGAAGGGAAAGAAGGGAAAAGACATTAAAGAGGCATTTATTCTTCATTGAAAGTGTATAAAAGTAGCACACTCTTGTGACCCATGGGTCAGGCCCTGACCTCTGACTTGGTAGGCTAGGGTTAATGGCAAGGGCCCCTCTTTCATGTCCCAACCCACAATTTTTCCCAAGAACATCAGAATCCGACTTATTTTACTCTTCACAAAAAACTCTTAAGCTCTTCGAGAATTTGGAGTAACATTAGACATACTAGCAATGACAATGCTGATATAGAGAATGAGCAGGTAGCATGTATACGTCACTTTGAGATTTGCAAAGTGCTTTATAGATACTATGTAATTTGATTCTCATAAAAATATCAGGGGGGCAGGTGCTATTATTATGCCTCCTTCACAGATGAGGAAACTGAGACAGACAGAGGTTAAGTGACATGTCCAGAGTCACACAGCTAGTAATTAACCTCAGATCTTCCTGACCTCAACATACTCTCTACTGAACCTGCCTCAAGATACAGGAAGTCCTTCCTGCTTAACCCTTAGCAAAAGGGTTAGGATACTCCCCTCGACCCCCCAGGCCTCCCCAGAGATTCAGCTCACAATCCCTGAAAACTCACAGTATCAGTTAATGAAGTCCCTGCATTGCAATAAGATTGTGTCCTGGTTAAAAGTCCAGCCTCGGCCCTTCTCCTCTTCCTCTGATAAGTCAGCACGGTTCCAAGGGCCTGCTCTGTGCTAGGGTATTTAGTCAGCTTGGCACCAACGAACTAAAACTCACTCACTTCAGTCCACACCCAACCTCATTTCCATCCACTTTTGGCTCATCTTCCATCAGCTCCATGGGTGCCTCCAACACTAAGGAGGCAAAATGGTTTAATAGATAGAACATTGGTCTTAGAATCAGAAAACCCAGCCCCAAATTTTGGCTCAGATCCTTAATAGTGGGGTAAATTTCCTCAAGTCACTTAAATTCTCTTCTCCTGTTTCCCCATTATAAAATAGGAGTGATGATGATAAAGATGATAAATAATAATAATATCTACTTCACAGGGTTCTTATGAGGACCAAAAGAGAAAAAAACAAATGTGCAATGAGTTCTGAAAGCCTTAAAGTATGGTAACTGTTATCACTTACTTATTGTTCTTAGCTTTCTTACATGGTATACCTAGCTATTCTGATCTGAGACTATCCTCTTTCGCACATGGTCACTGACTTAGAAGACAACCAATTAACATGTTAAAAAATACATACACTTATACACATAGATAGATACATGCATACATACTTATAATATATACATAACGTCTCTTGCTCCAGTGATTCAGGCTCTCAGTTTGGTGTACACAGAGATTCACATGTGTCTGTGTGTATACATATATACATGTATAGATACACATACATACATACAATGTATCTATCTATTCATCCATCCATCCATGTTATAGGTAGACAATATATTCATATAATATGTAATGCATACACATATATTTGTCTGCATACAGATGTAGACATGCACACTCCCACATTACGCATAATGCACATATGTGCATATATTCACACAGGCACAATGGACATATGTGTAATGTACATAATATATTGCATATTTGTTCACAATGTGTGTTTATATACACACTATGCAAATTGTATGTTATATTAGTGCTATGTAATACACATGTTACACATGTACAGTGCAGACATACATTAACTAGAGATCACTTCATCAGTGTATTTATGGATATATATATTTTGTACATACATAGATACACTTGTCCACATGTATATACATATATTTATAGACCTCACTGATCATGTCTAGGCACAATGTATAGTATATACTCATATGTATGTATACAGTATACTTCAAAGTTTGAGGTGCATGGCACTAACATTCCAACTTTATTCAAGCTTTCTCTCTTCCTTGGCTGGACTTGGCTTGCTCACACCCAATTAATACTCGCATTGTCAAGTCAAAATATTCCTTAAAAGGACTGCCAAGTGACTATATATCACTCTCAAGGAATTAGAGGTAACCTTGGTGTGAGAAAAATACTCATGACTTTCACTCCTAAGCCCCTATCAGTGTGCTTCCAATTTATACAAATAAGTCAACAATGACAACATTAACTCTTGAACATGAAGTAATTACTAGAGAAGAAGGGAAAATAAGAATACCTGCATTATAACATTTACTAAATAGAAAGTAAAAGTAGGAATAACAGAAATATGAAATTCCGCTCATCAACTTGGGTCACATTCTCCCACCAGTGCAAAGTGTCAGGAGGTAGGGGCACAATGGACACAAAGTTACAAAAAATTACATGAGTAAGGAAACATATGTGTCCAGGGCAACTCAAGATCTGACTACTGGCCTATATGTCTGTGGACTGTTTGTACCACTCATTACCTGCAGAGTGAGAGCACTCCTCTTTTGAGTCTCTTTTCTGTTCAAAGCAATTACTTTAGAGAAGGGTGGTTTTCTCTCAGGTTCTTTTAATATTCTTATCTGAGGCTCTTATTGCTTTTAGGTCTTTTGAATTGTCTATGCAACTCCTTAAGCAATTTTTTCTCTGTATTCCCCACACTAATCTCCTTTTCCTGCCCTTGTCATAAAGAAAAAGGTCCACAGAAGAAAGGATATCACCACATAAATGTATCTGTATGTATACAGTGCATATTCACATACATGCACAAGTATATCATTGTACATAATGCTATATGTGTATATAGAGATGTATACACACACACACACACACACATATATATATATATATATATATATATATATAAAGACATGCATGCATACATATAAACAGAGAACAGTATGGTATAGTTGATAGAGGACTGGCCTTAGCATAAAGAAGAACTGAGCTGAAGTTCCACTTATGACGCATATTGGCTATACGGTCCTGGACAAGTCACTTAATCTTAGCACATAGCCTGAAGTACCAAGAGGTTAAGTTACAGAGAAAATGCCATTCTGCTTTAGTAGGGAGAGTTTCCTCAGCAGAGTCCCCTTTATAATTGAAATAAGAGCCCATCATACTTGCCTTAAAACTTTTTTTAAAAGTCTGTGTCATCTGACACGTTACCTTTCACTCTCAGCCTCATGTCACTGGAAATTTAATAAGCATGCTTTCTATGACTTTATCCAAGTCACTGATAAAATGTTGGCCTGGTCAGGGACAAATCTCTCAGGTACTTGTCCTGGACTTGAGAGTGAACTTGTGTCCAGTTATGCAACCAGTGCAGAATCTACCTAACTATATTATCATTTAATCCCTATCTTGTTCACAATGATTGTATGAGATACTTCATCAAGTGTTTCACTAAAAATCCAAATATCTTATATCTTCAGCATTTTCCTAATAGGCCAATGTGTTTATTTTCTAAAAAAAAAGATGTTAGTATGCCATAGTTGGATCTTGATAGAGACATGCTCGCTTTGAGTGATGACCATTTTCCTGTCTAAGTGCTCATTAACAATCCTGTTAATAATGCAGAACAGAATGAGAAAATAGAAATCAAGTTTACTTATCTATGATTTAGTCTCTAACTTCATCCTATTTTTTAAAAACTGTCATATGCTCTTCATCTCATTTGCCTTATCTCTCCTGTATGTCACACTTTCAAAGATCACCAACAAAGACTTAGTTATATTTTCAGAACCTGAAGATGTAGTCCATTCACCCTAGCCTACTAATTTGAATTCATTGAGTACATCTAGATGCTGCTTGACTATTCTCGCTTACCTTGAGTACTTACTTTCTGTTAACTCTTTCTGTTCTATCCTTTGTAGTTTAGTGATAATCCTTCTCCCTGGAAGAGAAAGTAGATGCAAAATAAGATTTGAGTTGATTTGTCTTGTCCATATTTATCATACTATCCATTCTCAGCCGTGGTCTCATCCCTTCCTTTAGAGGCCTCTTGCACAATATGTCCAACTGTGGCTAATCATATCAATACGATCTTGGAAGGTTCTACCGCAGGTCAGGCATAAATAATTCACATGATCATTTGGGAGGGAGGTGACTTAAAGAGTTCTATGTTTCATATTTCTTTTGAGCTACCATAATTCTGTTTCACTTAGAGAACACAGTGCCTTCTTTGATGTATACCACCCTGGACAATCTTGGGCCAGTGTCTTCCATGTCTCACAATCAAAGTTCTTCAGAGAGACCTTGAAAATGTCCTCGTAGAAAATGACAAATTTTGGAGGGGATTTGGGAAAATTGAGATGTTAATGCACTATTGGTGGAGTTGTGAATTAACCATTATGTAAAAGCAATTTGGAACTATATCCAAATATTTATAGCAGTTTTTTTTTTTCTGGTGGCAAAGAAATGGAAATGGAGAGAATGCCCATTAATTGTGCAATGGCTGAACAATTTGTGGTGTGTGATTGTGGTGGAATGTTACTGTGCTATAAGAAACGATGAGCTAGATGCTCTCAGAAAAACTTAGATAGCCTTTCATGAACTGAAGCAAAATAAAATAGGTAGAACCACAACATTGTACATAGTAACAGCAATATTGTAAGACAATCAACTGTAAATGACTTAGTTGTTCTCAGCAATACAGTGATCCAAGACAGGTCTGAAGGACTGATGAAATATGCTCTTTGTCCCCAGAGAAAGAACTGATGGAGTCTGAAGAGATTGAAGCATACTTTTTTAAAACTTTATTTTTCTTGGGGTTTTATTTTGGTCTCTATTTTCTTTCACAATATGGCTAATATGGAAATATACTTTGCATGACTACACATGTATGACCTATATTAAATTGCTTGCATTCTCACTGGGGGGTGTGGGAAGGGAGGGAGAGAATTTGGAATTCAATTTTAAAAGCAAATGTTGAAAATATTATTTTTACATATAATTGGGGAAAAATAAAATACTAAATTTTTAAAAAGAAGACAAAAGTGTCTTTTTATTCTTCTGACCTCTATGTGAGTACTCTGTAAAATAGTTTTTTTAGGCAAATGCATGTTGGACATTATTACTTTGTGATCATCAGAGTAGCACTCTCTGCAGTAGGTTTTAAATGTTTGGTGGTTCAGTTCAAGAAAGTACCTCAGTATCCACTACCTTATCTTTCCAGGTGATTTTCAGAATCTTCCTAAGACAATCCAAATGGAAGCATTCCAATTTTCTGGCATGGTGCTGGTATACTGTCCAGATTTCACAGGCATACAACAATGGGGTCAGTACAATGGCTTGGTAGACTTTCGGTTCAATAGGAAGCCTAATACCTCTTCTCTCCCACACTTTCCTTCAGAGCTTTCCAAATGCTGAGGTAGCTCTGCTATGCATGCATCAAACTTATCTATATGGACATCCTGGAAAGCATGCTACCAGTGTAAGTGAACTTATCCACAGCATTCAAAATTATATATTGCATATGTAAATATATGCAACACATAATGTGTATATTATATAGTAAGCATATATGATATGCATGCAATATACTGCATGTATTGTTATGTGTATATATGTATGCACATATAAATTTATACACAAATTCACATACACACACACACTAGCCCTTATTATGTGCACTCTATCCTTAGCGAAATGTCCACCGTTTCTATATGTTAGCTTAGGATACAAATTAAAATCCTATTCTCGGATATATTTTCGTAGCTGGTTGTTTCCTTCCTTCTCCCCGCCTCCCCAGTGTACATTTCTCTTCTGATTCCTCTATCTTCAGTTTGTAGTATTCATGAAAAGACCTGCTGTACCTAAGGTCCTAATCTTTAGCAATGCTTCTTGGGTTTCTTCTGGAATCGTTTGTCTCCACCAATAATGGATGGTGGCTATCAATTTTGACAAAGTTCAAGTGGCTGTCACCTCTCTGATACATGCCATTACAAGAGAGTAGATGTCTTTGGTTTTAATGTCAGTCCAGCAAATAGTTATTTTGATGTTATTTAGTAGAAAGTCAACAACCACAGCTATATACATAACCACTGCTGAGGATGACCTTTTAACTCATGGCACTGGTGAATTATATCAATGTTTCTTAAGACCTCAGAAGTACTTTCCTCACAGATGGTTCACTTCCCCATTCTGCCAGAAGACTTTCATATCCACTTAATTTTGAATGTCCATTGGTCCCTTTCCTTCCCTTCTTTTGTCACATTTTTACCTCCACTCTCAAATACTGACAAAGGCAAGAATTCCCCTCTGTTTCACCATATACTTTTTCTTCTTTGTCTGCTTCTTGAAGTATTTGTTTCGTATTTTCAAGGATGTTTCATTCTCCCTAATAATCTATAGATTAGATATTCCTTTGTTCAGCTCTTTTAATTCTCCGTTAGAATGGAGACCAACATGACCATTGTGCATACACAGGTGTTACTTGACATCTGCAGGAATACAGATATAATGCATTCTCTTCAGGCCAGTACAAAATTCTCTTTGTCCTCCATATTTATTTGACACATATCCTTCATCTCTATGGAGTTTTTTTTATACCTCTCTCGGCTCACTCTTATGGCTAAATGTGATAGCAAATTGCCTATTTCATGCACCTGCTTATGGTGCTGAGAACTGTCACTAGAGTCTACAGAGCAAGTCTTTATTTAAGGGTGCTTCCTGCATTTTCTGATCGTGTGATCTCATCATCCTTTAACCAATAGTTAACTCATTCCTGCCTTTCCCTAAGATAAACAGAAGTCAATCTTCAAGCAGAAATCTAATTATTTAATTAGATCTATCCGGAGCTGTAACCACTACAGGAGAGTGGGGTTATGACTCAGTGCACCAACATTTAGTTGGAAGGAACCCTTCCTCTCCATAGAAATTGTGGTCCCTGTAGCACATATTAGGGTCCTTTAACACTCTGAGATACAATTGCTCCTCCCCTGACCTTCATCAATTCTTTACAAGGGCCCAGCCACTCCAAATTCCCAAGAGTGATCGGCTGCCTTCTTTCCCAGTGCTATTTCCCTCTTAAAACTTCTTTACTGCAACTGCTACACCACACCTTCTACCTATAATCCCTCCTGAATTTGCCCTACCCACAATTATGGATATATAACACTGGTCATCTTCCTATACTTCCCTAGCCCTATGTACCTGCCAAGGGTGAGGGGACAGTGAAGCTGAACGTACTTAGCAAGCCACAAGACACGAAACCATGACATACAACATGGAAACATAAAAAAGCAAATGTAATCTGATTGAGGTAAAAATCAAATTATCTAATTAATGCTGCCTATTTTTTCTTTTATTTTCACCTTGGAAAAAGGCTCTCCCTTTATTTCTCTGGCCACAAGGCTATCTTTACCCAGTGGGAGCTTGGCAAGGGTAGATTGCCAAAATAGATTTATAACCAGACAAACAAATGGGAACACACAAGACACAAAAAATTATGGCAAATGGACAAGTTAAAATCCAGTTACCTAAGAAGATCTAGATGCCTCGTTTTACATTTAGTGCTGATTTTAGCTATCTCTGAAACTTCAGTGACTGCTGCGGTCTTCTACCTCCACTGGGGATGGTTGAAGTTTAATTTACATAGAAGACAGAAGCAGATATAAGACACAAGAACTCAAGATAAATTTAATTTTCTACTTTGGCTTATGTACTTTTATTTTGTAAACTTTGATCCTGATTTCCAATATTTTCTTTATTTCCCTGATTACTAGATTCTTAGTGCCCTCTTAGAGGAAGAGGAGGGGAAGATTTATATTATCCACCAAAGAGAAGTACATATAAGTACACAAGAAACAAGTACATAGCATATAAGGACACATGACTAAATCAAATTATCTAATTAGATTTATTCCCTTTTTAAAAACAAACAAACAAAGAAACCTTTCCACTGATGCGCAACTCCTTCACTCTAATACCTTGGCTATTAGGTTCTCTGTCCTTGCTTGGTGACAATGCTGGTGATGGGATGTGGTTGTGATTGATTTACTTAGCAGACAGAAATGGATATAAACTCACAAATAGCATAGGGTCAAACATGGAGAGTTGGATGGGATCTTAGAGATCATCAAATCTAATCCACTAATTTTACAGAAGAATGTGTGTGTTCGCTCTTCATTGCTGAAGAAGACCATGGCATCAGAGAAATAACAACATCACTTGCACTTTACTTTGTTCTGAGTGTGGGAGAGCTGTGCAGGGCACCAGCCTCACTTCTCCTCCAGAGCCATCTGAATTGGTGACTAGATATTCATCAGGATGACTAGAGATGACCCAGGATGAAGCAACTTGGGTTAAGTGACTTGCCTAAGGTCACATAGCTAGTGAATGTCAAGTGTCTGAGGTGAGATTTGAACTTAGGTCCTCCTGACTACTGCACTGGAGCTCTATCCACTGCATCACCTAGCTGCCCTATATACATGAATAAACTGAGGCTAGAGAGGTTAAATGACCTACCTAGAATCACAAAGTTAGTAAGGAATTTGAAGGCAGATCTTCTTAGCTCCAAGTCCAATACTTTCTCCAAGATACCACACTTCCCCTCAAGGTACTTGATCCAAGAATGTGAGAGTAATTCTAATTACTCAAAGCTAAAACTTTTTTTTTTCACTTTGCTACTGATCTCAAAATATTTTTCCCTACTTTTTCTGGATCCTAAACTCTCATAATCTATCCCACAATTAATCCCATTTTAAATGAAATTGTAGTTTCCACATTTTTTTCCCAGTCCAATACACTCATGATCAAATTCTTCCTTGTGTTAAAATTCTCCCTTGCTGCCTTTTAAGCTCATTTATAAATACAATAGGTTATTGCATTCTAAAATCAATTTTCTCTTTTTTTAAAGGTCCTCTCTGGGGCAAGAACACCTCAAGTTTTTTAACCTTCCTTTCTATGATCTTCCCCCCGATTCCTAATAACTTTGTTTTCCTTGCTATGTCCATGTTTCTCTGACTTTCCCCTTCTGCCAAATAAAAATTATTCATGCAGACTTTATGGACTGTTCTAATACTTTTCTCGCTTAGTTTATATTTCCCCCTTAACTTTTTTCTTCTTAAAAATATTCAATTTTTTTATAAGTATTTATTATCTTTTCTTCCCATTTCTCCTCTCCAGAACAATTTAGACTCCCCCCAACAAAAATGCATACTCTAGCAATTTCACATCAATTTCACACATTGATCACATCCAGAAATGTATTTCTCCTTCTGCATTTTAAGTACATCCCTTCTCTGGCAGGAAGTGGTATTGTGCTTCACCTTTACTCCCTTGGAATTGTGCTGCACCTCTATTATTGCTCAATTCATGACCAGATCTAAGATCGATTCTGGCTCTAAAATCCTAGTTTTTCTCCTTTCTCATCCTGTCTACTGTAGGCTTTCACTGGGTCTTAAAACTTAAGATACAGCTTAGGTTATTGCATCCCCAAGAGCTCTCATAGGCCTAAAAATTCCTCTCTATATCATCGGTCTTGGCAAATTAGATTAGCAGAGAGAATCCCCAGTAGCAAGGGTTTTGGAAAAGCTGTAACATCAAAAAAGTGAGGCTAGAGGGAATGAAATGTGACTTTTTGAGCCTGTCAAAAACTTGGAATGGAGTTGGATTTAGGGTAGCCCTCAGCTGAGATGCTCTTATGCAGAAGGGACAAACATCCAGGCCACACTCCCAAGTACTACTGAACCAGACGAAAATGTAATTGGGATATATTTAACAAAACAAATAAAAATACAGTAGGACATCAATAATGCTAATATGTGGTTTTCTGAGTCAATATGCAGCCTACAGCATTCCTTCTGTAGGGTTTAGTGACCACTTTTCTGTTTAAGTTTGACACTCCTGCTCTTAGGAGATGCCTATATGGAGCATTTATTGACCTTTTTTTTATTCAATTGCTTAGTCAAGTGAAGCAAAGATAGTTTATTATTCAAGTATGCCAAATTAATGGGAACCAATGGAAAGGACCTTAGCTCTGGAGTCCCAAGACCTGACTCAATACTTGCTAGTTGTGTGAGCATAGGCAAGCCAGTTAACCTCTTGGGGCTTCTCTTTCCTTTATTGTAAAAAAAAAAATGAGGTTAGGTAGAGGGATATGCAGAAATTATTCCACAAGGTCATTATGAACCCTAAAGCCTTTATAGAGATTCAATTTTTTACTGTTTTGTAATCCCGTAAATTAAAGTCGAGCCACATCTTAAAAATAATGTCTCAAGATTCTGATCCATATTTTTCTGGAATATCTGTGATGGTGGAGAGTGGAATGGGAAAAGGAGGGGTAAAGGACAGTTGTGTGATAATCAATATTTAACAACCAGCCAAAAATTACATTTTATATTACATGTATAATAGTACATTTTAAAGTTTTATCTGTATTATTAAAGTTCTTTCCATCATGTTCTTAATTCTAGACAATTAATAGAATATGAAATCAAGTCATTATTTGTAGCATTGGCTTATTTTCAAGGTGTAAATGGTCACATAGAAAATTTAATGATCGACTCTCAAAAGCCTGTACAAACTGGTTCCCACATAACCCTTATACTTATAATGATGATCACCAGCTTTCTGAGCATCATAATTTTTTTTCCTGCAAGTGAGGTACACCAACTTTTTGGTTGGTGGAGTGCGAGACAGTGGGCAGCAGTTTTTAGCAAAGTGGTCTTCCAATATTTGAAAAGATTCTACACTGAATAATGATTAGATTTACACTGCTTGGTCTTAGAAAGCAGACCTTGGGCAATTGGGTAGAAATTACAAAGAGGTAGATTTCAGTTCTGCATAAATAGAAACTTCCTAAAAATTACAGATGTTCCTAAATGGAATGGGCTAAAACAAGACATATTGAGTTTACCTTCACCAGAGGTGTTCAATCCGAGGCTAGCTTACTGCTCACTAAAGATACTGAAGAGAGTCGTACTTCAGGTAAGGAATGCAATAGAGAGCCTCCAATGTCCCTTCTACCTCTAGAGTTCTACAGTTTGGAGCAGACTTGCCCAGACGTTAGGCATGGGAATGCATCCCACTCAATCAAAATGGAGTCAAATTGCCATAGGTTGCTGACCCATGATAAAGTTATAGCCTCTGCCTTATTTTGCTTTCATTTCACTGAATAAACTGGACCCTTTAATAGAATTATAATGATTGCACAGGTTCATAGGGTCATAAATGATTACAGAACCTTCAAGATAATACTCTAGTTCAAATCACCCATTCTACAGTTGGAAAAACTGAGACCAAATGAGGTTAAGAGAACTTACCCAAGGTCACACAGGTCATAAGTGTCAAAGTCAAGTTTTTAAACTCAGAATCCAAATCCATCATACTTTCTGCTCTACCATGCTGCCTCCAAGTTTATTGCATAAGTATTGGGAAATGATGCGTTAGTTGATAGTATTACTTCTTACCAGTGGGAGTTTTTGCAAAATAGCATACAATTCATGGGCTCTATGCATCAGTCATCCTGTATTTCCATTACAGGTTGGACACACAGCAAACTATGACTGTGTAATGAAATACTATCTCCCTGACCTAAGAGATTGTTTGTTGTCTGAATGAAATCTGCTATTAAATAAAGACTTCAGTGCTAACAGCAACTCTGTACAAGCTCATCCATGTAGATGAGAAATCTGTGACACTCCTTCAGTTGCACTGATTTCTGTAAAACAAGCAAAAAACAAAAACAAACGAAAAGACAAAACTTTTCCATCAGCAACAACAAAAAAAATTGCATGATATCACATGCCTGTGATTCCAGTTACCAGGGAGGTTGAGGTTGGTGAATATCTTAAGCTCAGGAATTGTGAGCTGTGTGACTTAAGCTGATGCACCCTAAATTTGGCATTAACATGATGAACCTCTGGGTATGAGGAAGGTAAGGCATCCTGTTGCCTACCTAAGAGGTCAGAATTGAAGGTCTCCTGCTGATCAGAGTATTAGTGAGTAGCCAAAGAATTTCCAGCTTGAGTGAGATAGAGAGACCAGGTGCTGACAGAGAGAGAGAGAGAGAGAGAGAGAGAGAGAGAGAGAGAGAGAGAGAGAGAGAGAGAGAGAGAAGCCTTAATTGGAATGCCTTGGCTTTTGAGGTACTTTCTGTCTCCCCTTCTTTCAATCTGAGAACCTACCTATACTATCCTCTCACGTGGAACTTGAAAACCCTTGGAGACCAGATAGAGCATAGAAATGATACAATTTAATAAAGTCACAATAAAACAGCCAAACCCTTTCATACTTTTTCCTTTTCTTTAACTCAATTTATTTTTCATTTTGTGGACAGAGATTTAGTCCTGGTATTAGTTTATGATTTTGCTTGAAAGAATTACTCAACACATACACATATAAAGAGGATATATTATTTTTATTATTTATTTTATGCCATGTATACCATAGAAAAAAAACCTGAGTGAAATCACTTCAGTACCGCTGTGTTTTTCATTACAAAGTTATTACATATAGAAATTACTCCAAATTATCTGAAATGAATGGAAATTATGAGGTTTAAATTCCCCAGGTTACCACAGGCACAGCTCTAGAAATTTATTTTGTCATCTTGCTGAACATAATTGCTACAACAAAATTTCTTCCATTTTACAACTGCGGCATAACTTATTTATATCGGTGGTGCTGTAATTTTACATCAATAAGTTGCATGGGAAGGAGTACACAGGTGGTAATTGAAAACAATAATTTGTAGTGAGGTCCAGGTGGAACGCAGTTGGCTCAGAAAAGGCTTCAGCTACTGTTCACTAACAGCATTGTATCATTGAGGCCTTTCCCCTCTACGTCCCGAAGCTTTTGTAAGTCTCTGGTTCAGCAGGTACCAAGACTCTCTCATCAGTCTCAATCACATTCCCGGGTATCAGCCCAAGTGAGTTAACCAACTGATTTGTCAATGAGACACTGATCCACAGATCAAAATTGAGAGAATAGGGCCATGGAGAATATGGACAAAAACTTTCTCCAAAACATACTCCCATCCAGGAAAGCAGGGCCAGCTCTTGCCCTTTCCTATTGACTACCTTCAATTAGGGAGGTTGGGGGGCCTTTTAGGTACCAGACACTAATTATTTGATAGATTTCAATTGGAGGATAAGTTGTTGCCAGAAACATCAACGCCTCTATTCCCCAAGTAAAAAGCAAAGTGTTAAGCCCATTAATGTCTCCTACGTTACTGTGTTCCTTACCAACAGAAATGTGCATTCTGGGTACAATATCAGCACAGTCCCCAACCAGACATCCTCACTTTGAAGTTCCATAATTGTTCCTGTTAAACAGATACAAATAATGAAACTGCACATGCCTGCACTGAACCCAAAAGCTGATGAATTTACCAGTTTGAATTCTGTTGTCCAAGTAAAGATTAAAGAATTACCATAAATCTGCCCTGTTTAAAGACTATAAAACTAGAAGATATTGCAGAGTGAGGAAAAAAGGCAAATGGGGTGGTTCTTTGGGAATGTCCAGCTTCAAATTTTCATGAGATGGAATAGAGAGAGCTGAAATGGTTTTGTCAGAAAATTTTTGTCAGGAAATTTTTATCACCATATCCATATTTTAGAGAGCTTTATAGTTTCAACACTCCCAAAGATGCTTAAATCTAGAGGAAATTACTACTATTTTTTTTACGTAGTACCTGAACTAAGCCCATATTCAAAAGGAGGGCAAACCAACATTCTGGTTAATCTCTGTTTCATTAATTGTCTTTTGCTGCAGTGTGTTTTTTTTTTCCTGCTTTGCAAATTGAGCTTAAAGTGTGTCTCCAAACAGAGATAATGTTGTAATATTTACATAATGGAACAACTTAACACAACTAACACACTATATGCAGAAATATTACAGTGCTTTCCATAATATACTTGCAGTAAAACTTTGGTATAATTCTATTGGAATGTTTGTTTTCCTTCCCCTCCTCTGATCCCAGCTTCTCAGGCTAACCCTGATCTATTAAAAAAGAGGAAAACTACTTCAATGTTTTCCAGGATATAGAATACCTTTGTTGAATTCACTCGAAAGCATACGCAGCTCTGTTTCTAAAAGTACAAAACAACAGATGATATGTCCCAGCACCTTCTTCTTTTCCAGTTCTGGAGGCATATCTGAAACACGGGTGTATGTATATTTTTTTTGGCAATGAATAAACTAAGTTTAGTAGCAGCACCCTCGTTAACTGTGCTTTGCTGAAGGACAACATGTATTACTCATTCACTCTGGTTCTCTGAATTTCAATAACTGATTATCATCCATCCTCCTCCCCACTTCTCCTTCCTATGTAGCTCATCCCATTGTATAGATTTATTTTTTGAGAATGAATCTTGGGGATATAATATAAACTGAGTCAGATTCAAATATTTCTCTGACTTAACCTAGCATTTACAGAGACTTTCTCTGCTTAAAGGACACGAAACAATCCTTACTGCTTCCCTTGTTCAATAGATTATCATCATCCTCCCCATTTCATTGTTATCATTCTTCATAATATCTTCAAGATATTATCATATCTTTCACATAACCAGAAACTTACCCTAGTACTGACTGCTACTGTTCTTATTTCAGAAAGGAAAATCAGACTTACAGCCCACTCTGAACTTGGGAGGTTTTGGCTTCTGGTCCTGCTTTCCCTACTCCTGAATCCCAGTTCTCTCCCCAGATGAACTGTTTTTAAACATCAACAGGGAAACCTTACTTTTTTCATTTGAAGAGTCAAACAAGTTACAGATTTTGTAGAGCAGGCATGAAAAGCACAGATAGATTCTTTCTGTATACACACACAAACACACGCACACACACACACACACACACACACACACACACACTGATTTGGGGTATGTGTGGGGGGACTTGGTGGGTAGGGGATCATGTTCTGGAACACATTTCTCCGAAGTCGACCAACTGGGTGATGCCAGTCCTTACCAAATTTGAATTCATGACTCAGCCAAGGAACATAACAAAATTAGTAAGGCAAGAAAATTCCAAATGAGGTGAGAATACTGTTGAAGGGAAGTTCCAGATTTTCCTAGCACAGAGACATTCCATACTATTCCTGATAACACTGGGATTTGAAAATGTGGGGGAAGGTCTTTTTCATGTAAGAAGAACTCAGTACAATATTTTGTTTTTAAGAAATAAAAAAGTACAATGAATGATCAGAAACTCTGAATACCATTTAACCCTTTAGAGATAGCAGGTATACAGATGATTCATATAGATATCTATAGTCTAGAATAGGTTGTTGTTTCAATATCATTTATAGAGGGAAAAAATGAAAATTGCTGCAGCAAGTATTTTAATAGCTGAAGAGCCATTTTGTTGGTGCAATAAATGAGAGGAATCTATGAAAGAGATTGGTTAAGATGTAGTTTTGTTGTCTTGTTTACTGCCATAAAGTGACTTGATACAAAGAGAATACAAATTTTGAGTGATTATGCCATATAGAAATTTGATGTCACTTAACTATGTAATTTTAAAAAATGATATAAAATCATTCCAGAAGATAAGCCAAGAAGCCCCAAAGACCTCTTTTGTCTTTTTATCGTTCTGAAAAGATAGCTCATAGAGATTCTGGTACTGGATGGGAAGGAAAAATAGCTCTCTTGGGAGCTTAAATAATATGTATGTAAATATGATTGGTTAGATCCTGCATTTCTGCTTCCTTGTGAGGTATACAAATTCAAAAAGGTGACCAGATCAATGCTTAGCATTTATTCTGATTTTCACCAGCAGCCACAGTTATAGATCCAAAGAGGATAGAAATTAGCAGACTACATGCTTACACCGCTTTTCTCCAGTGTATGTGAAATTGTTTGCCAGATAGTCACAGATCACCAGAAATGAAGCTGAAAGTCATTTGGCAAAATGTATTATTGAGTTTTTATTTTTCCGGAAAGTTATTTCACTACATTTATAGGGTGGAACAGCATTTTAAAAAATCAACCAAATGAAATGTCAATTTCCACCCCAAAGAAATATTGGGAGTCCCTATTTTGACTTGATACTACTAATTTTTATTCATGCCAAATTTCTGCTGAAGACATCACATAAAATGTAACTAATAAAAACTCAGAAGGGGAATGTTGTATCGCAGAAAATCAAAATAAATCCTAATTACTGTTAAGAGTTTAATAATTGAAAACTATTTCCTTCCACAACTCTGAACATATAGTACACCTTGTGTAGATACACATATCCAATCTATGCCATCAAATATGTTTATATTCAGCATATATACTGATGGTATGAATGCTGAATTAAATTTAATAAAAATATTACAATTTCTGGGCTGTTTTTCAATAAAGAAATCATAGAAATGTTAAATGACTTGAGAATGTTGAGGAGTATTTGTTTAGCTGCTGGAATGCATTTTTTTAAAAGGGGGAATCAAGAGAAGGGAATTATTTTTCCACTTTAAAGAGATTTTTGACACTTGCTGATTTAAAAAAAATTAAGACAGAATATTGAAAAGCCGTATTTCTTCACTTTAAGCCGTTTTCATCATTCTTCAGGATCAATTAATTTTTCTAAAAGGAAAAGTCCTTGACTGAGTGCCATCTGTCAAAGAGACTAGTAAACTGTCTTTAGTCACTAAAGCCAGAGTGAATACACGTGCAACCTGTACTTTTTGTAATTTCCACAACATGTTAATTTGCACGTTCTTTTTTTGAAGTACCTTTTATTATAATCAAACCACTGTTAGATCAAAGGCAGGGTGAGGGAGATCCCTGGAACAAGAATGAAAATAATCCGTGGGACAGAAACATTTCTGGCCCCAGTGCCATTGTAGCTGGCAGTGCTGGGGGAAAGAGAGGAAGAAAAGGAAAGGCGGTGGGGTAGGTGGGGGTGGGGGGCGAGTTCAGCTCGCCCCGGGAGAGAGGCTAGTTCTTCTTGTTTGTCTGCTGTCACCGATTGTGACTTGATATCGACAGAGTGAGAAAACAGAACAGTGGGCCCAGCTGCAGACGGAGGCGGGGTCGAGGGATAGGTCAAGGTTGGAAAAGAGACTGCTATTGATCTGGCTTTGAACGCGAGACAGGAGAGCAAGGAGACTAAAGGGGGAGCTGTGAGACAAGACATTAACAGCTTTCAGTGCTAATGATCACAAGTGCCAGACGGGGGAGAGAAAAAAAAAGAAGAGACTGGAGCAGCAGTTAGGCTCTCTCTCTCTCTCTCTCTCTCTCTCTCTCTCTCTCTCTCTCTCTCTCTCTCTCTCTCTCTCTCTCTCTCTCTCTCTCTCCTCTTTCCTCTCTCTCTTTTCTATATTTATTTTCTTTTTCTCTTCTCTTTCTTTTCTTTCTCCTCTGTATTTTCTTTCCTTCTCTTCTCTTCTCTTCTCTTCTCTTCTCTTCTCTTCTCTTCTCTTCTCTTCTCTTCTCTTCTCTTCTCTTCTCTTCTCTTCTCTTCTCTTCTCTTCTCTTCTCTTCTCTTCTCTTCTCTTCTCTTCTCTTCTCTTCTCTTCTCTTCTCTCTCTGTCCATTCTTTAGGGAGGGCACACCTTTTTGATGAAACAGGCCAGATATTTTGTTCAGTGGAAGCAGAGAAGGCAACATCACATTGCCGGGATAGGCGCTGTGTGCTCCCCATGCCTAGTTCAGGTTTGAGAAAGTAATAAGGAAACTCACCCATGGGTTTATCATTTATTTATCCCAGGTTCCTGAGTGAAATGCCCACTGTCAGTCACTGTCTGAAGCCGCCAGCGACTTCCTGGTTGGACATGCCGAGATGGGAAAGAGGATCCAGGGATGAAATAAGGAAGGAATTCCAATTACCTCACCCCCACCCTTCGTAATTCCATCCCAAACTTGAGGAAATCCTGCTGAGGTCTAGATCGCTATGAAAAGTGGTTTATCTCCCCAGAGGAAGGCGAATTCTTCTCATCCTGTGGATCACTTCTCTGATGTCCCGCTGGCCTCCTTTTTCGTGTTCCCTTCCCTCTCAGAAGAACCCACAGTTTCCCTTCTTCCCTTCTCTTCCTACTCAGGTCTTGGGTTTCTTGGCTTAGCTTGTGGAATGATTTTATATCATCTGAAAAAACTAGTTAGGTGACATCAAATTTCTCTATGTATTATATAGGAACGTATATAGCATATGTATATATGTATATAAACATGTATTTTGTGTATATGTGTTAGTATTAAGGAGCATATATATGTGTATATATATATATATATATGTGTGTGTGTGTGTGTGTGTGTGTGTGTGTGTGTGTGTGTGTGTGTGTGTGTATGTTATAAACAAAAAACAAGGAGACTGAAGTGCCTGTGTTCTCAGACTCCTAGGAAGGGTAAGTAGATTTCAGGGTAGTCAGTCTAAGGTATGCCTCTGAACTTTTTGGGGAGGTGTAAGGGAAGGGGCATTTTCTTTGAACACAAGCGGCATTCCTAGAAAGCTTTCCGTGACCCCCGACTCATCGATCATCTTGACGTTAGGTGAGGCGTCAGCTTTTCAGACTTCAGGTAAATGGAGGTGGGGCTTGGAAAGATTTATGCATAAATCTCTCTCTCTCTCTCTCTCTCTCTCTCTCTCTCTCTCTCTCTCTCTCTCTCTCTCTTTCTCTCTCTCTCTCTCTCTCTCTTCCCCCCGCCCGCCCGCCTCCCATGGTGGAAAAAAGGAAGACCAAAGCCACTGTCCCCCGGGGGCGCTGTCTCTCCACCTATGCCTCAGCCCTATGCCCTACAGTTTGGCCCTTATGATCTCACCACCCAGTTCGGCTCTACTGGCTCATCTCCTAGCAGAAGATGCTACTCATTCAAAAACTGCGCCTACCCCACCCCCACCCCAGCCGTTCCCCCTTGCGCTCCCCACTCTGCCTCCGGCGCTACCATTTGAGAGCAGTTCACATCTCCCCCCTCCCCCCCATTCGATTGTTTGTATAACTTTATGAGTTGACTAATTTTTTTTTTTTTAGTAGAGTAGGATTTCTGGACGCACTCAAAATTGCTACGAGCAGTTACTATCAGGATGCTAATTTCCTTTATAGGACCCTAAAAGCAAACAAATAACTACCACCCCACCACCCCCAGCCCATAAAGAATGAGGGGGAGGGGAGAAAAATAAACTGCTTAAGAGGTGCTAAATGCATACTACTTCTTAGCTGTTTGTGCAGACTCGCTTCTGAGCTGGTCCCTGAGACTGGAGAGGGGTGGGGAACGGAGAAGGGGGCAGCGCTGCCCCGGAGGCCTGGGCCTCCCAGGTCACTGTCTGGAGTGCTGGGAATACGAAGTCTAGGAAAAGGAAGGCTAGGAGTGAGAGGCGAGTCTTAGAGAAGGCTTGCATTTTAAACCTCCCTGGGGACCAAGGGAGGTCCAAAAGTGGCTTATCCTCCGCTTAACAAAAGTTATCTTTCCGACGCCGTAGCCCTGAAAGCCACCTATGGGGAAGGGGAGAAGAGAAAAATAGGCTGAAAGGAGGAAGGTGGAGGGTAGAGTTCCAGGGATTCTACATAGAGACACACACATACACTTTTAGCCTGGGGTACGCAGCCCTGCCTTTTTCCGGGTTTGGGCCTTGGAATGATGCCTAAAAGGTAGTTGTATCCTTCCCAATTAAACTAGAAGGAGACAGGGAAGACTTTTAAGGGTCGTATAAATATCCCCTATTCTTTAGATGGGTAGTGTCAGTATTCTACTGCTGAGAAACGAGTTTCTTAAGGGTATTCTGTGCCTCTCTGGCAGGGGATTCCACAGAGAGTCATGGTTAAGGGACCACGTTCAAGCTCCTCTGTGCCTTGAATTTCTTCTAGAGCCAAAAGTTGAATAGATAAAGGATGCCTCCACCACCCTGCCAGAGGCATCGAACTCTGATCAACATTACAACCCTTATCTTTGCCCCCCCCCAAAAAAAAAACCTGCTCCATGCAGATTTCAGAGTAATTGGGGGAGGGAAGGGAATATTTGACACGAACTGACTTCAAGTAAGGAACTAGGATGAGTGTCTTTCGGGGAAAACTACGCTCAGACCGGGGGTGGGGGGACAAAAGGGAAAGAGGAGGGCGAAGGCAGATTACCAAAACAGGAGTCTCATAAAATGAGGAAGACCACACTTCAATGTCGGCCAGACCTCTCCCTACCTCAGCCGACCCTCTCCGCCCTATATGCAGTACTGAAGTTCTAAAAGAATTATTTTCTAGAAGAGTTTTTTAACGTTCTTTCCTCTCCCCAAATAACACTATACCAACCCTCAAAGAACCAACTCCCTAACTTACTTTACTGGAATCTTTTTTGGTGGGGTGGTTAAATAATTGGCCATCCCCCTTTCTACCTCTTCCTCAACCCGTCTCATTACAACTCCAATCATTTCCAAGTTGCTTCACATGCTCTCCCCCACATCCAAAATGATGTCTTATTGGGGGGTGAAAATGAAGGAGTTTTCCACTAGGAAAGAAGACCCTAGCTGTCGGGGTTTGTATATCTTCCATCTCTTATATCCTTCCATCAATCCAGGGTATTGCCCTCAAGAGTGGTGGACAGGTGAAGAATATTTTGTCATAATTACCATCATTTAAAAAAAATTACGAATTCCCCCCTCCCCCCAAACATGTACCATGGAAAAGCAGAAGCGCACAAAAACCCGATTTGTACATGTGGTTGGGTTGGTGTGTGTGCATGTGCGCTCGTGTGTATGTATGTGTGTGTATGTGTGTGTGTGTGTGTGTTTTCTTGTTCTCTTGCAGGGTACAATGTTAAAAAGCCACCACTAGTCGCCCCCAGTGCTCCGACTCTCTGGGTCTTTTTGTCTCTAGTGCAGATTAAACGTCACGTCCGCACTTGAACTTGAATTTTATCCCATTGTACAGAGGCAGCCCCAGCCATAGAGAGACAGAGAGCTCCCAGAGAACCTGGACTCCGCCATCTTCACATTGCAATATATATTTATATATATATATATAATAGTAATAGCTCGCACCGACCCAGCAGCACTGGGCTACCGTCCTACCTTCCTTCCCCTGTGCCAGGCGAGGGAGAACAGTGCAAAGTGGTGCAGGGACTCTGGGAACCCAAGGCATAGGGCGAGCGTTCCAGGTGAACTGGAAAGGAGACACTACTGAGCTGCCCCCCAAAACCAGCCAAAAGGGTTAGTGTCAGACAAAATTGGGGGGCACTTTTATGTTTATTTTTTTCTTTCTTTCTTTCTTTCTTTTTTTTTGGCAAGGGGCGGGGGAAAACAAGTCCCAAGTTTTATTTTATTTTATTCTTTTTCATATTCTTTTTTCCGTCCTGGTGGAAGTGCGCTTTCCACCTACCAGAGACTTTGGAGAAAAGTGTCACGGGTTGGTGCAAAATCCTCTAAGTTCAAGAAGACATTTGGAAGTCCAAGTGGCCAAACAGTTTGGAGAAGTGAGAGACAGATTTTTTTTTTTTTTACCTCTTAAATTTTTTTTCCCCTAAATATTGGAGGGATTTCATCTAGTGCACGACAACAAGAGTTTTTTTTTCTTTCTAAAATTTAAATTGGAAAGTTTTTTAAACTAGAAGAACAAAATAAAGAAGAAAAAGAAGAGGAGGAAAAGGGGGCAAGAAAGAAAGGAGGAAAAAAGGAGGCGGGGAGCAGCAGCGGCTTTAACCTCCACCCCCCTCCCCTCTCCATTCCCCCCAACCGGTACAGCTCTCCGGGCGATGTCAGTGTAAATGCCAGGCAATGTCCCGCCGCAAACAGGGGAACCCGCAACACTTGTCACAAAGGGAGATTATCACACGTAAGTCTCAATTTGAAACTAGAAGAATTAGGAGCCTAGGGCTCCGGGGGTGTTGGGGAGAGGGAAACGGATTGGGAGAGTGTGTGTGGGGGGTGTCTTTAAAAAAAAGTCTTGGGGAAAAAGAGGAGGGGGTGGGGGAGAGGCAGCCGAGGCTGATGTTAGTCATTGGAAATCGGAGGGGAGAAGGGGGGATTGAAAGGCTGGGGAAAGGAAGGATGGGGCGGGGGGAGGCGAGAAAGCTTAAAGTTTCTTTTGCATCGGGGTGCTGCCGGCAGCGTGGGAGAGACAACCGCGCCGCCGGCTTTGGGGAAAGATGCAGCCCGGGAGCGGGCTGGAAGGCCGGGCCAGGGGGCCGGGGGGTTTGCAGGGGAGAAGGTGTGTGTAGGGGGCACTTGGGGTGGATTGCACGGTGCACGGTGTGTGGCGGCGGCAGGACTGGGGAGGGGACGAGAGTGGGGGAGAGGAGGGGTTTGGGTGAGGAATCTGTGTGGTTTTTTTTTTTAGGAGGGTGGATACACACAGCCTGGAAGTGGGGGGAAAAGTTGGAGCTTGGAGGACCGGGGGAGGAAGCGGGTGGCTGCGGGGCTACGCTCGGGGCCCGGTTCTTGGGAGAGTTGGGGGAGACTTGAGGTAATGGCGCGGGGGGGAGGGGCGCGGCGCGCGGCGGCAGCGACGGCGGCGGCTGCCGGGGATCCGGGCAGGCAGGCAGCCGGGGAGGAGTCCTCTTCGCCCGCCAGCCAGCCCGCGGGAAAAGAGTCCGGTCCTCGGGACTCTGAGCCTGGAGAGGGGAGGGGCGCCGAGGCTGCAGGCCAGCGCAGCTTTCCAGGTGCTGCAGACTAATCCACCCCCCCACCCACCCCCAGCAAAAGAACTGAACTTGGTAGCTGCTTGCCCAGCCTCAGCACCCCCCTACTTTCTCCCCCCACCCCATTTCCCCACCTCCGTGTCTCCTGGGATAATCCTGCTTTCTTTTCCCCCTCCCTCCCTCCCAAAAGGTGGGGAGACTTGAGCTGTTGAAAAATTCCTACCACTGGGAAAAGTATGTCAGCTAAGAATGGGAGAGATTGGGGTGCACATGCAAAATAGATACCTATCAATCTAAAAGTAGATACCTATCAATCTATCATCTATCTATCTAATCCATCTTCTTCCCTGTCTAAATAAACACAAGCAAAGATAGCCCTCATTTGCAGTCAACTAAACTGAGAAACCAAGTTGCTGGGAGGATAGATTGACTTTAGGAGAGCCAAGTCTGGAAACACCATGTGTAAGCAAGCTGCAGTTTCCAACGCTCTTGCAAAAAAGAAAGAGAAACGAAAAGATAGAGAACGAAATAGACAAACGTACACAAAGGTAGACGGAGGAAAGCCTCCCAGACACTCCAAGATGAAGTCCAGGCACTCGGTTGCACCGCTGGCCAAAGGTCTGGGTGCACCTCTTGCCGCAAACAAGCTTTCTCCCTTTCTCCCTAGACCTCTGCCTGCAACGCGTGCTTCACTTCTTAGCCGCGCGCAATTTTTTTTTATTGCAATAGAAATAAAACATCCTCTGGGTGCAATCAGGATCCGAGGCAGGTTGTTTTCTTGCAATTCACCATAAACCTATTATGGTTGTGGCCAAAACGCCCCGGCTGTGTTCGAGAGTGCTGTGCGCCGAGCAGCCGAGGGCTGTCTGAAGACGGTGGAAATCCGAATATTTATGTTATATTTTAAAAAAATTTAAATAAATAAATATATAAATAAATAAATATATATATATGGGGTCTTCCCCTCCCCTGAAAACCAAGAATAGAAGCCATCTGCTAGAAGCTTTGGGTGTTGCGATCTCTTCTTTGTTACAGAGAGAAATTTGTAAGAATTTAGTGGATTATTTTTTGAAGGGGGGGTTTGGGAGGGATATATTTGAGTCGCGTTCGGCTTTAAAGTGGGATGACCTTTTTGGAGGGAAGGGGAGGAAGCTCATTTTAATTTTGCATCCCCCCCCCACCTTTGTGAGAACATAAATGAAGATTCAACCTGCTTACATTGTTATTTAAAAGAAAAAAAAATGTTTTGCAACCAGATTTGAGCTTAATTTATTTTCTTTTCTTAAAAATAAAGGTACTTTAGGCTAATTGACATTTTCTTTTACCAAGGAGTAACAATCACAATATCCCCCTTTTTTGTGGGGGGAGGGAATTGAAAAACGTCTACCCGGTAGACATGAATCTAATTTCCTGAGAATTCTATTCCCCCCACCACCCCAGTATTTTCTTTATGATTGCTTAGGTTGTTTTTTGGGGAGGGGGAAAGGTGGGGGGAGTTGTTGAGGGGTTGGTGGTGGGGATAATAAGGCTTGTGGTGGAGAAAACCTCGCCTGCATTTGTGTTTAAGGGGGAAACATTTGAAGGAAGAAGCAGGTAGGTTTGCTCTTAATTTCATCTCTTTTCTTGGTCGCATTACTGGAAAGTAGTAAGGAGGCAGAAAGGGAAGCCGAGTTACTATGCTAGCAGTGATGGTTGGTGTGATGGCTGGGAGAGGACTGGAGGGCAAGCCACCTACCATTCGGTCTCCCCCCCTTCTCCTTTATCCATCCATCCATTCATCTATCCGTCTGTCTATCTATCTATCTATCTATCTATCTATCTATCTATCTATCTATCTATCTATCTATCTATCTAAAGCTGGTGGCAGTAGGGGAGAATAGTTTGTATGGAATGGAGAGAGAGAAGGAGATCAGATGGAAGGGGTGGGAGAGTCAAAGGTGGAGGAAAGCGAGCAGTGCAAGGCTTTTCTAGCAAGTCTTCAACAGAGAACACAGAATTATCCGCAGACTTTTCTGAGGGGTGTTTCAGGGGGAGAGAGTAGTCGAACCAGTTTTCTGGAAGGGTTATTTATTATTAAATAGCAACCAGTCTCTGTGTCCTGTGCTCACAAGGGAGGTGGGAGAGAGAAGGGCAAGGGGAAAACTGCATGAATCTGATACTGTTTTCTGGGCTCTGCATCATTTCATGTTCAGCTGTGGCTCTTTGACATCTGACGGGAGGGAGAATTGCATTCAGGGTGCAGCACTCTTTGCCAGGCAAAGGCTGTTGTCACTGCTCCAGCCGAAGTTTATTAGTTTCCACGCTATGGGAGTTAAAAGAAACATTTAGATCTTCCTTGTGAAACAAACAACTGAAAATGTAGTTCATTTTTATCTGTTAGCTTGAATGATTATTTATAAGCTAGAAACTCTTTGGCCTGTGTGGGCAGTCACCAGGTTCTCCATAATGATGCAACCTTGGCTAAATGTGAATAATTGTAAAAATAAGAAGGAGATAGTAGCTTAAGTAGCATCTTTAGTCTTTGCCCAGAAGTTATTACAGTGAAAGGCTCAATAATGAGCTAGTTAAATTTATAGTCAGTGAGAAAAGGTATGATAGAAAGAGAGAGAGTTGTGTGAGACCGCTATTTACCAAAAACATTAAATTCTAGTTTATTTTAAAATGTTTGACTCAGATGAATATTTTTCTGAAGTCAGATTGCTTTTAAAAAAGAAAACAATATATGAAATACCAGTAACAATAGAGAAAGCCAACAACCAACAAGGTATTTTAACGGTTGTGGGGTAGATCAAAGAAGGGTCTATGTGATTCCTTCTGCCAAGAATGTCCAGCAGTAAAGTGAAATTTCTTGAAGTAAAGAAAAGAGCTCTGGTGCTTCATGAAGAAAATTGGATGCTTATGAAAAATTATAGACCCTATAGGGGGAATTTTTCAGCCACCAACCAATAGGTTTCCTTGGAAAGATAGATCATTATCCTCATGAATTCCCATTCCTCCAAAATTGCTAAACATTGAAAAGTCTGGGATATGAAGCCCCAGAAAGGCTAATTGTTATAGCTACATGGCTAAATAAAAAACCAAGAATAATAATTATGCTGTAGCTTAGAAATGGTCATGTTAACAATCCTTCCCCATCCATACACATATCCCTGTCCATCCTGTTCATAAGCCTTTCCGGAATAGCTCATGCTTTTGAAGAATTTCTTATACTGGATTTTAGGAGAAAGGAAGTTTTTCCTGTTTTCCTACAGATTTGTGGAAGGGAACTTCTATGTATTTAAGGACACGATCCCCTATCATTTGTTAAAATTCTATAGAGTAATAAAAATATGTTCATCATACGACACTATTCTGGGAAGATTTTTACCCCCTTTTAATTCGTATCTGAGAGGTAGGAAGCATACTTATGAAGTTTCTAATGTTATTAAAGAGCGATTTTATCAGTGAGTGAGAGGAACAGATATTTTCTCAGTGTTCATGGCTCCATAGTTTTTATGAGGTGATGGATCTCTAAAATATTTAACATAAAATAGTTTTTCCACCCAAGAAATGAAGTTGTTTTCATGATACCTATTAGTTTACCTAAACATTCCTAGGGGAATGTCGGATTTTTGAATCAGGATTGTGTTTAGAATCATGATGACTTATTGATTACTTGGACAAAAACACACCTTATGGTGTTGGACAAAGCCAACTTTGGACGCATTTCATAATAATTATCTCTTAAACACAATTGATCCTTGCTAAATGGTACAAATTACAGGTATCAATTACTGCCTTCGGATGACACCTGAACTCCTTATCAGAATTTGGTTTTTAGTTCAGGAACTTTTAGATTAAAAAAAAATGTCTTGCACAAAGCCTCTATTTCCCTTTCACATTTCCTATCTTGATTATTTTGCATTATGTATTGCTTGTGATCAAATACTTACCAAAATAAACTTTACAGGCTTTTCTAGTTGAATTGCCAGCCCAAGTCTCAACTATGCCCTGTGGCTTTAACAGACAGGCAGTGACAACTAGGGGGAGCTCATAGTCTGTCTCATGGTAAAGGATGGTTAAATAGAGCTTGGTGTACTGGTGGTTAGGATACAATAGGGTTGAAAATAATGGCTATATCGGAGGCAGTTTGCATTGCTGCAGAATGTCTTAAGTGTAAAGTTGTAATATTGATTTCCATGAAGAGATCTGTGCAGGCAAAATGAGAGTATAAGTTTGAGAAATCTATTTTCAAACAATCATTGATTTGCAAGGCTGTGTTCACAGATGGGCTTAAAAACAATTAAGATTATTATTAATATTTTTTTTAATGGCATGTTTCCCTATCAAGCCCCCAAATTTATATCCTGAAAATTCCGTAATGCTATTAAGTAATCAGACTAACAATAATCATTAATCATTGTCAGTCGGGGTATAGTAAATAAATCCTCTACTACAGAGGTATACTGTACATCCATGTTTGTCTGCTGTATATGTCACAAACATACCAGAGAGGAAAGTATCCAGTATTCAGTAGTCAGAGACTCAGAATAACTTACTGAATGGAAATTCCCTTTAGATCTAATTTTATAGTAAGTGTGTTTTCACTTCCAATCACTATGCAATAATTCTGTCCTATGGAGGACAAGATGACCAAAAGATATAAAATGCTAAGTCATACGATGTGTAAAAGTTTCTATGGAATAAGGTGTATAGATTACTTAGTCCACAGAGGACTGCTGCCTTTCCAGCATGGGACTATTTCTTACCTTAACATAAATTTGTGCTTTGATCACTAGCTTTCTAGATTCATAATGCTTTCTTCTTGGGCTCCAAGAAATCCATCAGAAAATAGCAACATTTAGTTTTCTGTTAGAGCTCAATATACGGGCAGGGGAGGTTATACTATCACAGGAAAGAGTGCTTTATTCTAACCTGAAAGAGAAATAAATTAGGTCAGACAAAAGACTAGGGCTGTCATCAACTGTAGAAAGAGCCTTCAGTCTTGAGTACAGAGGGCTAGCAATTTATCTGATGATTTCTCTACTTCATTTAACGTTTGAAGTGGGGTAGTGTAAGCATATATAGAGAGAGCACACAAGAACTCAGACATAAAGATGTGCAGTCCCCCCAAATACTGAAGAGATCAGTGTCCCACAGGCTCTCAAAAATCTTTTTCTTTGCAGAAATCCCAAACCTCTCCCTTGTGGTCTGTCTCATTTCCACAGCATTTAACTTTTCCCAGGAGAAGCCATGAAAGCACAGAACTCGGCAGAGACCCCTGAGATGGAAATGTGGTCTTTAAGAGTCCTACTGAGGGCCACTGAAAAGGGGATGTGGGGAGCAAAAGAGAGCAGTGTCTGCAGCCTGTTTGAATTTTGACTTAGAGAGAGAATAGCTTGTCCCTGTTAAATGAACATCCTAGAATTTTTAGAGGTGGAAGAGGCCCTTGAATCATATAGACTCAGAACTGGAAGGGACCCCAGAATCATGGAACACATAAGGTACAAATAGGTAGAGAGACCTTAGCATCATAGAACTCACAGAGTGTTTATACTTGGTAGAGACTTAGAATTATAGGACCTTAAAGCTGAATATCTTAGAACATAGACTATCAGAGCCAGAGAGTATCTTAGAAATCATTGAATTCAACTTCATTTTACTTAAAGGAAAAACCCAGGCCCAGAGTGGTCAAGTTTCTTAGTGGCAGAGGTGGGATGCTATTCCAAATGCCCTTTTCATTATACTGTACCATGTCCATAATGCCTTTCTGTGGTAGTCTCCTGGCCTCACCTTCAACCAGAACTGTCTGAGGAGTTTGGTCTCTGGGGGTTAACAATGGTGTCACCTATGGGCAGGAAAAGAAGAAAATAAATGATCTTTGGGGACTGCCTCATACCACACAGTAAAGTTATTGATGCAATACAAGTACCTTATAGGGTCTGTGTTGCTACATGGTGTTAGATGTGGATACATTTATATATTTTTAATGAGGAGGGGAAAAGAAAGACATCAATAACCGTCTGCAGTACTGATAAATGTATGATTCATTCAACTGCTGTTATAATGGCATCTTCATCTCTCACCATCGTGTATTTACTCTCGTAAAAGGAGTCTGGGCCACAGGTATACCCGCCCTTCTCAGCTACTATAAACCTTCTCGCTGCTTTTGTGGGTCCACAATAAGTTGCAGCCTGTGGACCTCAGTGAGATTTGGTTATGCCAGGTTCCCCATCTCCCCATCCCACCTCCCAGAAATGCTGTGGACCATCTACCCTGAGCAGCAGCTTTTCCCAAGACAATCTATAAAAAGTGCGGAGAGCAGACTATTAGAAAGCAAATGGAAGCCGAGGGACACACTTCATGTGTCTCAGGCACGTGTCAGTGAGGGGAGTTAGAGGAATATCGTCATTTTACTGGCAAAAGTGACACCAGATCGGGGATTTGATTAATGATGGCACATTCATAGGGACTTAGTTCTATATTTTTGACATATGCAAGGCTTTTGTGTAGTTGCCACAATGCAAGAAATTCATGTTGGGTTTTTTTCTTTCTTTTTTCCCCTCTGAAGCGGCTGATGATTTTGCCTGTGTGGCTTGAACATACTCAAGATAATTTGCTGAAATTCAGCCCCAGATAGAACAATATTGAGGAACTTCAAAGTGGGGCTGAGGGTGGTGGTGATGGTGGTGGTGGTGGTGGAGAGAAAACAAATCCCTCTCAGTTTTACCTAATGTCTTTTGACCCCATCCACTAAAGCCACAGAAATACAAGTACATTTGATAAATGTACTAATGTATTCCTCAGTAAAGCAGCATCCTTTAAAACAAAAAAAATGACTCAAGAAAAGTTGAATGCTAGCATTTCTAATAATTAGCCCGGGCCTTGGAAATCATTTCACTTCTAAGAAAGAGGCACTTCGAAGTGCAGTAATGTTTAAATCCACTCTGGAGATCAGAGTCTTAAAGCAGGTCGCCTTTCACAGGGTCGACTTTTCTGGCAGTGGAGAGGTCGGTACTTGGGATCCTGTAATAGGAGGGCTTGTCTGCCGCCGCCGCTGCTGCTGCTGCTACTGCCGCCGCTGTTGCTGTTGCTGCTGCTGAGTTTCTTTTTTAAAAGAATGGTATTAAATAAAACAAATCTAATTCATTTGGCAACAAAGGCTGCTTTTATATCACATCATCGCAATCTCTGCTGTGACTCTGAAGATTTAGAGCTACTTTAGTTTTACAAGACCTGCAGAATGTATTTAAAGGCTTCCTCAGTAGTAAATCTCTCTCTCTCTCTCTCTCTCTCTCTCTCTCTCTCTCTCTCTCTCTCTCTCTCTCTCTCTCTCTCTCTCTCTCTCTCTCTCTCTCCCTCTCCTCCCCACCTCCCAAAGCAACTACTTTATTTATTAAAACATAGGTCACTCCTCTCTGGTGATGTGTTCTTACCATTTTATTAAGTAAGGTTTCAGTAATGGATCCATAAATATACCTGAATATCTTTTTCAGCCTTTCTCTTTTTTCCCCCTCCTTGAATTGGTTAGACTCAGAAGCTTCCTCTTCTTCAGTTTCTGAAAGAAGGGTACGTTGGGGCATGAAGCAAGTTTGGTCTCTGAGACTTTGGAGATATTTGAGATGGTTCTGAAGTGGGTGTTTTTAACTGTACCAGCTCAAGCTGGAATTGGATGAGACATTTATTTGAAGGGCTCTGTCTCTCCTTTCCCGCTACCCCCACCCATTTCTCTCCTATCAGTGATGTTTTAAATTTCATATTTAAGGAAGACTGTTTGAAATAAGTTGTAGTCCCTTGACACCAGGCCCTTCTTATCAACTTACAAAATGACCATGGTTGCCTCTGTTAAAATGGTCCCCACTCTGCCCAAATATTTGTTTGATTTGGTCAGTTGGATTTTGCAGTGGTTGAAAAAATTAGCAGCAGAACATCAATTAGCTAAACTACTTGGTGCTGCATAGACTGAGCTCTCTCCTGGATAACTATCCCAGTTTGACAATTTTTTAAAAGAATTTTCAATTTTCAGAGGTTTGTCTCCTTTCATGGGTGTTTTGTGCCTAGGGCCTGAGTGAAAAGACCTTGAATCCAGTCTGTTGTGAGGGTTGAGGTGTGATGAGCTTCCTTGGAAGAGTCTCAGTGTGGGAAGAAGCTTGTCTCCACCTCCTATGGATCAGGGCCATGGGTGTTGGTGCCAGGTCTCTCTCTCTATCTCTTCATAGGACACAGAATGAGATGGCTTGGAGGGAGGGGTTGGTAGGGCCAGAGAGCAGATAAGGTACAGAGCAGTGCCGTTTGCTCTAATTCCTGTGGTTACAACTGCCCTTCTCATGTCTGTCCCACTCCCTTCCCCTTTCAGAAATAATTTAACCCTTCCACCAATCAATACATCCCTCACTCAGGCCCTCTGCTTTTGAACCTGGCCTGTTAAATATGTGGTTAACCGCACTGGGTGGACAGCCCTGTGGCCAAACAACAGCAGCTAGGCTGACTGGTCGAGGCTGGGCTGTGGCTAAGCAGGACTTAGATCTTTTGGTTGGATACTCTGAATTTGTTTTAAGACTTCTGTCATGATGTAAGAAATGCTCTAAATATACATTTGTTTTGTGTTTCTTGTTCTCCCTCTGTCTGTCTCCATGTGAGCCAGTTATTATTTGCACTGTTAAGACAACTTTATAAAAATCTGCCGTCACTTTTTGAGTCATCTATTCAGAAATTATTCCCTACATGTGCACGCGCGCACACACACACACACACACAAAATTGATTCTTTCCCCCATCCTCTGTTAGGTTCTCTTGGATACAATGAAATTAAAAATTGATGGCATGAGCTTAGAAAGTGTTGTGCTCAGTTCAATGTGAGCCTGGTGTGGCTTAGGTGCCTGGTATCATCTGTGTGAAAGGAATTTTCCCTTTAGAGAAAAAAGAAGAAAAAGATCTTCTCCCCAATTTTTGGTAAACATAGGTTGTTTGGTGGATGGGAACTTTCAGAACCTAAGAATGCCTTTCGTAGGAAGCAGGTGTAAAATCTTTTCATTTAGAGTTTGCTAGCTTAGCATAGCCCAGCCCAGTTCAGCCCAGCCCAGCTTAGTCTGTAAAACAGAGGCAGGCCGGCTCCGCTGTTCTGTAAACATGATGACACATTACAAGGACTACAGTGACATTGGGGGCCACCCATTTTAGGAATCTATGGGTAGCAAGCAGCCCCTACCTACCAAAAAAAATTAATTTCCATGCACATTTTCTCTGGATTGTGGCTTACCCCTTAATGATTGAATTTGGATTTGAATCAAAGCTGAAGAAGAAAGCACACGAAAACTCCTATCTTCTATCTGGGTGCAGTAGCCTAGCTGCTGCTTGCTATGTAGTAAGTAGGTAGTGCTGGCCAAAAGCAGGGCTTTGAAAAGAGGACAGTCTTTGAAGTTCCCCCTTTCTTAGGTAGGATTTCCCTAAGGTAGGGTGGATGCAGAGGCAATTCAGAAATTTATCAAATTCAGTTAATCAGTACTCTGCTCATTGGGACAACCTGAAGCTCTGAGATGGTAACTGACCAGGCAGGACAGATGAAAATATGGCAGATGGTGGCACCTCCATAGATAGGTTGTGTGGATGTTGCACAAAGTTGGGAGAGGGATTCCCTCTATCACTCACTCCCATACAGACCTTTCTAACCTCTTAACTGCCTAAAATTCACTTTAGGCTAGATAGAATGTGATATTGGGGAGTATTGCTTTAGAACCATATGTTTGCTATTCTCTTTTTTATGAAGTGTATGGTCTTTATTTTTGAACTCCCATAACATTCGACTTACCCACAGATTTTACCAGTTTGGGAAGGGGGTTATCTTTGTTTCCTGCAATGAACCTTGGGCATCAAAGACCTAGTTTTGTCGTAACATGGAATTGAGCCCATTAAGCCCTTTGAAGATTTTAAGGTTTTAGAATTTTTCTTCTTCATCCCCTCTGCTATTCCCATGCACACATTTTAATGTTATATTGATTTAATTTTAAAATGATGTTCTCTCTTTCTATATGTGTATACACATATTTTGTTAATATCATATAAAATACTGAAGTAGCAAAATTTTATGTTGGACTGAATTTTAGGGACCTGGAAAAAAATTCCAAAAAGGAATTTTTCCTTCTTTTTTCCTTCTTATTTCCAAAAACAAAGAGTATGAAACTTTTGTTGGACTCAGCAGCATCAGTGTCCTGTGACATATTGATACCAGTGTATACTTCTGAGAGGAGGGTTACTGTCAAAAGATATGTACAGGTCAAAGCATGCCCAGATCGAAAAGATCCATTTTCATTTCACTTTTCTTTTTCTATGGTATTCTTCTTCTCGTGTGGCTGTGGGCAGATAGGAATCATGGGGTGAAGCTGCTAAATCATGCACCTGGACTTTGAGGAGATAGTGAGGTGGGTTTTGATGAGCTGTAGATCTCAGAGTACCAAGTACTGAGTTAAGAGGGGTTCCTTCTTCCTTAGGGCCAATTAAATTTTGCTTGGCCCTTGCTAAGGGATTGGAAAGTGTTTCTTTTTCTTTCTTTTCTTTCCTTTTTCTCCCCTCTCCCCTTGTTATGAAAATGATTGAGAGAGGGACACGCATATACACAGATACACAGTCAACACATATAACACAACAAACAATAGCCAAAGGAAATGAAACCATAGGGTGTCTGTATTGAATGTGTCTCAAAAAAAAATTTGTTTTTCAAGTGGGGAGCTCCTAGGCCTGAAACAATGCCCTGTCTCTCTACCTGGTAGTATACAAAGATCATTTGAGTTTGGGGAGGGGATAGAAGAGATGGATCCTTGTCTGGCTGCATCTCATGAGAATGATATGTGCAGTATAAGACTACAGAACATAACCCATGTGGCCTTGTATTAAGAAACTCTTTCCTCCTTCGGGTGAAGCCTGGTTGTAATGTCATGTTAATCGGTTGTTGATATGTACAGGGTTTCACTTTCCAAACTGAAAATTCTTCATTTGTTTTCTTATCAATGGACACCTAGAGCAACAACAAAAAAGGATTTTTTTTTTTACCCCTTTCACAAGTACCCCTCCCACCCCCGCCTGTGGCAAAAACAGTGAAATTTTGGATTCTAGTTCCTATGCTCAGGGCTATGGATCTTCCTTCAAACTCTGGTTTTTATCTATGGGACTGGGGGAGATCAGAGATATGGATAGTCCCTTCTTGACAAGGCTAGACTGGGTATTTGCTGGCTTGAAGCAAAAACTGCAAGTATAGTATAATTAAAAATCTTTTGAAGCTTTCAGATTCAATTACTGCGAATCTTAAGGACTTACTGCATGAAAAAAGTAAAAAACTGATTTTTTGAAAGGCAAAGGCTGCCCAAAAATGAAAGAATACCAGATGTTACCACTCCCTGCCCCCCCTCCCCCCACCGCCAAAGTGCTGTTACCAAGTCTTTAGCAAAAGAGGAGAGGAATGTTTTCGAATAGGCATATGTGAACTCTGCTAATTTTTAAATTAGCCTGTGTTCCTCATGAATTAAAAAATGAATTTGAAATCATCTAGCTGGATCTTTTAGCAGGAACTTAAATCTGTTTAGAAATTTTTGGTACTTCTAATCTAAACAGTAAATTATGAAATGGGAAGCAAAGTTAATGAAAACATTTCTCTCATCCCGATGAGATGATGAAATCAAGAGAAAATTTAGTTTAGGTCGGATGGAGGCCTGAGAATCATAGCCCAGAAGACATACATATATTTAAGTTTCGATCCATTCCCAATGAGGAGGCGTTTAAACCTGTGGCAGGTCCTTTTATTCCCCTGCTACCTTTCTTAACCTTACAGTTTATCCCTTGTCTCCTTTCAACTCTCCATTTCATTATGTCCTTTTTAGCCTTTTTTTTTTTTTTTAGTTCATCTCGTTTGTGCTAAAAAAAAATATTTTGACATCCTCTTCCTATCTATTAGGGATCCTTCTCTAGAAATAGTGCACAATACATCCTTATATTTCTAAAGAACTGTTTTCACAGTACTCTCCTTTGGCTCTGAAATTATGTATATGTAATTGGTAATTAAAGGTGCGAGCTTTTCAATATAAACAATATTGCTCAATGTTAGATCGTTAAAGGGAGCAGAGGCACTAAATAATTACCTTTTACATTCTGACAAACTGTTCACAGAAATCCACTCTCCCTAGCATCACTATTCAGAGGAAGGGTTATGATTACATTTTCAGTATGGCAAAGCATCTTTTCATAAAATAAATTGGTAAATTAATTATGTAGTATTGTCTTCAAACTCCCTTTAAAGTAAACTCTGATTTTTTTTAAAAGGCGTAATTAATGGTTTCCAGAATGTGTATTGTGTTTGCTGTTTAGTTACCTTGTAGATTTTCTTTGTTACAACTCCGCAGACAGCAGCCTTTTGGTGTGGATTTCTTCGCCTATGTGATATTTTTCTATTTCCACATTTCTAATGCATTTCTACATTTATCTCATTGGGAGCCCAGCTCAGCCTTCTCTTTGCTTCTACTCAGCAGAATCCTGAATTATAGTTTTCTTCCTGCTATTCAGAAACAAACACACAAACACATATATCCTGTTTGTGATACATGTACATATTACATGCATAGATGTAGACTGTTGGGGAAACTTCCCTGAGGAAGCATGTGCTACTATCAAGGGAAATAACAGGCCCGTGATTTATTTGGAGGATGGGAGATGCCACAGAAATTTTTCCTTGAATTATCTGTTCCTTGGCTCTGACCATTTAATAACTTCACAGCCACGGAATGCATTTTTCCCCGTCATCTCTATTTCCTACTCTTTCGTGTTTTCCATTATTCTTTGCTAAATGAACAGTTTAAAATTTACCTTGCTTTTCTGGTTTCAGACCTTTGTCTAGTTTGCCTGGCTGTCAGAACTCGAACACCTTTTATTCTCTCAGAATGCTAATATTTGCATTTCTAAAATTCCAACAAAATCTCAGATCCTGAGGGGATTATGAAACCTTTATGTGTCCCCTTTGTTTCAATAGGAAATTTTAGACTGCAAAGTTAAACCGTCTTTCTTAAGTGGCTTATTACCATTTAAGATCTTCATCATCTTCAAACACCTTATTTTCCCCTCCTTCCATTCAACCTTCTAATAAGCAGACATAGATGAATAAGGCAGCATAAAAATATATTTGCTTTTTAATTTAACATACTAACTGAGCACCTACTATGTGTAAGGCACTGAAAGTGTATTGTGGCCTGGAAACATGGCCTCCTGTGTAAGAAAAGAAAACCAATCAAGAAAAAATAATCAGTAGCTATTAGGGAACCATTTAGGGAAATAGAACTCTGACCGACAACTTGCAAGCAATCCAATCTCCCCCCTCCCTTTTTTTTTTGTGCGTGTGGGGGCAAACATCTTGTAATTGTCGATGCTGCCCTCTGAGTCCTGTCTACTTCTCGTAGTAGCCTGGCCATTCAGGGGCTGTTTTCTAGGTGACAGCCTGTCTTCAGGGAATTTTGAGAAAGGTTTAGGGTATGTGGGAGAAGTTACTGCACCTCACTGAAACTCAGTTTTCTCATCAGTAAAATGAAGATAATAGTAAAGATCCTCCCTGCAATATAAGGGTTGTTTAAGAAGTACATCCTTTATAAGTCTCAAAGCAGTGAAATAATAGGCATAGGGACTAGACTTGGAATTTCATTAATACTGGGAGCTCTCAGTGAAGAAATTTCCTCCACCAATGTGGGATGGCATTTTCTCTGAAACCACTAACTGCTCTTAGAAGGCTGCCTAGAGCACTGAGTGGTTAAGTGACCCAGTGATTCTTTGTCAGAAGTGGAAGTTTAATCTACATTTTCCTGGTTTAAAGGCCAGTTCTCCCTCCACTCTGTCATGCTAACTCATAATAATAATTGTTATGATTCATATAGTGCTTACTATGTGCCAGGCAATGTGCACACATTATTTTTACAGGTATTATTTCCTTTGGTCCTCACAACAACAGTGGAAAGTAGGTACTATTCTCATCCCCATTTTACAGATGAGGAAACTCAGGTAGTCAGAAGTTCAGTAACTTGCCCATCACCTCACAGTTAGTAAGTGTCTGAGACTCAGTTCTTCCTGATTCCGGGACTGGTGCTTTATTCATTGTGCCACCCAGGTGTCTCTCTTATGACTTCTCCAGTAACAAGAATAGGGACTAAATTACGAATGTCAAGAAGGCCAAAATAATTTCTCCTCCTATCAGGAGGTTACTGAAGACCTAAGCCTGATAAAACACCTTTTGACTTATATAGGTTTATAGCAATGCCAGAACTTTTTGGAAAGATGCCAGTGTCAAACAGGGCATCAAAACATTTTATGAGCAGGGGTCTTTTTGTTAGCTGGGATGGAAAGAAAAGGGGGAAAATAAAGGAAGAGGTGAGGCAGGCATTAAGATCCACACTCGTGAGCTTCTACTTTCCCTAGTTTGACTGTTCAAATGTTTTCGAGTGCTTAAGTCTATCTTTTTTCTCTCTGCTCCCTCTCCTCCCCCTTCCCTCTTTCTCTTCTCCATGTTAAGCAGAGGCTGACCATGTGGAAGCCGCCATTGTCGACGAAGATGAAGGTCTTGAGATAGAGGAGCCGGGTGGCCTTGGGCTGACCGCAGGTGGGACAGATCCAGATTTGCTGACCTGTGGACAGTGTCAGATGAACTTCCCCTTGAGAGACATCCTGGTGTTTATAGAGCACAAGAAGAAACAGTGTAGTGGGAGCCTTGGTGTTTGCTATGAGAAGAGCCTGGATAAAAGCAGTCCCCCCCCTTCGTCACGCCCCGAGCTCAGGAAAGTGTCAGAGCCAGTGGAAATCGGGATCCAAGTCACCCCGGATGAAGAAGATCGTCTACTGACGCCCACAAAAGGAATTTGTCCGAAGCAGGAAAATATTGCAGGTATGGCATGTTCCCTTCTCCCATCTTCTATTTAAGTATTTGGTCAAATGGCACTCCCCCTATAGCACACCTGTTATGAAGTAGAGGCAATCCAAAAAAAGGGCAGTAGGGTTTGAGGGCCACCGCACTGGTGCTTATGGCCCATCATGTTTTTGGCTGACTGTGCCAGTGACGTATGAGAAAAACTTTCAGGAGCTTTGGAGGTTGGTTGATCGTTAAGGACCACCATAAGAGTACCAGGTGTATCCACATATTTACCTAGAAACTTCTGGGGACTCTCTTTTTTTGAGGCATCCACCCTATGCACTGAGTCCTCAGGAAAAGATATGCATAGGGTTTAGAGGACATAATTAATCTCATTTTTTGGTGAGTGGCTTTCTCTTTGTGTCATAATCAAGTTGACCCCATCACTGCTGCCAGAAGTAAAAGATGGAGTAAAAGGGCAGTATGGGAGTGGGAACTAATCCCAGCTTTTCCATAAACTTGCTTAGGCATGTCTCTTCTTCATCCTGGGAGTCAGTTTCCTTCTCTGTAAAATAGTTGGGCTAAATCAGGAGGCAGTGACATGTAATAGACATGTAATCTGTATGAGAAGACACTGGTTTTAGTCTCCTTTTTGCCCCTCACTAGCTTTGTGATAAGTCAAATAGCTTCCGTTAACCTCAGTTTCTTCATCTGTAAAATACAGGGGAGACCAATCTCCAAGATCCCTTTTAATTGTAGGGATTCCTTTTGTGGAGATTTCTTAGAATATCCACTGTGGTTCAGGGAAGTGGGACATGCTATCTCTTCCCTCTTAGCCACCCTGGTGACCCACCTGGATGTTTTCCCCTATGTACAGGTACACTCTCCTATATAACTTTAGCACATGCTTACCTTCTGTTTGGCCTGTTTCCTCTCAAAAGTGCGGTTTTACAAGAAGTGCCTCTTGCTCTGTTAGCTTGCTATTTCCTTCCTAGCATCAAGACACTCCATCCAAAGCAACAGACCCTTTTTTGTGTGCTTGTCTCTCTCTTGGGTGGAGTCTATAAACCGATACCACTTACTTGGGCGAACACTAACTGTGACCTGGTGGGAAAAGCCCCAGACTGGGAGTCAAAGGGCTTCTTGCTATGTATTATCCATGTCACCATGGGCAAATCTTTCCCCTCCAGGGGCCAGAGTTTCTTCATCTTTAAAATGGAGGGCTTTTTGATAGCTGCCTTCTAGCTCAAAAGCTGATGTTCTTAACTGCTAGTATTTATGTTGTTATGGTGAATGGAGGAGAATTAGGGATAAAAAGAGCCCACCAAGGGCTTTTAAAGGTTTGGAATAGGGCCTTCTCTTTTTCTGTTAGCATGTCTACACTTAATCTGGAAATAGGAAAGTTTCCTTTTCCCATCTTACCTCTTCTTCGTGTTCTGCTCTTGGATTCGTATTTTCTGTACCAACCACAAGGCTAAGCACTGATCAGTTATAACCTGGCTCTGTCACTGACTCTCCACCTGTATGACCTTAGACAAGCCTTTCCCTTGTCTTCTCAGGACCTTGTTCTTCTCCTCTGTGAAAGGAGGCAGGTAGATAAGATGATGTCTCTAAGGGTGGCTTCCATGGCTGACATCCTGTGATTATGGCTCCCTTCTGGCTCTAGATTCCATGACTAGATGAACTTGCTGGCCCTGCCTTCCTCCAGAATACCACGACCAGATAGCATAAACGTCTATGCTCATTGCACCAGGCTAGAGATTTTCAGAGATTTTCACTTTGGGCTAATTAGAGGCGCCAGAGGTAGTGACTTGATTTCTTCTTCCAGTGACTCCCTGAGGCACAGATGCTGCTCTTGTAGGTCAGAGAGCAGCTAGTGGTAATTTTAATCTTTGGTAGAGCCCCTACTTTTTCTGTTGAAAGTGTTCTGTTACTTCTGTGCCTGGCCAGTCAAAGGGGATTCGAGAGTTGCCATTTGTTGAGGCCAGAATCCGATTGTTGTTTTTTTTAAGGTCTTTGGATCTTTTGGAATGACTGTTGCCGCTAGTCTACCTGTTCTGTCATGTGGAATGGTGGAGAATTACTGGAATAGTAACCAAGAGACCTGAGTTCTGGTCCTAGCTCTGTGACTTTGGGCAAGCCACCTTGTTTTTATCCTGTAGATGCTGAACCAGATGATTTTCAAAGTTCCTTCTAACTTTTAATTCTCAGATCTGCTTGAGGGTGGGGTGAGGATCTTGGGATGGTGTAGGCACAGAATCTACTGTCCTAAAATGAGAAAGATCAATGACAGTTCTTACTCCTTTCCCAACTTAATGGAGATCAAAAGGAAATTTTTATGAGAGGTACTTAAAATACAAAAATAAAAAGTTATTTTGGGTAGACTTCCTGAACATGATCTGCAGATAGGAATATCTGTGCAAATGTGGCAGTGCCTTCTTAATTAAGGACCAAACTGTTAGATGAAAAAGGTGGGATGACTTTTTGGTTCCCTGTCCTCTCCTTCCTGTACGTAAAAAAAAAAATCAGAGGAATAGTTTTCAACAGGAGTACGGAATTCGTGACATTGTAGCCAGGCAGGGCAGCCATGACTGCTTCATGAGAAGTCTTTCCTTAGAAAGGCCCTAGTGTAGTATACCTAGGCCCAGATTTCTCTCTCAATAGAAAAGCCCTTTACATTTCCTAGAAAAACTAGAACCTAAATTTAACACTGAAGGTATTTCCCAATGAGAGGCCATAGATCATTATTGTTAGACTTGTTTAAAAAATCAACTAAATATGATTTCATAAAAGGAGTAGATAATTTCTAAGGAAGCTTTACCCCCAACCCTTCTTACTTTTTTTTTGGGGGGGTTGAAATACTGCTGTATTCTACAATGCTGTATGAGCGGCCACAGATATTTTTGGCCTTTCTGCTCTGCAACAGGGTGAATGGATTCCTTTATTCCCCAAAAAAATATGTAAAATAATCCCTTAGAAGCATAAAGACAGATATGTTTGTTCAAAGCATTTAAAATATTCGTTCAATCAAAGGCACCAAATACAGTACATGCTGTGGCAGTCGAGGAAGACCGTTACATTGAAATAGCAAATCCTGGTCTTTCTTTCTCTCCTTTTCCCTTTTTCCTTCACACTTTTGGAAGCAACTAATTTTTTTATTTATTTAACAAAAAGGAAAGATTAAAGAATAAAACTTCAGTGGCTCAAATGTATAAAGTAATTTAATATGGTGGAAGCATTAATTATTTTAGCTTAATTGAATTCTGAGGACTGCAGTAGTTGCATTTTTGTAGACAAGCCCTGTTTATTATTTCTCTGTGTAGATTAACAGTAAAGGAAACACAGATAACTTTCAGTTATTTATTGTCAAATAAATGTGTCAATTCATGTGTAAAGCAAGCTGTTCAAAGATAATTGAGTCTTTATATTTTAAGAGGGAGACTGGAAATCATAGGCAATGGGCTGCTTTGGCTTCTGGAAATACACACAGCTGCTGCCCAGGCCAGGCGGTGGCTGCCCATGGTGCTGCTGGCTGCCCCCCGCCCTGGTGAGGCCTTCCTGAATTTCTGTGAAGTTTTCATTTGTTGTGTTGTGACCTTGAGCAAGGGTTTCCTCTCCCTCAGCCTCAGTTTCCTCATCTGTAAAATGTATAAGTTGGACTCAGTGATCCTTAAAAGCCTCTTTCTTGCTCTTACATTCTGTGTTCTCTGATTGTAAGGGACAGTACTGACAGTATGTGGTTTTCCTATTTCTCTGGCTCAACTGAGTTTTAGTATATAGTAAGCTTCTGGTAGTGGTCTTAGAACCTACATCATCCTAAGATTAATGGTGGCAAAAATCCCTTGAACCTGGCACAAAACTTTGGGGTTGCCACCTACAGTTATAGATTCAAATCCTTGATATCCTATGAGAAGCACTATAAAGAAATGGCAAAGAATATTTATTCCAAGGGAATCTGGGGTGCTGAAATTATACCACTAGAGATGTAAGGGTCTTCTTTGAAAATGAAAATATCTCTTTGGTTATGTAAGACATTAAGCTGCTATCCTTCATCCTACTTAAGTTTGAATTACATCCTTTGCAAGTATCAGCTGAGAGCTGAACACTAAAGAAATGGGAAGGACATAGAAGGGAAAGATGTAGTTTTGAGATGTTGGATGGTGTCTGGATGGGCAGATTGAGGTTGGTGAATTCTTGGAGTGGTAGAGGTAGTACACATGTTGGAGATGCTGGGGAACACTGAAGATGGAGCTTGCCACCTTCTTTCTTTTTACCCAGGGTCAGTCTATCATTTTGGGCTTTGGCAATCAGCTCTGATCTTGGAATTGCATTTTGATGAATTTAGTATTCAACAAGGATCATCTTTGGGGAATTGACCATCTTATTTGAGGGAGGCTAATCTTACATATGGATGATATAATTAGTGTCATACTTTGCCATTGCTATACCTTCAAACCATGCTTTCTTTTAAGATAGCATGTGAAATGCATTTTAGAGTGATATTCAGGAGATCTTAGTCTGAATTCTGTCTCAGCCATTTAGAAGCTACAGATGGGATCGTGGATTAGAGCTGCAAGGAATCTTAAAAAGCATATAGTTTAGAGGTGGGGAACCTGGGGCCTGAAGGCCTTGGGTGTGACCTTTTGACCAAGTCCAAGTTCAAGTTTTATAGAACAAATTCTTTTATTAAGAGGATTTTTTCTATGAAGTTTGGATTCAGTCAGAGAGCCACACTTGAGGACCCAGAGAGTCATATGTGGCCTTGAGGCCTCAGGTTCCCCTCCCCTGATTTCTAATTCAATCCCCTCATCTTACAGATGGTGCTATAGGACCCTGTGTGCTTCACTTAACTTTTTGAGCCTCAGTTTCCTTTATCAGAAAAATAGGTTTAATAATTGTGATATATTACTGTGAGAAAAGCACTTTGTAAAGCTTTCTAAGTACTGTAGAAATGTGGATCATCACCATCATTATTATTTTTCCCTGAAAGAACTCTTCAGAGAAAGTTGATTGGGAATATCTATAACCTCTTTACCTTGATCCAACCTCTCTCTGAAGTCCTGATCTGATTGACTGTACTATAAGCAATCTTCCTAGTGTCTTTCTATTTTTTAGTGATTTGAAGAGGAGAGGCTAGATCTCAGGTTTTGAAAGAAAATGTGCATCTATAAGACGTGCTTGTCATGGATCACTTTTGAGTTTCATAAGAAGGAAGTAATTTGGGATTCAGTGTTGGCTTTGGAAGCCTTGCTACGACTGTTTTTCTAGCCCAGATAGTTTGGTCTTCACTTACTAAAACAGTACAAGTCTCATAGGCTGAGCATATTACTAATATCTGTGTTTGACATAGTTTTACATTTATACAACTCTTTCAAGAGAGTGCCACCATTTTGATTTTTCACCTCTTTGGGACTCCTCTCTAAAACAAAAGAGATTGGACTAAATGAACTCTTGAGGTCACTCTGAACTCTGTATTCTCTGTTTATATGATTCCATGAATTAGTGTCAAAGCCGGACCCCCCCCCCCAACTTTCAGGTCTTATTGTTACTGCTATTATTACAATAACTATGTGACAGTTGTGAAGTCAAATACAAGGTGACACAAAAGTCTTAGTGCAGTTTAAAGCCAGCAGATTGGTTAAAGCTTACAACTGCCCTAAGACTTTTGGGATACAAAGGATATGGGGGTGGGGAGATTTGGGTTCTAATCTCAGCTCTGCCAATAACCTGTTGTGTATGTACTACTTCATTTCTGGCAGCTTTGGTTTCCCCAAATGTGAAATGAGGAAGTTGGACAAGGTGATTTTTAAGATCCTTTTCCTCTCTAATATTCTATAATTCTATAGCCTCTGTTAATGTTCTGGGGACATTTCCTATCTATAAAACTTAACTTTAGGTTCTTGAAGAAAAATCTCTTAGTTATTACCCCAAGACACTTTCCTGAGGTTTCACATTATACAGCCACCCTAGGGAATACTCTTGATCATGGATAATTTTTTTTTTTTTTTGGCATGACATCATTCATTCCATAATCAAATGAAGTTGAAATGGCATGAATTAGACAGCAGCTGTCAATCATGGTTTTGACTTCATCCCTCCCCCCCACTCCCCAGAAATGTCAGTTAACTTGGGGAAGTGCTGGAGATTCCAAAAGTGACAGGAGGCTGCTTCTCCACCATAGGCCAGAGGTGGAAGTGTTCTGTGTCCTTTTCTTAGTGTTCTAGACTTTTAAGTAAGTCTTCATTTGGAACTGGGGTGAGCAATTCTGGGGAGTATTATGGAAGTCATTTGTGGAGAAGGAAAGAGAGGCTTTAGATGTCGACCAGCAAGTGGGATTCTCTGCCATAAGCGGTAGACCTTATGTAGTTGAACTCAGTGTGTTTGAAAAGAAAGGTTTCCTGTCAGCTGCAGGATTTAAATGCTATAACCCTAGCTCTGTGAATGCTCATTTTGGGTCTAAAGAATTTTTTTTTAAACTAAAACCTGCCAGTGAGAAGAATTAAATTTCATGTGCTGCAAACTAGAGATAAACACTACTTCAGGTTGCCTTGAAATAAATGAATTTGATATATTTAGAATTGTTATTTCCCCTCCAAATTAAGATTAGTTAAATCCATGTGTGTTGTACAGTTGATTGTTAACTCCATGTCGTGAGTTATCTTTCTTTCTGTTTTTTTTCCTCTTCCCCCAACTCGTGACAGCTAATTATTTTTGCTGCCTGCATTGAGGCATTTATGGGCACTCGGTGTTCCACATAACAAATTTGCTGCTCTTAACTTTAACTTTGGGGTGTTTGTAGCCATCGGGTGGTGCTCTGTCATGAAAAAAAAGAAAGGAATATAAAAGAGAAATCAGAGCATTATGGATCTAAAGCTGGGAAGGACCTTGGAGGCCATTTGCCAGATGAGGAAATTGAGGACCAGAGCTTTGAGTTTACATAAGTAGTAAGGGTGAGAGGTTGGGGTAATATCCTTGTCTGATTCACCAGATTGTCAAGTGAGATTAGGGACAAGAGTCCATGGGCACCGCTGCTGTGAAATATGATGCATTCTCACTGGGCACACTTTGTCTCAAGAAAGCCATCTACATGGCATAAGATGGGTTCTTAATGTCCAGCCTAATAAAAATCTTTTCTGAACATCTCTGCATTTATTTATAAGAGAATTTTAGAAGTTGAAAGGGTCCATTTAGAATAGGCTCTCACCTCAGAAGAGGATTTTGTCCACAAAATCCCTGATGGGTGGGCGGTACTAGCAACTAGTGTTTTAAGGTTTATATTGCCCCTTTTTGAGCTCCCCATAACCCTATGTGATAGGTACTGAAGGTATCGGTAACTGTTTTTCAGAGGAGAAGATTTGGATTTCAGATAGGTCAAATGGTTTGCCTGTAGCCACATATCTAGTGTTGGAGGCAAGATTCAAACCTAGGACTCTTCTGACACCAGGCTCAGGACTCTCTTCCCCCATGCCACGGTCTTCGCTTGAACCCCTCCAGTGAAAGGAAGGAATTCACAAGACTGCCCACTCCATTGTTGGACAGCTGGCTTCCTTGCAGCATGTGCTGGATAGCATGAGAGTTGCTTCCGTGGGCCAGCGGGCAGTCTCTGAAGACGTGTGACACTGGAGCAGTGGGTTATAGTTTCCATTTTTATTAGAAACATTTCCCTTGGCCACAACATGATTTCGATTAGGCATTGTGCCCACTGCCTCTGCTAATGTGCATGGGTGGTATAAAAACTTCCAGCAGTCATTCAGCAAAGAGGGATCTGAGGCATGGGCAGGGTAGGGAGGCAGACAACGGGGCGCCCAGGGAGAAGTAAACTTACAATTCTTTCTCATCTCATAGCAAAAGGTCAGTAGTTGACTTGCAGTTTTTATTAGATGCTTGACAGTCACCTTTTGCTAATTTTCATGCCTGACTAATGAAAACCGACCTTCTCAGAATTGGGGAAGAGTGGGCACCCCATGTGTTGGTGGGGCCTGCAGTTAACAAAGCAGCTTGTCATCTCGGCACACCTGGGATGAACTCTTTTCTCTGAGATCACTAAGGAAAATGAACCTGGGGAATTTGGATTTTTAATATTAGCTCAAATTTGGACAGCAGCATCGGATATTTTTTGCAAGCATTTTTCCCTTCCATTAACTCATTCCAATCATGTAACAGGATGGTGTAACCCAAGAATTGGTGACCACTCAGAGGTTAAATGACTTGCCCAGAGTATTACTACGCTGAGTAATGACTGACATTTGTACAGCACTTTAAGCAATCTAAATACATTTTCTCATTTGTGCCTACAGTAATCTGGTGGGGGTAATACTACAGATAACAAATAGCATCACTTGGGGAAAGTGTGCTAGCCCTGGAACCAGGAAGACCTGGGTTCAGATCCACTATCAACACTTGTTAGCTGTGTGACTGAGGGCAAATCATTTCCATCACTCAGTGTCTAGGTTTCCTAACTTGTAAAGAGAGATAAAACCTGTACGCATATTCAAGTAAGATAATATATGTGGCTGTAAAGTACTGGGCAATCTTTAAAGGGCCATGAGAATGTCAGTTATTATACTGACTAGAGAGGAAAACTGAGACTCAGTGCGATCTTCATCTATAAAATAGTGTAAAAGAAGTGGTGCTGTGTTCAGATGACTTAATGGATAGGAAACTAATTTTTTTAAAAGGATGAGGCCACACAAATTCAATATTACAAATATTAACTAAAATTGTTAAGTTTTATAGGAGTTGGGAGAATGGAGAAGTCATTGTAGAATGGACTCTTTGAGAAAGGCATCCTGAAAGAGAAAGTTTTTTTAAAAAATTAAATAGAAGTCGCCTTCTCTTGTTTAGTCTAATAACCTTGTCCACAGTCTCCTGAATGAAAAAGAATTACATGCCGGGTTTGAACCTAGGTTTTTGCTGACTTCCACATCCAACACTCCCAAGTGCGGCCTGTACTAAATTAAAATATAATTGGGAAATATTTAACCAAAAAAAAAGCAAACAAAAAACCAAACCCGTAGCTATCATGGCATTTTAAAACTAAGTCAATGTACAGTACGTAGAGATGCTTATCTTTATCCTTACAGATGAGTAGCCCCCATTTCTCTCCGAGTTGGACCCCACTGGTGTATAAAGCACTGGATCAGGAGGTAGCAGATGTGGGTCCTACAACCACCTCACCTTAGGTAAATTACTTGCCCTTTCTGTATAATGAAAGAGTTGGAATAGATGATTTCTAGGGTCCCTTGCAGCTCAAAAATGCTGATACTTATGTTAAACTAAAGCAGGGAGAGGGGATTCTGAATTTCCCAAGTTTCAAAACAGTTGAAAGAGATTTCCAACAGATAAGTATGTAAGTATGATAATCAATGACCATGAAGCTCACTGTTTATTATTTCAGCTCCTTCCTGGAACTTTCTCTGGAGGTCTCAGTTACAATAAGAATGTTAGGCTTGGTGCCAGGAAGGTCTGAGTTCAAACTTTATCTTAGACACTTACTAGGTATGTGACCCTAGGTAAGTCACCTAGTCTCATTTTCCTCATCTGTAAAATGTGTACAATAATAGCATCTACACACAGGGTTACTGTGAGGATCAAATGAGTGCTTTTCAATCTTTAGAGTGTTACTATTATTATACAACTTTGTGTCCTCAAAGTAGAAACACACTTTGATGGGAGGCTCTTAGTTGAGGTACATCAGATGCCTTGGAAAACTCAGATCAGATTAAAATAAAAACACCTGAGGAAGAAAGAATACCAACTGGTTAACTGATGGCACATTTATCAAGTATTTACTGGGGAGTCTATTGCAGCAAAAGGGGATTGCTTACAAGAGGCTAGAAATAGCAACTGCTTTGTTCTTTTGCTTTGTCATCTAATGCCTAGCCCAATGCCTTGGATCTTTTATGCACTCAATAGTTGCTTCCTGGCCATAAGGAAGGAAGTAGTTTGAGAGAAATTCCAAGATGGTGGAAAGTCAGGTTCTGAACAAGCTGGGTAAGTCTGATGGGAGCTCAGAAAATGAAGAGGTCAGCGGATCTAGGAAAGGCATGTTAAAGAAGGAAGTACTGCTGCCTCATTAAAAAATCCTAATTAAAAAAAAAAAGACTCCTTTTTAATGTCCCATGTTGATTGAATTGAGTCTAGCAGCTTATTCCTGGGTTCAAGTCTCAACTCCTTGCTTGGCATATTCTGAAGTGATGATTTTAAGCCCTTGGGAGGAGTTGTATCTTTAGGGCACCAGGGAATTGGTGAAATGATTCTGTCCAAGAAAAAATAGTGTCCTCACAGTCTGGTGACTGGTTGGCTTTGCTATGGCTAGAAGGTACAACATGGGTTGCGTGCTGTTTCCTGCCCCTATCATGAGGCTGTTTCTGCTAGTGGGGGACTCTGGGGAGAAAAGAATAATTTATATAGTGAGAAATACAAACTTGAGATTGAGTGGGTGGTGTATATTTACAGGCTTTTTGTACACTTCCTCACCCTTTCTACAAACATCTATTAAGTACCTTCTAGGATCATAAATTTACAGTTGGAGGGTCATCTAGTTTCTTGACAGATGCAAAAACTGAGGCCCAGGGAGTTTATAAGGGATTTGTCTAGTGCATTGTGCTCTGTGCCATGAAAATTAGGAAAGCAAATAGTAAATGGTCTCTACCTTCAAGGAGCATAATATAGAATATGGATAATAAGAGATACATATGCTGCCAATCAGAATATGAGAAATTGTATAAGAGTAAAGTACTATAGGATCAAAAGAGATGTCACTTCTCACTGTGGTGGGGGGTGGGGTTCATAGAATAGGTTCTATGCATGATGTGGTGGAAAACCAGGGCAATTATTCAGTATTCAGATGAATTGGACTCAGCTCTCCTTCCTCCCTCCCCAATAAAACACTTTTGGTCAAAATAGCCAGAAAATTATTTATGCAAAAGTAATTATTTTAAATGAACCACCTGGATAATTGCCTCCCATTCTCTGCTCCATGTTGCAGGTGTGGACACACTCTGCAAGCTCTCTCTCTCTCTCTCTCTCTCTCTCTCACACACACACACACACACACACACACACACACACACACACACACACACACCCCTAAATTGGAAGGGAAGTGAGCATGTATGGACACTGTATACCAAAGGCAAACACATGAATGAAGAATGTCCAGAGGAATGTGTGCAATGGGCCTTGGGACTTTTTATAAAAGAAAGTGAGGACACCTGTCCAACTCAAGTGGAGAGTAGTGAAATACTTCTTTTTTTTTCTCTCCTGACTTTGCAATGTTTAAAAATCTTCTTCAAAGCAAACAGTCAAAGAATCCTGGAAAGATTTTAGAGGTAAAAACTGGTTATGATAAAAGCCTTTTTCTTTTCATCCCATTTTCTCCCACTCCAGGGTAACCATGGAGTGTTGTTCCTTTGGGTGATGCATTATTCTTCCCCCTGTCCTTGGGAAGATATTTCAGGTCTCAGTCTTCACTGTTAATTTCTTGGATTGTCCTTCCACCCACCATCTTCTAAACAGTTGGGGTGATAAGGTAGGGGAGGAAGGTGTTAGGGAACCCTTCACAATTAGGTTTCTTACCTTTGGCGCTCTTCCTGTTCTCTCCTAAATCATAGTATACACATTAATAAATAAATAGTCTTTCTGCACATTGATGATGTCATATAACTCATATAACTTTGACCTGAAGTTAAAATGTCTTTAATTATTAGAAAAGTAGTATAGCCTTTCCTTACCTGATTTCTGTTATGGTAAAAAAAAAAAGAGAGAGAGAGAGAGATCTTTTATGCTTTAGAAACAAGTAAATATCTAATAATTCCACTTTAGGGACTAAATTCAGTTAGACAAGACTAATATTTTATCTATTAGCATTTTCATCTGGAAGGCTGAAAATGAATTTGTTTCAATGTAGGTAAATGAATATACTCTCAAGTTTGTATTTGAGAGATATCTTTTTTGGTGAAGACAGTTTTAAATATGGTTATCTCTGTGAGCACCTGGGTGAAAAGGCATTGCTACAGCATCTTTAGAATAAGTGAGATTCCTTCTTCCCCTCCCTCCCTTTTCTTCTTCTTCTGGTGAAAGTGGCAGCTTACAAATAAAACCGGGACCCCTTATAGGACATAAACTACAAAACAAATCCCAAGTCTCCTCCGTTGGGGAATCGCCCTTAAGATGAGTTCACCTTTGCTCTATTGTCTTGGGCAAGTTATTTATATTTTCTGGCCTTAGTTTCCCTTTGGTTAAAAGGTTGGACAAAAGTCTTAGAATTGTTTTTGCATAAAACAGCACACATAGAATTATAAAGGAAAACAATAATACTTAAAAAAAGTTCACCTACCACAAGAACCCTTGAACTCAAAGATTTCCAAAGACATTCTCACACCTGACATTACACTTTCATAGTTCTAAGGACATATGTTTTATGACTCTAAGGAGAGGGCTGCTCTCCCCCCTCCTCAGAATGGCAGAGTGATCCTGGGCAAGTCACTTAAGACTTAAGTCTCTCACTGGTTAGTCACTCAGTGCTCTTGGCAATTCTCAGATCATAAATTGTTTAAGGTGCCAATCTATATAGAGGAAATTCTTTACGGGGAGGTCCCCCGGGGCCAATGAAAACATAGATCCTGTCCAAAATGATAAAAAAAAAAGAGAGATTTTAGAAATCTGATTTTTATAAATCTAATCCCCTTGGATGGAGGGAAGTACTGAGTAGCTAGAGCCAGTGTAAGGAAATCTTAGTGGGAAAAGGTGAAAATACTCTGGGGAATTAAAAGCCACTAATTGGGGAGACAGCTTTTGCCCGCCCAACCTTAACCCCTGGACCACTGCAGTGGCCAAAGGAAAAATGGCTGTCTTTATATCTGCTGCAAAAAAACCCCAATAATAACCAACGATTTAGGGCCCCTAGGGGAGCCTGGAAGTTCTCTGTCCTGGCAGGGACGAGGTAGAGGGAAAAGAATATAATGCTGCCTTATAACCTAGGGGCCTCCACCCAGGAAACCTGGGTTTTTTTTTTTTTTTTTTTTTTTTTTTTTAGGGGGGGAACCTGCCTGGGGGAAGGCTTGCTACAAAGCAGAGCTCCAAACGGTTAAATGGTGGACTGTTGGTGGCTCTGCCTTAAAAGGAAGACGGGGTGGGGGTAGGGGAAAAAAGTAATAATAAGAAAGAAAAGGGAAAGGGGTGGGGGAAAGGTGGGTGGGGTATCTGGGGATTTGGTGTCTTAAGCTAAGGAGCTAAACCGGAAATCCCAGAGATGTAATGAAAACAAAACGGACTTTTCACTCCGGCGGTGGCATCCTGGCAAGGAGAAGGGTTTCCAGAGCCAATGTTTTCATTGTAGGTTTTTCTCGAGAGAAGCGGTGGAGACAAAGCCTTAACCCATTCGTAGGAAACCCTGGCTGGGGCAGGAGGTGGGCCAGGGGGACTGGCTTGCCCCCAACCCCACCCGCTAGGGGCGGCGGGATTTGAACTTTTTTTCTCCCCATGCCAACTTCCCTACCCCCCCACCCAACAACCTGGCATGTGTGTGTGTTCCACACCCCCCCCCCGGGGGGGGGAGCCTATTGGGGAAGGGGATACAGAAGGAAATCTTTTCAGAAAACCTTCATCCTCGGGAGGGAGAGGGGAGACGGATTTAAGGCGCAAAAATCACTTGTTAGGACAGGGGAAATAGGCTCCCGTTCCGCAGTGCATTTGAATGCGTTCAAATTCCACCCGGTGCAGAGGACAAACTCTTGTAACTTTCTTTTTTGGAGGGAGGGGGAGGGGAGGCCGCTCCACCTAGCTCCGCATCCCCGCCGCTTGACCGGGCAGATTTTTATTTTCTTATTTCCCCTCACCTTTTGATCATGGCAAGCACTTAGCATAACGCGCCTCCCCGGCGCTCTCTCATTAGGGTCTTTTATCTGCAGAATGTCCCCAGTCCCCGGTACTCCCCTCCTCCCCCTCTCCCCACTCCAAGGGCAGTATCGTCTTTCTATCCAGAAAGCATCTAAATCTAGCCTTCAGAAAACACAGGAGCAATTAAAATCATTAGACACCTCCTTCCTGAGGACCTAGAATCTCAGGTCCAACCCAGCCAGTCTTTTTTTTCCTGGGGTGGGGGAGAAGGATTTCAATTCCATGCATAATCTGGGGACATAATTGGCCAGCTGCTGTAGGGTCTGCCTGTCTTGCAGCTGACCTTGGTCCTTGCGTCTGGCCTCGGAATGAATGTTTGCCTTCTTTCTCCCTTTGACAGCTTCCCGCCCCCCTCTCCTCCCCGTCGCCTCCCCCTCCCCGGGCCCACGCCTTCCTTGGTCTTCCCTTTGCACCGTTCTTCTTTTTTCTCCGGGGGGTAGGGGGGGAGGAGGGGGCTAGGCTGTGTCTCCCTCTCTCCACTATCCTCCCCTTCTCTTGCTAAATTTGTTTGGGGGAGGGGGGGAGAAGAGTTTGCGGCTGTTTTTTTTGATACATATATATGTATATTTCACCCTGGACTTGCTGGATAAAAAAAAATCATTAAGTCCTGATTGGAGGAGGGGAAGCAGGATTACCAAATGTTGCTGCTATACATCCATATACATATACATGCATATATACATACATCTATACTTACGCATATACATACATACACATCTATATTTAAATACATGTTATTGGTGAAGGAGAAAGGGGAGGACGAGGAGGAACATGGCCAGGCTGGGGGGAAGCTGGAAGAAAGGAGAGCCACGCTGAGAGCCATGTGGCCCAGCCCTAGCGAAGTGTCTCTTTCTCTCCCTGCGCCCCCGGGGAGTGGAGGAGGCGGGAGGGTCTCGGCCGGGCAGAGTGGGTCTAAAGAGAAGTTTTCTCCGAGGAGTTTACAGCCCTACTCCCCAAAGTCTCTTTCTTTACAGCTCCACCCCCTCTTTTCTTCCCCCCACCCCAATCTTTCCCACCTCCTTTCCCAGGCAATCTCACCCCTGGCTCTGGGCCAGACCCTTCCCTTCTTTTCTCCTCCCCCTCCCCCCCGCCCCTCTGTCCTGGGTCTCTTGGGAAGGGGTAGGGGCGGAGAGGAGGGACCTGCCTGCAGAGATGGATGGAGTCGGAGGCTCTAGTTCAAGGGCAGGCCGGTGGCTGGGGCCTCCGCAGCCTTCTCCCTCTCCCCGGCTCTTGCGCACCCAGCCTTCCTTCATCCATAAGCAGTTCTCGGGATTTTGAGGACTTTTATGATAACTTTGCAAGTGCCTCCCCCAAGTCCTCCAGTAGACGTCGTCATCCTCATATTAAAAAAAAGGGGTGACCATTTAGTTTTTATCCCTGTAGGGATATTTTCCTCGGGGATGCACCTGGGCAGAGGCCAGGTGCTTCCCTACTGCCTAAGGGAAGGGGCAGAGAGGCTGAAGTTAAATGCAAGCGTGGCATACATAGTTTCACCCCACCCCCTGCTCGTACCCCCTTTCCCTCCCGTCTTTTACCCTTAATAACTTGTTTCTGCTGTTCCTAATTCAGGTGAGGGGACATGGGAACGGTGGTTGGGATTTCTGTCTTTTGTGTGTTGTCCAGGGTGGGGGCGGGGGAGCCACTAAAGTGGTTTGCTTTCTTTCTACTTCTCACTCCCCAAATTAAAAAGGGAGTGAGGTGGAGAGGAGCTTGCATTTCTGGAGGGAAATTCTGATGCTAGGATTTTAAAACACTCAAGGACAAAAGTGTTTCCCCAATTGTGTGGGGATTGAACCCTCCAAAAGAATTTGACAAAAGGCACTGTGGAATTACAGGGAATTAATGTCAGTTTCTTCCCCCCCCCCCTTCAGTTCTTATTTCTCTTACAATCACCCCCCAAAGAGAGAATTTGTATGCAAATGGTCACCTTGCTAGGAGTCTCTTTATATTTCTGCTTCCTAAAGATCTGCCTCAAATACTTGTTTAAAGGCTCAAATAGGTCCTTAAAGACCCAGAGAAACAGTGGTTGTCTGCCTCCTCTAGCTCTCAGTGTGTCTACCACAAAGCTCTTAATTTCTTGTTCAAACATTTCTCCAAAGCTGTTACTCAGGAAATAAAAATGTATGCTGTTTGCCTATAGAAGATTAAAAGTTTACCTTCACTGTGACAGCTTTTCTAGGCTGGGGTTAGAACCATGTCTCTATTTTCTTTTATTGAGAAACAGGTCTGAACCAAACAGAATGGATTTGGTTTTTTTTTTCCCCAAAGGGGTGTGGGGCACCTAGGTAGTTTAAAAAAATAGGTATATGATTCAGAGGAGAAGCAATGTTTTCATGCTTTTATGCTCCCATGTCTGCAGTATGCATAAATAAAAAGCATTAACATACATTGAGATAGAATTGACGTAAAGAAATTACTTATCAAAATGGAACTTTTGGTGACCTGCAGAGAAATTTAAGGCCATACACACAAAAAAGGTAATTTCAACATAGGAAACTTCCAAATGTTTATGTGGGCCCAAAAAAAGTTTTCACATCTTCCTCTGGCTGTGTACGGATCCCCTAGGGTTTCATTTATAACAATCTAACAAGATAGAATCTGCCTTTGAATATCTGTAAATATGGCTAAAGATCACAAAACTCTGCTCATAATTGTTCAAGTCTAAAAGGCAGAATTTAGTGTTTGATTAGTGTTTATGTTACAGCATTCCTTTACAGAAAAGGAGATAAAATGATATTTTTTTTTTCTTAAGGAGCTCTGTCATAGGTTTCTAGACTTCAACATTTAGAGAGATGAGCAATTTTAGATTTTTGAAGACAATGACAGGAGGAATCTCATTGTTCACATTTTCACTTGAAAGACAGGTATTGCATACGTAGTTGATTTAATGATATTGTATTGATGATGAAACCAACTTATCTCTGGTTTATTTTGATTGATTCAACAGAGATAAAAAGCGACTTATAATTGTTTCCTCTGCATTTAGGGTAAGGCATGTTGAAAAAAGAGTTGAAAATGATTTTGGGTCTGTTGGGGGCCTAATTTGGGGAGAACTAGGGAAACCATCAGGACGGTAGATTCATTTCTGCAGGGACAAATCTTGGTATTTTAAGGGATTGGTTAAGAGATGCTCCTGAAAATGTTGAATAGACCCTGTTCCGGAATGCGTGTGCTTCTGACCGACTGAAGAATCAGGAAGTCGATTCAGGATTACCTTGCTTTTATGTGCCAGATGTTTTTCAGAAAAGCTGTGGGCAAATTGGGGTTTTGTCAACTGAACCAGGTTGAAATGTGCTTAGAAACTTCATTCTTTAAAGGAAACATGAGGAGAATTCTTTTTTGCCAGGTGAAGAATCTTTGAGGCAACCTTGTATTTTATGTATGGGCCTTGCTGGAAGGGTGGTACTTCACCTTACCAGAAGATGATTCTTGTATTATAATCTGAATTATAGAGGTAGGGAAGAAGGAGGTTGGGAGTAGGAGTGGACTGACATATTAGAAACTGAGGTATTGACCAGCTGCAGGCTGTCCTCTGGGCTCTTCTGTTGTGGTATTGTGATATAAGCTAGCCTAAGGCAAGTGACTTTGTGTTCCCCCACCCAATTTCTTCATCTACAAAGTAGGGACATGACTGTGCTTACCTCTAGTAACCACACAGATAGGAAAATAAACTAGTCTGTAATAATGAAATGATTGCTCATTTGAAAGGCATCATGTATAAATATAAGGTGTTATTGTATTCTTCAAACCGGGGAGTGTGTGTGTGTGTGTGTTGGGGGGAAGAATGTAGTTTTCCAAGGTGAAAGGAATCATATGACTGCTTGTAAGAAATGTCACATCGAAATGCAAACTGTATTAATTTTAAAACTGCATATTTGGAGGAGTTGAAAGGACTTGGGTTTTCCAATATCTGTGCTTTATAGAAACCTAGGCCACTGCACATACTAAAGGGGAAAAAGCTTTTTTCCTTTATAATAGGACTGTCCCTTTTTTGGTTAAATTTCACTTCCCTTAAAGGAATCGGAGAGAGTGAAATGTTGGAGCATTCAGATTTAGAGAAATCATGTTAGCCTCTCAGTTTCTTCATCTGCAAAAAGAAGTGATTGACCCAGATCAGTGGTGTCTAACTCAGATCACTAAAGGGGCCACTAAGCTGTATGTAAGGATCCCTGTGGGCCGAATATTGACTTAAAAATCCATATGTATTTATGTATGTTTTAAAATTAATATACCAATGCATTAACATTAGTAGGAACTACATTTTAATTTAGTTTGGATCAGATGGGAATGTTCTGGTGCTGCATCTTTGACACCTTTGACCTAGATGACCTGTAAGGTGCTCCCTTATATGAACACAGGGCTAGCCTAGTAGAAAGAGCAGGACTAAGGATATTTCTGAATTAAAACTTCACCTCTGACACTTAAGGTAGAAAGTTGGACAGAGTTACTTATTCTGCAGGGAACTTGATTTCCTCATTTGTAAAGTAAGGTAGTTGAACCAGATGGCCTTCAATTCCTGCTCTCAATCTATAAATGCTATGATTACCTATCCTAAAACATAAGCTCATCATCCCCTTAAAGGACACATAAACCATATCCGTAAGTTGGGCATTTCCATCAGTGGGACTTAGAATGCTTCACTAATGATCATTACCGGGGGTGTTTTTCTTTTTCTCATCCTGAAAATACAAAGCAGAGAAGCAACTTTTGTTTTGTACTCCTTTTGTTACCTAAAGAAAGGCATGTTGGATAAAGGACTTGGCTTCATGGTAGAGAAATTCATTTATCCACCTAAATATTTTAGTGTATGAGCCATCCACAATCTGTCTCCAGCCTACCTTTCCAGTCTTATTTCATATTATCCTTCTTCATATCTGTAGGGACTCTGTACCATGTTCTACAAGCAGATTTCTGTAGTCTAGTCAGGAGATACACATTTTACAAATACTGGTGCACTTAACTCTTTCCCAAATTCAGAATTCCATCTCCTTTCTCTCACTTTTGCAGTCTCCTCCAGGTCTGAAACGTACCCCTCATTTCTGCCTCTGAAATTTTAATTTTTGTCAAGGCTCTGCTTGGTGATTTCTACCTGATTCCTGTCCTTATTCCTTTAACTATTTTTTTCTCTCCTCTCATTTTTCTTCTCTCTTTCCCCTCTCTTCCAAAATTAACTTTTGTGAACTTTTTTTGTGTACGTAGTGTTATCAGGAGCTCTTCTTTTAATCTTTGCACCCCTCCCCCCCGTTCCTAGCATAGTTTGACACCCACAATAGACGTTTAATAAATGTTTCTCATGTTGAATTGAAACAAAACCTATTCTGTAAATGAGAGAAGGAACAAAGCTGAAAACTTAGGAAATTTTAGAGTTTTTTCTTGTACCACCTCTCCCCTCAACTTCAACAGAAGCTGTTATTTATCAGGACGAAAGCACCACATCTGGCTAGTATGAAATAGACCTTTTGCAGTAGAAGTGCCTAATGTAATGCTGAATCCCAGTGGCCCACCTTTAAAAGAAAAATGAAGGGCTATTCATTGAGATTGACTTTGTAGGCCGCAAATGCTTCGGTTTTTTGCCTTATGTTTTACACATGATTCTCTTATAGTTGTTATGAAATAAGGCTGTTTTCTTAGCCAGTCTCTATTCTAGCAATATAGGTCTGTTGGGACTGGAATCTCAGGTTGGAATTTAGGTAATTTTCTTTTTCTTCTTATCTTTCTCTCTTTATTCTTTTCCAAGCCCCTCAACTGTCTGCATTTAGGAGGTGCCTACTTCAAGTAAGGTACCCACATACCCAGTTTCTGTGGCACCACTTTGTAGTTTCCTCTGTGGGCACAAAGCCAAAACATATCTCCTGCTACTTAATTGAATACGAATCTAAGTAAATTTCACTTGTGAACATGTGACTAGCCAAGGAAGGCAAGGGAATATTTCATCTTCCCCCGTATTTGTGATTTTGAGGACTTGTAACCTTCAACCTAACTAGCCAGACTTTTGATCAGCATGCTGGTACTGTACCTCAGCCTAAATCACATGTTACAACACACGTGCGTGCACACATACACACACAGACACATACACATACACCAGCCAAAGTATGGCAAAACCATGTACCGCCCATGTAAATATTGTTTGTATGAACTGGGTTTTCTATCTTTTGTTAGTGGCAGCTTGGTAATTAACACCAGATTAGTGCAGCTTTCTTTTGACACGTGAATACATTTTGGGTTTGAAAATACTTGTGTTCCCTAAAGCCGCTTCAGAATATGTACCTGAATTTTTGATCTGTAGTATATTTTTTCTCCCTTGTTCCTGTCCACGTTTTTTCCCCAAATGTAAGCAGGTTTCTGCAGTCTAGTGCAGAAGAAACACGTTAAACACAGCTAAATAAATCATGTTTACTCTTGGCGTTCTTGGTAGTGAAAAATCTGTTGGCTGTTTTTACTTCCTTATTTCTCAGCATTTGCTTCCTACCTGTTTTTGAGCACATGCCCAGAAATAGCAGTTTTGTCAAATGAGGGGATTATGCCAACCAGCCGTCCTCTCTGCCAAGGGAACTGCTGGATTGCAAAACAATGACGTTTTTTTTAGTGACACTGATATATATTTTTTTACAAAGAAATTAGTATATAGAATAAGGGTATTACAATGTGCTTTAAAGAAGACCCTACGGGACAGGGACATGGAATGAGATACATGTCATTTCACAAGAGCAGATTTTCCATATTGTAACCTGCTTTGTGACACTTGAAAAAAGAGATTTTTTTCCTATCCAGAGGATGGTTCTTGTTTTTAGGAAGATCTGCTAGCAATATCGGGATGCAGAGGCATCCCTTTGGTGGCCTCTGCTGGCTGATCTTATGGTTCTCTGGTCTGTATGTGGTTCTCCTGACACCCATATGAGTGAGACCTGGATCAGGGTCCATTTGAGTTCAGCCTCAAGGCCTGCCTTCCCGAAACCATGTTTGGGGTGATTTTGGATGACCTTGGGCTTTTTTTTTTTCCGCTTATTTAGTTTTCTGAGGCTTACAGTGTTGATCCTGTTTTAAGACTGAATTCAGCTCCAGTTTGAGAGAGGTAGTTGACTTGTTCCATACAGTATGCAGGGTTTGTTTTCTTTTTAAAAAGGCATGTATAGGACATGCATGCACTGTTCTGCATCCATGGAGCCTGTTAAGCTGCCTTTCTATATCCTAAAACTTCATTCTCTCATGCGAGCTGGATCCTTCACAACCACAGTTTCTAAAGTAAAAATATTCCTTGGGCATTGGAGCAGCTTGAGTGCAATTGTTTTTAAAACCTGTCTTAGGGAACATCGTGCTCCAGCCTTGCAGTGTAACTTCCATAATGTGGCAAGGAGGTAGTGAGGGTCCTTATCAGTGAAGTCTAGCCACACAGCTCTTAGAGGGAATCTGTTTCTTTGCAGGCTCAGGCCCTTAGCTCCAAGCTTCGATTCGTAGGAAGAAAAAGCAAAAAAAAAAAAAAAAAAAAAAAAAAATTAAAGCAAAATCAAAGGCAGCGTGTTATGATTCCCTCACATTTCTAAGGGGAATACCCTGGAATAGGAATGATATTTCCATTGAGGTTTGCACCGCCAGTTGCTTTAATTACATTAAATAGTGGTGTAAACCTCAGCTGAATGTAAACGGACTTCAGGAGTCGTTAGCATAACCATACTGAATCGCATGGAATAATGTTACTAGTGTTAATGTGCTAACAATCTTTATTAAATTAATCCTGTGAAGTGTTAATTTTTAAAAATTTTGTTGTGTGCACATTGCAAGTAACCAGTGTTTTGTGGGAAAGATTGAAAATGCATGGAGGTATTGGGAAAAAAGTGAGAGAAGATTGCTTGCCTCCTGTCTACATTAAAGGAAGTTGGGAATTTTTGCAGTCAGATTCTACCCATGTTGTAAAGAGGCTCATGATATGGATATTAAATGCCATCGAAATCCAGAAAACTAGGGTTAAAAGGACTACTTTGTTGAAAGTAATTACAGGTCTATTCACTTTTTTCTTTTTTCTTTTTTTTTTAGTCAGTGACATTTCAATCTTGACTTGAGAAGTAAGAGGCCATAGAAAGATTTTGTTCTTGTGTGATATAAAACAGTAAGCTCCAGCTAGACTCTCCACACTTCCATCAAAAAAAAAACCCAACAAAACACTGGCATTTATTTTACCACAGTACAAAAGGTAAATTGATTATAAGGCAACTCTCTCTCTCTCTCTCTCTCTCTCTCTGTCTCTCTCTGTCTCTCTCTGTCTCTCTGTCTCTCTCTCTCTTTCTCTCTCTCTGTCTCTCTCTCTCCCCTTCCCCTTCTCTCTGTCTCTCTATCTCTCTCTTCCTCTCCTCTCCTCATCACTTTTTATTAACCAATGGCCCAGTACCTTTCTTGCCTTCTTGAAACCAAGTTCATTTCTATTACTTCCATTACAAGAAACCCTGCCGTCCGCCTTGATTGCGATTTCTTTTACTGCCCAGGTAGACTCAGAGGCCCTAGCCCCATAAAGATTTGATGACACTGGGTTCCTAAAATCGGCAACTCCATCTGCACCTGAATTTTTTTTTTTATCTTTTCTCGGTTGTTTCATGCCCGAGTTGTTGCAATAACCTCTGCGCCTGGGCATTCCTCCTTTTTTATCCTCCTTTTATTGGGCTGTGCTGAATAATTTCTAGCTCCTCATTTTCCAAGATCCTCACTGTTCAAGCAACAGCTTTTTATTTATTTAATTACTTTTAGAGCATGTGCACACACACACACACACATACACACACGTGATGTTTGATGGTCCTAGGTTGGCCTCCCTGAGTCTTCAGAATGGTGATACCTTTCCATTCATTCACTGGTTGATTTTTTCATATCCCTCCTTGATGACCCAAAGGTAAGGGACCAAATTAATTATTTCTTGGCACTCTTTATTATTTTGACAGCTCATAATCAAGGTTTAGCTTTTTACATTTAGTAACTGATAGAAAAAAATAGTTGACATCCATTTAGGGCTTTTAAGGTTTACAAAGAACTTCATATAAATTATTTAATTTGAGCCTCAAACCAATTTTGTGAGGTCAAGGGTATTATAGATATTTTCATCCTCATTTTCCAGGTAAGGAAACGGAGACTCCAAGAGGTTAAGACCCTTATGCCAGCTAATAGGTGTCTGAGACAGGATTTGAACTCAAGTCTCTCCTGACTCCAGGTCATTATTGTTCCTTTCCTTCTTTTTTCCCTTCTTCTAGATAAGAGTCAAAATGTCCCCATTTAAAAATCCATTTTTCTTGTTGAATCAATCAGTCAGTCAATGTGGATAGAAGTATCTTTATTTCATGTGTGTTGCCACTTCTTATGATTCCAGACTTCAGTTTGGGGTTGAATTGTGTCATGTTGTCTAAATTGGGCTGTCTCTATACACAAGGAAATATTTCAACATTCTCTTCATTCACGTGCTAAACTATCCTTGAATTCGGTTGAAAAGTACAAGTGGCCCACAGGATCGTGGCCTCTGTGTTATAGCTCAGTTCTCCCCCACTACACTCCTAATGAATTTCACTGACTTTCTCTCTTGTCTCTGAATTATGTACTCAGTCTTTCCAGTTTACAGGTTAAACTTTTAATCCAAATGTACCTGATTTAAACATATGAGTATCGCACATATGACATATTACATGTTATACTTTACAATATAGAGTGCTTTGATATAAAATACCCATTATAGAGTTGATGGACTACATCATACAAGCAATAAGAAATTTAATGCAACTTCCTTAAAATTCAGTGTAGAAAGGGCCCAGTGTGATTGGTTTCATGGAAAAACAGTGGACTGGGAATCTGGAGGTTGTATTCTAAATTCTGGTTTTGGATTGTAATGAAGTTGTGTGACCCAGGGCAAATTACTTTACTTTTCTAAATCTCATTTTCCTCATTTGCAAAATAAAATGAGACTAGATAAACAATCTCTTAAGTGCAATGGATAGACCCCTGCACTTGGAATCAAGAAGACCTGAGTTCAGATTTGGCCTTAGACACTTCCTAGCTGTATGACTGAGCAAGTTATTTAACTTCTGTCTATTTCAGTTTCCTCAACTATAAAATAGGGACCATAGCAGCCTCTGCCTTCCAGGGTTATTTGTAAAGTGGTAAGCATAGTGTCTAGCACATAGCATGTACTTTAAAAATGCTTTTTCCCATCCCATCTCCCTTCCCTTCTAACTCTAACATGCTTTGACCTGTGACCCTTAGGTCCCTTCACCTCCAACATTTGATGAATCTTATGGAGCTGTAATTTTTCTGATTTTCTGCTATATCCTTGGTGGCTATACTGATTTTATCTTCTCTGTTTCTTGGCTGTAATAGGTAATGCTATTAAATTTAAATTTAAGCTAGTCATATCTGAATTTTAGAAATTTTCACTTCTCTCCATGGTTTAATTAGTTTCATCGTCAGCCTTTTCTGAAGCTTCAGTACTGTCTATATCAGGGTGGTGGGCACCACTTTGGGGGCCCAGATTGCCGTAGCCCGAGTTACTATTTTCCCATCTATCCCCTGAATTGTCACCAGACTATCCGGCCTTACATTTTCAGTCAGGTGGGAAACTGGTTCTGGTGCATTTAGGGTTAGTCAGTCCTTATGTTAGGGACTTAGCCCCAGGAAATGGGAAAGTACTCCCTTTTAGGGGTCCAGGTAGGTTGCAGTTGCCCCTGAAAGGAAATTATCTTAACTTTCCTTTTCAGATTTGAGGTCTGAAAGGTCTGACACAAATATGAGAGTGCTGGCTCCCCTTATCCCTTATCACTTCACTGGATTTCAAGGCCCCCATCACAGAGCCTCAACTCTCTTTCTGATTTTAATTCTCTGTTTGCCATTGTCAACCTAAAGAAATGTGGAATTTGATGATTTTTAGGGTATCACCTAATTCTATTTTTTAGATGACCTAGAGAAAGAGGACTGAACATGCTGTATATGCTCCAGAGGATTTCTGCTGTTGGTACCTTTAAAAAACTGGAGACAGCTACAATGAAAACCAGAACCTATTGGAGCCCAGCAACAGGGTGCACTAGTGAGCCTTTAATTTCAAGAGGCAGGAAGAAGCCTTCATTCACTTTCCTTGCAAAGCCCCCAATGGTGGAAATTAAAATGTTTTGTATAGTATTGTCATATGTATATTTCTGAGTTTAGGCATTTGCTCCTTCCTGCTCTCTTTGGCATGACTTCAATGTGCAATGTGTTAGAATGCATCAATATTTTTAAATGTGATTCATTTGGATGGATTTAGGAGATAAGAAAGAAAAGGTTTGGGGGAGACAGTCTCATGATAGTAACAAAATTGAACCCCTGGAAAAGTTCAGTTCCAAATCCCAGGGCCATGGGGTAATATCTTCCCGGTACCAAAGAAAACTCCAGGGGATGACCAGCTGCTGACTCTGACTGGTCAAGTAGTTGATGTTTAAAAATGTGATTTTAAGAGCCTTTGTACTGGGAGACCGAAGGTCAGTTTTTTAATCCTGGCTTTCTCAATGACTCCCTGTGTAATTTTTTTGCCATCTCTTTTCCCCAAGCCTCAGTTTTCTGTTATGTAAAATGGGGACAACAAATTCCTTGTCTACTGTAAATGGTTGTTCTCAGGATCCCAGGACCATGTATTATTTGAAAGCATTTTAAAAAAATTCTTCACCTCCAGGCACATGTAAAGCATGATTATTGTTAATAATAATTGTTTATTATGATATTATAATATTTGTTTTGTTGAATAGTGATAATGATGATAATCTGATCTCGAGGCTCAGAAATTGACCCATCTTTGTTCTAAGATGGGGTACTTTCTTGCTAAAGTTCCAGCCGAGATGCCTTTTTTAGTGGCTTCTCTCCTCTTTCTGCTAACTAAACAGTAAGGAATGACATCAGTGTAAGTCATTCAGGTAAACCTAGGAGGCTTAGCAGGTAATTTTCCAAAGCAGCTTATTGTTAACCCATCCTGGTAGACTGAAAGGGTTGCTGTCATTTCTTTTAATGTTCAAACATCATACCTTTTACATATAGCTATGAGTAAATTTTTAACGGGGTTTTAAAACGTTTTCATATCTAAAACATGACCCCAAAGGAAATCTTCGTAGAAGGTTATGTAAATCTCTTGCAGCCCATCTAATTTTTTTCATTGCTACCTTTACAAGAAACATGTATTCAACACCCCACAACCTACCAAAACACAACAAGGAAGCAATTCTAATTTTGACACGCACACACAGATGTTTAACAGCACTCAGGAAGTGTAAAGTTCAGTTCACCATTTTCTCTCATTTTGTAGCTCTGAGACTATAACAGAGGTTATCTAATACAACTCCTGAGACCCAGAAATGTAGGGAGAGGTAGTGAGACATGTTGGAAGGAGAGAGTGAAGGGTTGAATTCAAGGATATATTCACAGTGGTACCTTTTAGGGTAATGGCTAAGGGGGAAGGAGGATAAGATAAGGATTGAGGACTTTTTAGTGGCTTTTCAGGATTAGACCGGAGCAGCATCCAGCCTGTTTCTGTCTGTCTTACCAGCTCTACTCTGTGTCATCATGGAAGATTTACATCTTTAATAATTCTCTGATCATTCATTCATCAAATATTTATTTAAGTACCTACTAGGTGCACAACCCAGTGTTTGGCCCTGGGGTTATGCATATACATAATGCATATGACTTTATGCTCAACTTCATATTTTTATTTCTTTTTTTTTTTTTATTAAATGAGTCACTCTTTGTTGGTACTCAAAGCCATGGATGCTAATTAAAAACAAGAAAGTTAAAAGAGATGAAGTGATGGCTTCATGGTAAAGGTAAAGGGTTGTGTATATTTAAGAAGTCAAGTATATCTGCAGAACTCTGAGATTTCAGCAACAAAGAAGGCAGATGAGGCATCCACCTTCCCTTCCCTAAGAAAAAAAGAGAAAATAAGGCAAATGATTTAAAAGGCTGAGTCTTGTCTTCGAAGGAGGTACCTAGTGCCTATCTTATTTTAAGGTAACACTCAACTTTTTTTTTCTACGTCCGAAATTGCCAAAATGGATGTCATCAGCTGCTAATTAGATGTATTTTAACTACAGGATCACTTTATTAGCTAATACTGTTATTATGTGCTTCAATGTGAATCCTTAGTGGAGCTATTAAGATAGAAAAGTGTGAACTTATCAGACATTTAGTGAAAAAGACCCTGGGTTTGTATAAATACTTTTCTAGGAGTGAAAGAGGGACTTATAGCTTCTCCCCCTCCCCCTACCTCCCACCTTCCACCCGGAAGAGAATGAATCCCTTGACTCAACCCTACAAACCCTTTAGAGCTTGGTCATCTTGGGTATTTCCCTTCTCTCTTTCCCTCCCACTCCAGACTTCTAACCTCACTATGATGCAACCCTGTTGTTTGTTTGCAGTTTTCTTGTCTTTATAGACTCAGGCTAAAGCCAGATATGATGGGGGTGGGTTAGAAGAGGAGGAGTTTTTCCTCCAGGGACCCTAAGGACTAGCACTAGGGCTAGAGCTAAGTGCTAGTGTGATCATTCAATTTCTCTGCCCTCAGAAAAGTTTCATTTCCAAAGCATTTGTCATTCATTTCTAGACTCTCCACTGAAGGTTGCTAGTATCTACATTCTCTAACTGAGGACAGAACTGGGAGATTCAGTGTCAAACTAGTGGACAGTTAAATGATAGTAGAGTGAGGTTTAAAGCCTTACACTCCTCCATCTATCTATCTATCTATCTATCTATCTATCTATCTATCTATCTATCTATCTATCTATCTATCTATCTATCTATCTATCTCTATCCATCCTTCACCAGGAACCAGAGTCTCCCATCTCCTATCTCCATCAACCCAGGGAAAAGACCTTTATTTATTTCACGTTGGGGGAAAGAAAAACAGAATGCTTCCTACATGTGAGTGGTACATTTTATCTCATGGTATCCTTCAAACACCTCCCCCTCTATCCACCCATCCTCACCTCTGTTTTAGTGCATGGTGTTTTTATCATCTTTAAAACAAAGTGGCTGGCAAAATATTTAACGGATTAGAAAGAAATGTTTTTATTTTCTCGAATTTGAATTGGGTTATCTGCCTATCTTGTTTATGAAATTTTGTGCAGTTTTTCCCTGCACAGACTGTGTGACTCTCAAATCTTCCCCAGCTCCATTTCCATATTTCTGCGTTCTTGTTCTTTGTTAATCACTTGGCAAGCGCTTATTTGAATATTAAAAATTTCTTTAATCATCAAAGGCAGGAGCACAGCTTCATGAATATTCATATTTCTTCTCCTCAGACTGGATTCTAGTTCATTACCCTGCAGTAAAGCCAAACAGTCATCAATCCCGCTCATTACAGCCGCTGGCGTTTTGATTGGCTGCCTGCTGCTGGTAGCTTTCCCCTTTTTTTTTCCCCTATGAGCTGTCGTGTACCTGCCAACAACAAAAAAAATATCAACAATGCAAGAATAAATTTCTCTGGTTGAAAAACAACTTTGCAAACTTGTCAAATAGTCTTCATTGCTTCCCCCCCTCCAAAAAAAAAATCTAAATAAATAAATAAATGAGAGAAACTTGAGCTTTAGAGATGAATATTTGTCAAGAGAGTTGACGTAAGTTTCATTTGCATAATGACTTTGTACTTCTGCATTAATAAAATTTGCATATGAAGCCATGTTAATTACTCCTGATCATGCTTTTTGCATTCATGCATAGTAATTTTCTCCGACTTGTGAGAATTAATGTCTTGGCATGGGGGGAGGGGGCTGAGAGGACTGTCAAGTTTCAGTACCAGGGTCCCTTGCTTACTCTTTTTTCTCCCTCACAGTATCTTTTTCCCTGAGCTAGAACTCATTTATGCAATATAAGTAGGAATCCTCAGTTTTAAATATGTATCAATTTAAAGGCAATCCGTGGCAAGGTAGATATATAGTACTTACAGAATGTATATAAGAGCTATATTTTTGAACAGAAATGAACCCTACATCACACCCTTTTCACCCCTGCCTCTCTCAATCTCCTCCCATCCCCATCGCCTTTCTCCTCCCCTTCCCCCCTCCCCAATCCCCCCCTCAGATGAGAAAACATGATCTGGGAAGATAGAAGATAATTCATTGGGTAAAACTTGAACATTCAGCTATGGGGAAATATTGTGTTGAGTTTTCCCAAATCCTATCAAGCAATTGTCCGTTATGTGTGTTTCTATGTAAGTGTACCCATGCTTGCATCTGTGGATGTGGGAGTTAATGAATGAATGAATTGGTATATACATATCTGTAACATCCTGGCGAAAAGGGAGACAGGCTACTTCTCATATCTGAAAGAGGTGAATTTCTTTTAAAAATAAATTCTTATACTCTCCCATTTTGAAGATCAACTATTGCTGCATTGCTGTTAGTTCTGCTGATGCTTAAACATGATGCAGAGAATGGAATAAAAATGAATGGAAAAGAAACAAATCCAAACAGAGGAAAAACAAACGCAAGGCTAAAATGGAATCTCGAGTCCCTGTGTACTGTACTGTCACTGTCTCTGGCAGAGATGTGTGATGTCCCCTAGGGTAACCAGAGCAGGCTCTCTGCTACAGTGAGAGGAACTGATAGAGAGTACACAGAATTCCAGAATTTATTTAAAACCACCGAAGTTCTTCTTCTTCTTCTTCTTTTTTTTTGGTATCATTAGCCATAATGTTATTTAAAATATATTTTGTATATACCTTTCCCAGTGTATTAAGATTAGGTGTATTTGACGAGAAAATCACTACCTTCTCAGGTCAGGTCTAGAAACTGACATATCCTTTGGCACAGCAGGCATGGAGATTCAGAATGAAGGCAAAAATCCCACTTCTAATCTTATGATGGTTTGAGATCTGATTCTTTTCCTTATTCACTGTGTTATGGGTTCTCCTCCAGTAAGCAATAGTCTCTTTGCATATTGTCACAACTAATCTCAGCTAGAATGGTCCTTACCATAGGGACTGGATTGGGTAGTCAGGAGTTGTGGGCTCTTCTTCTTGCCCTGAAACTATTTTGCTGGTGCTCCTGAGTGAGGGATTTAACCTTTTTGAGACTCAGTTTACTTATCAGTAAAATGAAGTGGGACTATATGATCTCTAAGCTTTCTTCCAGGCTTTTCCTTCCTGTGATTCAGTAACTCTGAGGCCCCTTAGATTCCAGCTCCAACATTCCATATACCAAGATTCTAAGGCCACACCTCCATGCCTAATTGTTCAATGATTTTCTGGGGCTTTGGTGCCTTGTCCAGATGAATGTGCCCCCTGATCAGAAGAGGAACCCTTTCTTTGGATTTGTATCCCCGGCACCTAACACAATGCCAGGCACCCAGTGGACATTTAATAAATATCTGTTGATTGATCCTTTTCATTTCAAATGGAATAAAGGGAAGTTTTGGCAAAATAACTAATGGATATTAGAGTAAGGCTGGGAAACAATCTCATTTTTAGATATAAAGCTGTTTCACTGAAATCTAACACAAATCCTGGGAAGTGCAAACTGGCAACAGAATACATACATAAAGCACTAATAAAAATTATTGTTTTTAATTATCATTATTACATATGATTGTTATATATGTTTTAGCCTATGTCAGATACCAGAATAATCTCTTTGTCATTTCCAAAATGAGAAAGGAGTGATTTAATTTCTTTCTAACCTCAGTGCCCACTTGCCTCTAGTAATTCCCTTCCTGATGGAAACTAATTTTTAGTTCACTTTGCATTTGTGCATTGTCCGCTAAGGTTGAGAATGATTCAGTAGCTATTGATTTTTTCAGTTATTAACAATGATCAAAGAGATCGTGACAAAGAAAGCCATCCTCTGGCCTATAAATGGATGGGGGGACGGTGGTTGTGGTAGTACCCAGAGAGGGGGAGAAATTGATGCTCCCATTGCTAGCTCTACAGGGGCTAAGCATTGTAGGGATAGCCAATCCCCTTCATTTGGTTTTGTGGGTATTTGCTGCCTTCCCTGGGGCTCAAGCCTGGCTTTCACTTTCGGATCTGGTTCTGTGCTTTCTTTTGCGCTTTTAGTCTCTGCAGGGCTTGGCTACTGTTCAGCAGGCCCCTCCCAGACTCTGACAGCTTGCCTGGCAATACTCACCCAGCCCGCAGCCCAAACTCTGTGTATCCCCTTTGTAGCACGCTGGGTGAGCCCCCATTGCATATGCAGTAATCTCAGACACTAGGGCCTGCAGCTCATCACACCTCCTTAAATCCAGGAAGTTTTTATTGAGCACCTACTATGTGCACAAATGAAGATAACAGTGCTCAAAAAAAAATGGTATGCTAAAAGACCTTATAATATTTAGGAGGATTTGAATTCAAAAGTATGATCTTGAACCTTCCTGGACCTTGGTGCCTTAAATGTATAATGAAAGACTTGGCCTAAAGGAAGTCTCTTTCATGATTTCTATAACGGGTCTATGAAGCACCTTAGATATATGAAACACTATAAGATTTACTAAAGTATTGGAGAAACAGCACCACACAGGGCCAGATTTGTAGTCGGAGAACTTAGGACGTTGGGGCAAGTCACTAAATTTGTTTGGACTATAGGGAGTTAGACTCCATGACCCTTGAGATTCCTTTCAGGTCTGTATCTGTGATTTTGTGTTCATGCTTAAGCATGGTTACATATGAGATTATGTGATTACAAGTGCTGTGGCTGTTCAGAGGAGAGTGAGAGCTATATGAGCTGTAGAGGTCAGGGAAGGCTTCGTGGAGGAAGCTGCACATGGGGCAAAGCTTTGCAGTTTGGGCTGAGGTTAAATGATTCGGTGTTTCTCTTGGCCCACAGTCCAGTTGCTGTTGGCCAAGTACACCCTGTACAAGACAGTTCTTTAGTCACCTAAATCTGATGACTCGGGGGTGGTGGTGTTGGAAGGGAAGAACCACACAGTGTTTTTCATTTTCATGTGTACCTGAGAGGTCCCAGAGCATTACTCATTTTTACCTAGGTTACAATACCAAACAAGACCTTTTTGGCAAAGCAATAGAGGATAGAAGAGGCAATAATGAACTGATTATCAGAAGACCAGGGTTCAAGGTCTGGTTCTACTTCTATTGACTCAGGCAAGTCATTTGTACCATTTTGGGTCTCACTTTCCTTATTTAGAAAATGTAGGGCTTGGAACAAGTTATTTCTTAATGACCTTCCCAACTCTAACATGCTTTGGCATTTTTGGGTCCTTTCACCTGTAACAGAGCTATAGGAATCTATTGTTCATTTCAGCTCCAACATTTTATTACTCTAGGCTGGGGTCTGGGCTATGACATTTGCTCCTTATGTGACCCAGAGCCAGCTACTTGGCCTACTTGGGCCTTAGTTTCCTTATCTGTAGAATGATGGCACTGGACTAGGAGGCCTCTTGGGTAACTTTCAACTCTAAGTCTATAATTTGATGATCCTCTGAATTTCATAACCTGTCTCTAAGGCCCTAAGTCTTCATGTTCACTGTGGTCTCTAACCAGAATTCATGGCAGCTGGTCTAGTTTGGTGGCACTCACTGGCTCCCAGTGTGCTCCTAAAGAGGAGCTAAAAGCCAGACTAACATTTTGGGAAACATCTGATTTCTGTTTGCCCAGCACAGAGTGGTACCCAAAATGTAATGTAGATACAGTGTCAAGGACAGTGATCTCTACCTGTTTGTGTAGTCAAATCACACAGTTGTGCATTGCCCCAGGAGCCACAAAGAGATGGCTTCTCTTTAAAAAGTGGGCCTCCCTCCCCCAGCCCCAATCCTTCCCTGGCCTACACTTCCATGATGTGCTGGAGCTCAAACAGTTCCTTATATAGAGAATTTAGACTCTTCACTTGTGGTTTTGGCAAAAGCTTCACACAAATGTCTTGCCCTGGTGGTCTCCTAGCCATTTAAGATAAATGACAAAATCAAATGCAGTCTTTGCAGAGCAAATGTTGGATGTCAGGCCATGGATAAGGCATCACCCATTTGTTCCCCACACGTAGCTGTCAATTCAACACTTTGTTGCAGTTCTTTGGAGCTATGACTTTGGAGAGGGAGAGGCTACATTGACCAGCACTGCTTGATTAGAACGGGGAGTTTTGCTGATTTTGATGGGGCTGGGATTTGGGGGTGTTATGAATGTGGTGCCTAGGCATCCTCATCTGTGTGGCTCTGGGTCTACTTATTCACTGGCTTTGTGGAAATGAGAAGAGGGAACTATGGAGCATCCACCTCTGAGGCTAAAGCACAGGTGGATGGTAAAGGAGTCACAGCTTTGGGGCTCTTAGAAGAGAGGACCTTGCCAGTCTTTTTAAAGGTTTTCTTAGAAACTCAAAGCCTGTAAAATGGGGCATACAAAATGCACGGTTGGAGCCAAACACAATGGGCCACAGAGGTTTGATTCTGGGCAGTTGGGTTTCAGCACCTCTGGGGAGCATGTCAAATGACAAGGGCTTCCATTTTCTCTGTGCGGGTATGTGAAGTCTGCTGCTGGTTGGCAGCCCTGCCTGAGGAAAGCCAGCCAGCCAGCCCAGTTTGGTGTCAGTTAAAAGCATTAACACAGCCATAAAATGATAATTCCCTTTAGATTTGGCCTTTCCAAACCTTCCTGATAGCTCCAGTTTTCAATAGCACTGTCTCAGCTCTCACCACTTAAAACTAGCTTCCTTGGTCCCCCTTTTTCATACAACCTTACCCCCCTCCCCCTCACTTCTCAGGCCCTATCTATGGATTACTTCCTATTTTAGCTCTGTCACTAAACAGCTGTATGGCTTGAACAAGTCATTTCCTCTCTGGGCCTCAGTTTCCTTATACTTTCTAGCTCTAAAATCTCACGAATTTCTGCCCCAGATTCCCTCAAGGGCCGCTGGGGCTCCCCCTTTTCTCTTCCCCCTTACCCACTGACCCCTGCAGAAATGCATTCATTTCCTCAGGGTAGGTGTGTGCCCATTTCTGCTAACTCCTTTCCCATACCCCAATCCCAATCCATGTCAATCGTAGGTCCCCGACTGACCAGTTTTTTTCCTATTTTTTTTCTCCAGGGCCTTCCAGGCCTGCCAAGCTGCCGGCAGCTCCCATAACTGCCTCCTCCCACCCTCACACATCTGTGATTACGCCACCTCTCCGCACCCTGGCCTCTCTCCCACCCTGCTTTAGCCTGCCCTGCTGTGCTGGCCATTCAGTCCCAGTTGGTGGGACTCAGGCTGAGAGTCAGACTGAGACTTCAGGCACATTTGGATGCCATTGTCAGTTGTCAGGTAATAGAATAAACATTTTTTTCTGGTGGGGGGATGGGAAGAGGGTGGAGTTGGGGGTGGGGAGGTGGACAGTGGCGCTCTTACTCAAACCTCTGTGAATGATGCCAAAATATGGTGGGAAGATTTGCAGACTTCTTTGTGGTATGCTGGGGGAAGGGAAGGAGTTGGTGAAGCACCTTAAAAATTCTTTGCTGGATCCAGGGGAAATGGGCTGAGAAGCCAGTTAACTAAGACTCCCCTCCCCAATGCTGTCAGATATCACACATGACCACCTTGGCTACCTATGCCTGAGGAGCCTCCCAGGAAAGTATATCCTAGGGTCTCTCTGAGCTGCCTAGTGTTCAGTTTAGTTTCAGCATTTACGGAGCACTTACTGGGTGCAAGATATTTTATTGGATAGCTTTTGCAATCAGAAGTCTTCTTTTTGTCCATCCCACTGCCAGCCTCACCCTTTCTTCCCCTGGTTTTCAATGTTATTGGCATTAAAAGTTACCTTTAAGTCTCTTTTTGAACATCATTCCAGACCTTCAAATACAACTTGCTAACTGTGTGACCTTAGGTAAGCCACTCTCCCACATCCTGGACTCATTTTACTCATCTGTATGATGATCTCTGGGGTTGCTTCTAGCTTTGACATTCTATGAATAAATGAATTGAAAGTCTTTGCTTTTCTTTTGTAGAATGTATAACACATTTGCTTTGGGCAGAGGTCTCAAAGTTTCTTGTAAGAAAGGTGACATAGGAAATAACCAGACCGAAAGGTGGTTGGAGATAGTAGGTCATAGAGTGAGTGTGGCTTCTCCCCTTCTCACACCCCAGTTGGCCATTAATGGAAATCAGCCCATATTTTGAGAGCAGATCAGCTGTGTGTCCCAGGTCTGGGAGGCACAAACAAAAGTAAGATATAAATGAATCTCTTCTCATCAGCAGACTGCTTTGCTATGGTACCCGTGTCTTCGTGGCAGGGTGTGAAATGGATGCAGCTCCATCAAGGAGCTAAGGGGTGGACGCTGTCACTTACTCACTTAGCATCTCTTTGGCTTTTGACAGTAGCACAAGCACAGAACTCACTGGGTAGGAGAGCCATGAGAGAAAGGGTAAAAAACCTCCTTCCAATTTAGATTCAGTGGGTTTTAGAAATGACTGGTGATTATCAATGAACTTCTCTCCTCCACCTCCAGAGAGTGTCACATTGTGAAGGAGTTGCAGTGGCTTGGGGAAGAAAAGATCTAAGTTTGAATCTCAGCTTTCTGCTTTTATTTTATTTTATTTTTTTGCAGTGGAAAGAGAGTGGTAGATTTGAAGCCAGAGGGCCTAGGTTTTCAAATCCCTGAATTTCCCATTTATTAAGTGACCTTGGGCAGATCACGTAACTTCCTCAGGCTTCAGTTTCTTCATCTATATGAACAAGGGGTCATAATGAATGACTACTAAGGATGCTTCCAACTGTGAATCTTAACAAGATGGAGAGAATACAGGACTTGGTGTCAGAAAGACCTGAGTTCAAATCCTGCCTTAGACACTTGTTAGCTGTGTGACTCTGACCTCACTCTGTCTTTGTTTTCTTATCTATGAAACGGGGATAATAATAGCGCCTACCTCCCAGAGTTGTGAGGATCAAATTAATGAATACACACACACACACACACACACACAAAAGAGCTTTGCTTTTTTAACCTTAAAATGTTATATAAATGCTAGTTATTATTACTAGTATTATTATTTCCTTGGACCTCAATTTCCTCAAATATAAAATGAGGGAGTTGGACTAGGTGGTTTCTAAGTCCTCTTCTAGATATGAAAAATTCTATGATCCCATGAATAAGAAAGTATCTCCAGGTAAAGACTTCTTTCTCTATCTACTTCTTCCTTCTTTCTTTCCTTCCTTTCCTTCTTCCTTCCTTCCTTCCTTCCTTCCTTCCTTCCTTCCTTCCTTCCTTCCTTCCTTCCTTCCTTCCTTCCTTCCTTCCTTCTTTCCTTCCTTCCTTCCTTCTTTCCTTCCTTCCTTCCTTCCTTCCTTCCTTCCTTCCTTCCTTCCTTCCTTCCTTCCTTCCTTCCTTCCTTCCTTCCTTTCTTCCTTCCTTCCTTTTCCCCCTCTTTCCCTCCCTCTTTCCCTTCTTTCTCTTTCTCTCTCCTTTCCTTCCTTCTTTCTCCAACACCATGATCACTAGCTGCATGTTGGTTACAATGAATGGAGATAATTTAGAACTTACCTACTATTTCACTGGAAAATAGAACTTCCAGATTTCTGAGACACTTGTCAGGGAGTTCTAGAAGCTCTGACCCCTGTTTGTAGGAGTCTTAGAACAGAATATCTTCATTCCTTAATCATTCATTCATTTATCTATTTATCCATTCATTCAGCTGTTTATTCTACCTAGAGAAACAATCCTACCAGAGTCTTGATTTTTTTTTCTTTCTGTTCTGACATCCTGGTATGATAGACAGTGGATGGAGAAAAGGAGAAAGCAAACATTTAGAATAGTCAAGGAAGGAAAGAGTAAGTCATTAAAGAGAATGCTAGGAATGACTCACAATTAGGCAGTGATTTGGCAACAGTCCTGTGAAGATGCACCTATCGTTATCCCCATTTTATAGATAAGGAAACTGAGAGATTTGGAGACTTGCTGGTTGGTTATAAGAGCTGGCATCAGAACCGAAGTCTCAAGCTCTTTGAGGCCAGGGAACTGTCTTTTGACCCTTTTTTTCTACTGCCAGTGTTTAGCATGATGCCTGGCTAGCTTAATAAATGTTGATTGATTGACGCAAGTCCGGAGCTCTTCCTACGACAGCCTGCTGCTTTAGTTCAGTGTGATTTGTGGTGTAGGTGCATTCTTTTTTAACTTTCTGGTTTTGTACGCTCAGTTTGGGGAATGCTCTGTTCACTAAGTGGGCGATGCCAGCATTGTGGGAGAGATAGATCTGTTATCATGGCTTCCTCTAATTATTGCTGCCGTCTATGGTACTTAGAGAATAGACGACATGTATCAAAGCACACTCTAACTGTTTATGACAGGAGTTGGTCAAGTTCTGCTTGAAAGGAACCCTATCTCCCCTTGGAAAGAAGGCTTGCATATACTTAACCTTGTGTAGTCTTCCATCTCTGTATGAAAGCAGACAGCCTGCTGTTGGGGAGCAACAGAGCCTAGCATCCGGCCAGGACTTCTGCTCTCTGTAGAACTTGCACCCCACCCGGGCCAGCCAGAGTCGACATTACCCAACTGATGTGGTTTTTGTTTCGGAGTCTGACTCAATTCACATCAGAAAAGACCTGAGCGAATTAGGCCTTTTTGTTTCTTTCTCAGTCCGGTTTGAGGCTTCTCAGAAAGCTAGCCCCTTTTAAAGCAAGGCCATCAGTTACTCTGCCTAACTGTGGGTGTTGGGGAAGGGTAAGAGTCCTGGATTTAAGACAGAGGTCTTGTTCAAAGAATGACCATTTGTTAACTAGCTTTGTAAATCTTAAAGGGCTAAATGAGCATCTGCTATTATTATTAGATGGGTGACTGTGACCAAATTTCTCTGGACCTCACTTTTCTCATCTGGTTGGACCAGATGATCCCTAACTTTACTGGAGGGAGGCTCCTATGGACTTCCCAATGGTATTTAGCTTCTCTGATATTTATTAGTATTTAAGACTTGATAAATGTTTTTAGTCACCTTGTGTATCATCCTGCCATGACCCTCAGAGCTGAGCAGGTAAAGTTATCTGCAGTCTTTGAATCTCTGGCTGGCTGTACTCCCCAGGTTGGGAAATTGCCACAATCATGGTAAGGAGGCACCCAGGATGCTACTGCTATGAGCTTTATTGGACCACTGCCTCTCCTCCTCATTTCTGTTTTTAATTGATTGCTGGGCTGCTTCAATAGTTTAGTATAATTAGCTTTCCTCCCTCTTTTTGTTTTCCTTTAAGTCAGCCTGGGACGGAGTGCTGCTGGGCGATATTTTTTTTGATCAATTTAAATACCTGAAAATATTCTATTCCAGTGGTTTTTGTCCCTTTGTGATTTCTGTCACTTGAATTGGGCTGTTTGCTTAAGTGTTTTTAGTGCCTGTGTAATTAGTAGTTGGAATAGTCATTAAATTTCTAGTAACCCCTGTTCAAGATATGCAGTCTGGTGTAAAAAGGGAAGGGGGCCACTGTATTTGTATCATTCGCCCCTTTTCTTATCAGGATGCACTGAACCTCTCTCTTCAAATTAATATAGAAAACTCGAGTGTAAAAAATACTTCGCATAGGTTAATTGCATACCCATGAAATGTAAGCAGTTATTTATAGAAGGGTATGATTTTATGGGAGAAAGCAACATAGGTACGTGTGTGTGTTTAGCCTGGCATTGGTACATTTTTGCAATCCCCCAACATTCATTTTACCACAGACACTCTTTGTAACCCAGGCTGGTTGCTTGTCCCTTTCTGGGTCTGTGGTTCCTCTTCTTTAAAATTGTGGATAATAAGATCATAGATTTCGAAGTAGCCTTAGATACAATCTAAGTCAGCAATTTTGTTTTACAGATGAGGAAACTGAGGTATTGGTTAAGTGACTTGCTCAAGGTCACATAGTTCTAAGTAGCAGAATGAAATGAACTTGGAGACCCCTCACAACTCAGATCATCTGTGTTCTCTGATTTGAAAGTCACTTTCAGTTCTGACATTCTGTGTACTGTGAATTTGAGGCACCAGTTGGCTCTGAAAGCCTTGTAAGAGTCGTGGTATTCTATGTCTTATCATTCTACAATCCTTTCCAGCTCTGATGTTTTATATTCTGTGATTTTTTTTTAGGTCCCTTTCCTCCTCTGACAGTATATGTTCTGGGATTCTTAGGCCCTTTCTAGTCTCGATGGTCTCTATTCTGTAAATCTAAGTCATTTCCCAGTTCTAACATTCTAGTTTCCATGTTTTTAACATTTTATATTTTAGGATCCCTCTCAGCTCTAAAAATTCTAATCAATGTTCTTTCTCAGTGTATGTAGTTTATAATATAGAAACATGAATCTATGTTACTATGTATTACACGAACAATGCTCTATGGAATGATTTCTTATTGAATATGTGATGCATATTTTTAAAGCTCTTTGCATGTCCTATTGTTAGAAGATGGAAAAGAGATTGTGAAACTTCATTACATTTTTAAAATTAGCAAATGGTCATCAGCCAGAGTGATTAATAGATAGGGCTGTGAACTTCAAGGTCTAACACAAGAACACACAGGATTCTAGCTCAAGCAAACAGATGTGTTTGCATTTAATAGAGGGAGCCAGTTTTAGTCATTAGGATATACTAAAATCACAGAGCAATCTTGTAAAGTTAAATTCAATTTACTTTTCTACTGAAATTGTGCTTACTGTATTATTTAACTAGTCTGGGGTTTCTTGGCATGAGTTGAAGCAACAATAAAGATAAAAGAATACCTGTAAGTAAATAGTAGGGTTTAACAGTAGAATATAGTTTTTTCCTCCTTCAATTATATCCCAGTGTTCATTTTGTGTTGGTTTTATAACCAGAGCCATCCAATGGGAAGCAGCAGATTAGACCACCCTTGATGTGAAAGCTTGATGCAATTAATACAGTCTGTCTCGAAAGCGGCATTATTTCAGAAAGTTCTGTGTTAATGATATGGTATGTGTTTCGCACATTTCATGCTAGAAGTGAGCTGGAGTTTTATTCCGGACTGGGTTTGATTAACACTGGAGGATCAATGATGGGGATATGAGTAGAGATTGCAGACTTGTCCAGCCCCAGTCACCTCACTCATCAAGTCCCTGGACAATGCCACATCTTTGCTTCTCACTGAGGCAGATTTCAGATCCACCCAAAATGGGCTTTAGGTCCTCCTTTGAAAAGGGGAGATGAAGGGGGGAAGAAAATATGTGCATGTTTAAAGACAAAAGAAATACATCAGCATTGAGATCATGGCTAATTATTTTTTCTTTTCAGCATCTTGCAAAATAATTTTTGTTGAAGGATCTCTTTATCCAAGCAGATTATTTGAAAATATAACATTTCACTAATTCATTTGAGAAGTATTTCCTGAGTGCCTACTGTGTATTAGACCTTTGTATATCTATCATGGGATATACAAAAATGAATGGTGTGTTCCCTGCCATCAAAGAGTGTATCTTCTAGCGGGAGAGAGAAAACCTCAAACCCAAGTAATTGTAAGGGAAAATTTGGAAGTGAACTAAGAGAAATGCAAAGTGCTGTGGAAGAGAAGCCTCTTCTGGCTTGGTAAAGGGTAAAGGTGACAAAGGAGGAACATGGATATCAGAGGATGTTTCTTAAAGCAGGTGACATTTAAGCTACGACTTAGTAGTTTTCTTACATTTACTCACTCAATTAATAGAAAGGGATGTGTCTGTGTGTGTTTGTGTGTGTGTATACATAAACACACATATATATACACACATTTGTGTATATAGAATTAAAAGTTTACCATATATATGTTTATATACATACATATAGAAAGAGTACTAAAAGTCTACCCTATGTATGTGTATGTATATGTATAGTGCTAATAAAATACACATATAAACATACATATATACATACGTGTGTATATCTACATTTGTAATGAGTAAATAAATATTATAAAAATATTAGAGCTCAACTTAAATGCCATATCCTTTATGATGTCTTCTTAGGAAGATAGACTTTTATCTATATGTGTATATATGTGTGTGTTTATATGTATGTATGCATTTGTGTGTGTTCTATTGAGTAAATAAATGTTAGAAAACTATTAAGGGCCAACTTAAATACCTCTTTCTTTATGAAATCTTAGACAAACAGAATAGCTATATAAGGACTTTTGTACATATATACATATATATGTATGTATGTCTATAGAAAAAATGCATATATTCTACTGAGTAAGTAAATGTTAAAAATTGTCAAGGTCCAGTTTAAAATCACACATATATATGCACATGTACACATACACACATTTAATATTATGCCAAAAGCTGCCTGATCAAGGATGCCTCAAGAATGAACAGATTTACACTTCAAAAACATGGTACAGTTTATTTTAAGTCAGGTAACCTAGGTTAGCAGGACCAGTTGAAGGTAGAGATAAAAATTTAGTTAAGATATAGTCCTTGCACTCATGGAGTTCATAATCACTAGCACAGAACTAGAACCACACATAGGATTAAATCTAATACAAAAATTATATTCAATAAGTAGCAAGTAAACATTCAAGTATGTTTGCTATGCCAGGCATTATGCTGAGGGCCAGGTCAAAAAAAAAAGAACAAAAAACCTGTCTTCAAGCAGTTTATAGTCGAATGGAGGAGATAATATGCAAAAAACTCCAACATAGATGCAAAATATATACAGGACATTAAAGATGTACAAAAGAAAATATTTTATGAACTGTATGGAATGACTGAAGATGTGGAAGACTTCCTGGAAGAGGAATCATTTAAGTTGGGCTTTCAAAGTTAAGTACTAATTCAACAAGCAACATTCCCCACCCCTGTACCAAGATGAAGCATTCCCAGGCATTAGGAAAAATGTTAACACAGTAAGAATGCTATTATGCTTATAGCATAGAGATGAAATGTATGAGACTCAACTGGAAAGGTTGGATGGTATCAGATTGTGGAGGGCCTTGAGAGTTGGGTTAAGGAATTAAAACTTTTGAGTAAAGAAATAAAAATAACGAAAATACATCATAGCATTCACTATGTTCCAGGTCCTGTGCTGTGTTTTTAAAATTATTATCTCATTTAATTCTCACAGCAACCTGGGAGATAGATGCTGTTATTATCCCCATTTTACAGATGAGGAAGCTGAAGCAGATAGAGGTGAAGTGATTTGCTTAGGGTCATACATCTTTGATTTGAACTCAGGTCTTCCCTGACTCTGGCCTCAGGACTATATCAGCCGTGCTACCTAGTTTGCCAACGACTTGACAAGATCTTTGCATAAATGTTAGGATGATATGAAGGATATGAAGGGAGGGAGTGTGGGAAGGAGGGAGAAAGTCTTGAAGACCTGATAGGAGAGCTACTGAATTAGTCTAGGAGCATATGATAATGAGGGCTTATTCTAAGATGGTAGCAGTAGGGTGAGGGAGGAGACAGATGCAAAAGAAATAGCATAGGATGTACTGTTTTCTAACATCTCCACTTCTTGGAATCATAGGCCACCATGAATGCTATACCAGACAGATTTTCCTCACATGTGCTTTTCCTTGATGCACGGAACAATTGTAGATGGCCTACAGGATACATACAAGGGGAATGACATGTATCAAATCAATTTCACAGGGTGGGTTTAGGTAACTGATAGAACAAATGAGAAAGGCCCAGGTATGGGAGCAACAGGAGGTAGACATCCGATTGTAGAAAGAGCATTGATAAGCTAGAGATGGGCTGAGGGGAGCAAGCAAGAAAATTACAATAATAATAGTACTACTAATAATAATAATTAGAATTTATATAGCACTTTGTTTGCCAAACACTTTACAGATATCTCAGGATAGTGAAGATTATGCCATATAATAATTGGTTCAACAAACTGATGTGATCTAACCTGGAGAAGGGAAGACTTAGGAGGGACAGCTATCTTTGAATGTTTCAATAGCTTCCATGTAAAAGAGATATTAGATTTGTTATACTTGGTTCCGAGGTCAGAAGTTGGAAGGAGGCAATTAAAAGTTGGCCAGGCAGTTAATAAGCATTGATTGTGTACTCCCATGTACCAAGTGCTGGGGATACAAAGAAAGGCAAAAGATAGTCCCTGCTCTCAAGAAATTCACAAATGCAGGCTTGTTGTATGGAAAAACCACCTAACAATTACAGATATATGAAAGTAAAAGGAGTGTTCTCTTTGACTGGTGGGTTCCTTCTCACTGGAAGTCCCAAAAATGCAAATTGCATTTTTTTTTAGTTACATTATAGTGGAGCTTTTTGTTCAGGTTTGTGTGAGACTAGAGAGCCTTTCAACTCTGACATTCTATGATTGGAAAACAAGGAGATCCAATATATTGGATCAGAGACTTAGAGTATGGACGGTACCTCAGAAATCCAAGCAAGTCATTAGAATCCTGAGGTCCAGCAAAGCTTAAATGACTTGCCCAGGATCTCATGGATTACTAAATAGCAAAAATAAGATTTGAATTCAGGTCCCCAGACTCTAAATCTAGAATTTGTTCCCCTCTCCATACTAATCCCCCACTTGTCTTTGGAGAGAAAAGATGTGTGTCAGAAGGAGCTCAAAGGTTTGGGAGATAGGAACTCACTGGTCTGGGAGATTAGAGGTATAGATCCAAAGCGCTAGCTACACTTTTTCTAATAAATTGGATTCATCACATTGAAAAATCATTTCGCTTGCCTGCATCTCAGTTTCCTTGATTGTAAAGTGAGAGTTGGGGGCAGGGATTGTACTAGAAGATCTCTAAGGTTCCTTCCAGATGGATCTGGTTTTATATATGGTACTAAAGCCCTTTTCCAGATCTCACATTCTGTGTTCTCTGAGTCTAAGGCCCCATCTAGCTCTGATATCCTATGGCCCTTCATTCATTTCTCAAAGTCAGATTCTCCTATCCTGTGACTCTGACATTTCTATAAATGGAGACGTTGGGCCAGCAATCGCTGCCACATATAGAGAGTTAACTAGATTTAATTCCACTATTCTGAGGCTAGACCCTTCAAACGTTCCAAGCACAGGGCAGAATCAAAGAATTCTGTTTCAAATACATACAAGATGTTGCTGTTTTTCTCCTCTGACAGGAGAAGCATTTGGAAATGCAGTTTTTTTTATAGCTGTCTTAAAAAGGAGTTTGGATGTTTAGCACAGCTGGTGCTCATTACATTATGCACTATCAATAAAGTAGCATGTGTAATTAATTTTTAATGCAGTGCTGTACGCAGTGCTTTAAAGCAGTTACTGGATGGGGAAAAGCAGCAGTGGTCACCAGCAGCAGAGACAGTGAATTGAGACTGTTGCATGTTACCTCTCTGAAGGAGATTGGAAAGTGATGGACAAGTATAGTAGATAACCCTTCAGGAGGAACCTGCCTCTTCAGCCCTGTCTTCTCTCTGGAGCTTAAAGCCTATGTTGGAAACTGCCTCCTGGAGGTCTCCATGTGGTTGCATTTCTTAGATTTTCTGAAAATTAACTTGCCTCAAAGTGCTCCTCACCATCTATCCTCTAAACCAACCTTGTTGATGATTTGTTAGTACTCCCCATTTCTATCACACCACTGACTCAGTATCCTGTGTTCAAAGCCTCTGGGTTGTCTTTGATTCTCCTCTCTTTCACTGTCTAACAGACAGTCATTCCCTAGCTTCTGTCAGTTCTACCTCTGAGCTACCTTTCCATCTGTCCCCTCCACCACTGACCTAGGAGGCCAAGAACCTTCTCTCTCAGTTCCTCAGCTTCACTGTCCCTTGTAGCAATGCAATGATTCCTAGTCTTCTGAGATTTCTGAAATCCAGTGATTGGTTTGATTTCATGACACCTCCAGTCAGTGGTGTGCTGGAGCCAGCTCTAACCTTCTGGAGTTTTCAACATGAGCATTTGCACCTAGGAAATGGACAAATGCTACAGGTCATGTCTGGTTTTATTGTTTTATTGGTTGTCTAGACATAAGAAAGTGAGAGAGAAAATGTTAACAAATTTAAAATTCTGTCATGGGGACTTTTATTTTTTGGACAGCTCATTGTTTAACAATTAATAGTAGCCCCCTACCTTCATCCTTATCTCTTAAAATGCATAGCATTATATTTTTTTTACTTTTCCAACCAAAGAGAGGATAACTTTATATTCAGTTGTACATATATACACACACACAAATGAGTCAAGAATGTTGAGGTCCCATGGCAAATGTTATTGAATTGATTGCTGTCAGCCAGATAGGTCTTGGCATCTCTCCCCTTAATTTTTTTTTTTTATGAAGGACCAAAGCCTACACAAGTCAAGTGGCTTGCCCAAGATCAAATGAATAATAAATGACAGAACTGGGATTTGAACCCAGGTTGTATGATTTTAATTCTAGCACTCTTTCCTCTGCATTCTGCATCAGGGGAGAATCAAAATAGTGGTAAGAGCCCAAAGTCAGATGGTGGGGATAAGAGTTCTGAGTCAGAGGGAGAAATGGTACAGTCTTGGATAGAAGAGTGTTGTTTTCTCTGAAGGTTTCGGCGAATTGTGACCAAGAGTCTGACATCCCACATCTCTGATCCTTTCATCTTCGAGTCAAAAGCTCTTCCTCATCCTTCTTCCTCTTCTGGCAAGCAAGAAATTGACAGAATGGTGCTTGGGACCAAGAGAACTACTGCATCATATCTTGATCCTCTGATAAATCTGCATTCTCAGTCACTGTGGGAACTCTTTCCACTGTAGTAGGTCACAATCAAATACAAAATCTATTTGGCATTCAAAGCCTTTCATAACCTACGCTCAGAAAATTACCCACCCCCTTTTCTAGTTTTCTTATACCTAATCCCCCACCCCCACTCCCACCCCCACACACTGTGATCCAGAGACTCTGGCTTTCATGTTTTTCAGTGAACAAGACACTCTATCTCTAGGTCCTGACAGTCTTCACTAACTCCCAGGCATGGGATCTCTGTCACCTGGCTTCCTTTAAGTCCCAGGCAAAATCCTACCTTCTATAGGAAGCCTCTCTCACTTTCCCTTAATTCCAGTTCCTTCACTCTATTGATTTTTATAATTGCCTTCATTAAATTGTGAGCTTCTCAAGGGAAGAAATTATGATTTGCCTATCTTTTTAGCCCACCCCCATCACCTCTGAGCATTTGGCAATGGGCCTAGCATATAGCAGGCACTTAATAAATGCTTATTGACTGACTGACATTCCCACTGTACCATCTTATCCTGTATAATTCTTGGATATGTCTTTCCTTAGGCCCTACATGGAGGATCTACCCAGCTCAGTGGCAGATCTTGGATTCCAGGGAAACATTTGATGTCTAGTTGATCTCTTGGACTTTCTCTACAAACAGCCCTCACTCCTGTATGGAATTAATGTTTGTTTTAAAAGTTAACAGTAATAATAGCTAGCATTTATATAGCACTTTGAAGTTTCCAAGGCATTTTTACAAATATTATCTAATTTTAGGGTCACAATAGATGATTTATTCTCATTTTACACATGAAGAAACTGGGACAGACAAAGGTTAAGTGACTTGTGACAGAGGCCAAATGGCTTACCCAGAGTCACACAGCCACTAAATGTCTGAGGTAAGATTTGAACTCAGGTTTTCCTGATCCCAGATCCAGTGCTCAATCTACTATAGCCTTCTACTTACCTCCATCTGATAAAATTGACTTTATTTAAAAGCTAAGGGGGAGAATTTCTCAGCACCCCTTGATATCATTGGAAATGCCTCAAGGGTATTGCCAGACCATGTTTAGTGGGATGTCCCTGCTAATCCATGAATCTAAAATATTTCAAGGCTCTTTGGTACAATCATATTTTGTGATTCCAAGGCTGACTTGTTAAAGGATCAGGCTCCTCTTGAGATGATTTTAGCCTTGAGGCATCTTGTCATCCATTCTTGTACAGGGCTACTCTTTATTAGTATAGTAACAGTCAATGATTGTTTCTGGTCAAAAGGCTGTGTATAGTTTGTCAAACAGGGACCTTCTGGCAAGAGGAGTAGGAAGAAATGTAAACAGAAGAAACTGTATTATCTATAGACATGTAAGTCCGTATTGATGGTTTTTGTGTTGTTTCTTTTATGGTGTCTTTTTCCTCCCTAGTGATACGATCTTGTTTTTGACTGTACAATTCTGAGTATATCCAAGAAGCACATACATAATATGAAATTATGGACATCCACATGTACATAAGAGACAGATGTTTTTTTCTTCAGACTGCATACCTTGCTTAGGGAGGAAGTGGAAGAATTTCAGCATTGAGCATATCATTGCTCATTCAGAGTAGGAACAGATGTGGCAACATGTATTCTTTCTTAGAGGGATCTAAGTGAAGAGGGCAGTGGGCTGAAAAGAGATTGGATTGGCCCAGGAGCCAACGGACAGAGATAGAGCCAGAACTCTATCTTAAAATAGTTGGGTGACCGTCAGTAAGTCAGCTCAACTTTTGGGGCTTCATTTTTTTCATCTTTCAAGTTGGGGATTAGACTTGATTTTCTTGGTCCCTTTCATTTCTAAGATGGTAATTAGGAAGACGCACAGCATGATTTCTTCTCCTACGTAGAGGAAGTCAAGAGAAAGCTAATAGTGTAACTTTTGACAAGTCACTTGAACAAAGCTTTCTTCATTGTAAGGTGTAGGGCTTTGACTAACTGATCTCTAAGGTACCATCTAGCTCTAAATCCTGTGATCTTTGTCTCTTTTATCTAAAACAAAACCTCTTCTTACTTCCAGTCATTATAAAGGAGAACCTTGGTATTAATGAATATAAACCCTTAGGCAAATGTGTCATTTTCATCCAGAAATCACAAATCAAAGAGTCTTAGAGACCACCTGGTTCTCTTTATAACATCCCTAGTAAATAGTCTATCAACCTTTGTTCAGAGGCATCTAATGAAGGGGAACCAATTCCATGAGCTCTAGAATCTTTTTATGCTAAGCTAAAAACCTTCCTCTCTTTAATTTCTACCTATTCTTAATTCTTTTCTCTGGGGTCAAGTAGAATAAATAGAATTCATTTTCCAGTCCTTTCGGTGCTTGAAGCCAACAGTCACCTTTCTTCTGTCCCATATCCCTTGATTTCCATACTTTAGCTAAACATCTCCACGTCCATCAGGTCATTCTCCAATTGTCCGATATTGAGGTCCCTCATCATCATGATCAACTCTCTGGGCTACTCTATAACTTACCAGTGTCCTTTCTACAATGTACCACCTAGAATGAACATAGTAATCCTGGCATAGGCCAGTCATGGCATAAAGACTTTCTCCTCACTCATTCTGTACACAATTCCTTTCTTTTTGTAGCTCATCAAACTCTCGATGCATACTGAGTTTACAATTCACCAGATTTTTTTTCACAGAAATTAATAACTAGTCATGTCCTCCCCATTTCAGTCTTTTGAAGGTTGTTTTTTTAATTCAAGTATAGGAACTCTTATCCATATCCTCCTTCTGTCTAAGTGGTTTGTACTTATTATTACAGCCAATACTCCCACACGATGCCGTTTCAGTGTTTCTTTTAAATTCATCTTCATCCAGTTGCCCTCCATATTATTTCTCACTGAATTATTATCCATATTTCATGTATGTGTCTATAAACATTTATGGATTGTATCTTCCATGAATTACTGTGCACTTATGTTGCCACCCTCACTTGGTTTACTTGTTTTTCTCCGTGGTATCTCTCTTGGTAGATGTGTTGGGACATACCTGACCATCCATATCCAAACTTTGCACTGACCCCTTTACATGCTTATGCTATGCTTCCCTCTTCCTCTCACACAGTCGTTCTCTTTCTTTAAAACATATCTCAAAGACCACCTTACTCGGCCTGAAGCCTTTCCTGATGCCTCCAAGTACTTTCAACTTCCCTTTCAAACAAACTGATGTTCAGCCACTTTGAAAGTATTTGTATTTATTCATTTTATATTTATGTGTCATATATTTTGATATATTTATATATGTGTATATGTATATATGCATATTTATATAGTATAAATGCTTGCATTCTTTGTATCCTCAGAGACTAGTTGAGTGTCTAGTACATAGTAGACAATAAATATTTGTTGAGTCATTGATTTTCTTTTTTTCTCAATCCTTTTTAGTTTGAAACTTTTAAATAAGATTTGTAAGATTCTGTATTTTTTTTTGGAGGAGGAAAACAAAGCAGTTGGGGTTAAGTGACTTGCCCAAGTTCACACAGCTAGTAAATGATAAGTGTCTGAGGCTCGATTTGAACTGGGTCCTCCTGACTCCAGAGCTGGTGCTCTATTTACTGCACTATCTAGCTAACCCAAAACTGTATTTTAAGCTGTAGTCTAAAGATACAAATCTTATTTCAGACATCCTCTTCTGAATTATTATTAAATCTGCTGTCAATGGAAAGCAGTGATGGAAATAACACCTGTGCCTGTAAGCTATTGACTTTCTTGCCCAAGACTTCAAAACCCCTATCAGGATTTTCAAGATTCCTTCTTATCTCTGGATGGATTACCAACGTTGCATAGTGGCCAAACCTTTCCCTCACCATAACCCCAAAAGCCTAGAGTTTCCGGATTGGGAGAGTGGATAGGAGTTCCTACACTTCAGTTAAAAAACCAACCTTTACGAGAATAAAAATGGGGAGGACATGGCTAGTTATTAGTTTCTGTGAAAAAAAATCTGGTGAATGGCAAACTCAGTATATGCATCGAGAGTGTCCATTTTTCATTGTCTTCAGTAAAATGTATGCTTTCCTTGAGGGCAGAGACTAGATTTTTTTTGCCTTTGTGTCCCCAGTGCCTAGTATAGTGCCCTTGATCAGTGCTTAATAAATGTTGTTCGGTTAATTGGATTCAGACTCAGTTTGTAATTGGGTGAAACAGGCCCCACCTAGAAATATACAAATAATCCCTTTTAGGCTTCTCTAACTTTCAGAAGTTTACAGGAGGCTTTCATATGTATTATCTTACCTGGCCTCTATGCATTTGGTAGGAATGTATTTATAAATGAGTTTTCACCATTTTGTAGATAAACTGAGGCCTAGAGAGATAAAATGACTCTCAGTAGTAGTCAGGGACAGCACAAAAGGACTCAGATCCAGGTCTCCTAATTCTACAGCCAATATTGACCCTGGTTTCTCTCACCAATCTGCTGAGGGGTACCTTCAGTGGTTTGGTTTTCATGTAGACAGGGTGTTTTGGAGGAGTGTGGGACCCCAAATAGAACCAAAATGTATTTTCTGATATGTAGTTTGTGATCTTGTAATAGTTAACTATGTAATTAATAGTTAATCACTGGATGAAAAAATATTACTTGTGGATGGGAGGGACGGAGGGGGAGGGAGAGAGAGAGAGAGAGAGAGAGAGAGAGAGAGAGAGAGAGAGAGAGAGAATTAATATGATATCTGATGGACATTTTGACACTGAAATTTTTTTCTAAAGACTATCATCAGTATGATCATTGACATACGAGTGCCTGGTGATATTAATTCACAATAGAAGAGCCGATATGGTAAAAGAATTTAATTATAAAATAACTTTTTGAATCAAGTTTTATGTATGCTGTATCATAAGACAGCTCTTTTAGGACTGTATGGAAGATTTTGCTTATTGGACTGTTTTACTTAGGGTTCCTCCAGAAAATTCAAGGAATGTTGTAGAATAAACATGATTTTCATTGTCTTGTTACTTATTATTATTTAATTCCAGTTTTCAAAATGTTTCATTGCCTGTAGATCTGTGAGGTAGATAATTGAAGTATGCTCATAATCCCTATTACACAGATGAAAAAACTGAGGCTTATTGAGATGATGGAAAGCAACCAGGATGGAAGGCCATAAAAATCATGGTATACAAAGGAAATGAGGATGTTTAGTTTGAAAAGGGAAGATATAGGGGGCGAGGAGATGGAATTCATATAAACACAGACTATCTTTCTGTATTTATAGGTCTGTCATATAGAAAGGGCATTAGACTTGGTCAATTTGGCTTCCTCAGGCAGAACTTGGATCATGGGTATATTTAGGCTTGACATAAGGAAATGTATCCCAGCAATTAGAGTCATTCCCAAAGTGGAATGGACTGCCTTGCGTGGTGGTAGTGGGACACCACTCTAGTATCAACCCTTCTGTAACCTGGCCCCTTCTTATCTTTCTAGTTTTCTTATACCACACCTTACTCCTGTCCAGTCCCACTGGCCTCCTTCCTCTTTTTCAAACTCAACACTATTTTCCAACTCTGTTGTTTAGTCATTTCCATCATGTCTGACTCTTCCTTGACCCCATCTGGGGTTGGCTGAGCAAAGGTACTAGTTTGCCATTTCTTTCTCTAGCTCATTTTATAGATGAGGAAACTGAGGCAAACAGGATTCAGCGACTTGTTCAGGGTCACAGAGCTAGTAAGTGTCTAAGGCTGGATTTGAACTCACAACGATGAATCTTCCTTACTCCAGGTCTGACCCTCTATCCATGGTGCTGTCTAGCTGCCCATCCCAATTCTGGCCATTTTCAATGACTGCCCCTCATACCTGGAATTCTCCTGATTTGTACCTCTTGGCTTCCCTGGCTAAGTAAAGTCTCACAAGACACCTTCATGATCCTACTTAATGCCTTCCCTATATTGATTATCTACAATTCATCCTGTCTCTATCTTGTTTAGACATAGTTGCTTGCATATTGTCTCCTTTGCTAGACTGAGGTCCTTAAGAGTTTTTGGCCCTTCTTTGGGTCTCTAGCACAGGCACATAGAAGGTGCTTTATAAATATTGATAATTTAATAAATTCCCCCCCCCCCCCCTTTTTTTTTTAGCATTTATTAAGACTGACTGACTGATTAGATAACTACTTATTGGGGATGTTTTAGAGTAGATTCTTGTTCAGTTACACATTGGACCAGATGACCCTGAGATCTTGTGTTTCCATTAAGTGTGAGCTCTTCACAGTCACCCAGCTAATAAATACCAACTACTTAGAGTTGGAATTTGAACCCAGACTTTTGACTCTCAAGTACAATGCTATTTATTTCCTTTATATCTCTTCATATAATTTAAATTGCCCTGTAGCATTACTTGTCTCTACTTGAGAACATGATTCTCATGGCTTTGAAAACTTGAGGCATTTTATTTATTTTTTTTGTGGGGCTCTTTTTTTTTTTTTTAACAACAAAACATACTTAACTTTTCAGGTCTTGTAGGGTGGGCTTAAGGGTGGAAGAGCTGGTGTGCGGTACATATTTTACAATCAAATCCAAGTAGTCTAAATCATGAAATATAGTTTATCCAAACATAATCAGGGCTGGCCCATTTCACCCAGAAACTGATGGAAGAGAGAGAGTGAAAGAGAGAAGGAAGGAGGGAGGGAGAGAGAGAGAGAGAGAGAGAGAGAGAGAGAGAGAGAGAGAGAGAGAGAGAGAGAGAGAGAGAGAGAGAGAGAGAGAGAGAAAGAATTCCTTTACTTTAGAATATCTATATATTCATTTATTATTGATAATTTGTGTCTTTGGAGAAGGGCATAGTCATAGATTTTGGATTGTCCGGTCTGTGACTCATGAAAATATGAGCTATATAGATTTTTTCCTTTTAACTGTTTGTTTTCCTGTTCATTACCTCTATTTAGTGTGTTGAACTAGAACCAAAAATCCTGGGTGATCGTAGTCCCCTTTGAGTGCCTTCTACAAAATTAGCTTTTTACTTTCCTATACAGATGGGGATTAATGCAGGAGAGGATAGAATAGTGTTCATAGTGGAAATGGTGTCAGGTTTGGAGTCAAATGAACTGTGTTTTATTCACAACTTGGTTACTCAACAACTATGTGACTTTGGGCAAATCACTTAACCTCTCTGGGTCTCACTTTCCTTGGATGTGAAATGAAGGGTTTGGAAGATATGTATATAAAACTTTCCAGCCATAAATCTATGATCCTCTGAACATGTGAGAACTGGCCTTAGATCCTTGTAACAAAAGTTTCCATTTAAAAATTTCAGCCAAAGGAGGCAGAAATCTTACAGTTTAAGGAAGAAGCCTACTGTACTAACTGTATCACATCAGTCTGAGACATGGGCATTTGGAATCTTTCCATAAAACTGTATTTTAAAAATTATTCTTTGCTAATAAAAACCCAAGACTGGACAGAAATTATCCCATTTGGTATTCCAAATCCTCATTTTTTTCAAACAATGCATGTGGGGATTTTTATTTATTTTGTTTTTGTCTAGGCATTGTTTTCATCTGGAACAGGGAATTCCCAGTGTGGAAACTCCTTCTACAAATGTAGATTCACCAGATATTGACTTAGAGGATTGTCTGGGACACTGAAAAGTTTAAATCTCACACTTATGGAAAAACATACATATAGATAACATTATTAAAGAGAGAATTTCAGCCCACGTATTCCTGATTCAAGGTTGTCTCTATTGCCTTTCTCATTGTGGTTTTCAATCTTAGAATTGAGTAAATTACCAAGCTGGAGGTGACCTCAGAAATCATCCAGTCCATCTTTTAGCTGAAGCTTGGATCTTCTTTTGAACAACCCTACAAAGTGCCTGTACTCACTACCAGCCATGGTAGCCCAGTTCATCTCTGGCTAGCCCTAATTGTTCTGAAGTTTATCTTTTAATAAGCATGAGTGTACCTCTTTCTGGTTTCTCTAACGTTGAAGGACCTAATCTGCAGGGAACAGATATCCGAAATTTGTTCCCAACTATATCAATTTAGTTCCTTTTGTATATTGTATTCAAAACACCCTTTTCTAACTCCATGTCTTTGCTTACTCTATTTTCCTTCCTCTCTCTAATTTAATTCCTACCCATTTTAGAAGAGGGAATGGGATACACTTGCAAAAAAAATGACAAAAATAAGAGATCAAAATTTTTCAAAATCTTATTCTTTAAAACTTATCTTAGATACCTCCTCCTTTATGAAGTCCTACCTGATGTCCCTTCTTGACAATGAACTCCCCATTCTCCCAAATCCATCTCACATGACACTCTGCTCTGCACTTCTCAGAAAACATCATTAATCCTATAATATGGTATATTATAATTAACCGTTCGTCTTATTTCATTAGTGAACTCCAAGTTCCATGAGGGCAAGGACTAATCTTAATTTAATGTTGCATCCACATGAGCACATTGATCTGTATGCACCAAGTACTGAATAAATACGTTTCATTTAGTAGAAAATGACTCCGTGCTCCTCCTTGCTTCAGCATGTTCTGATCAGTAAGACACCTCCAGCCTCTAGATGATGGCAGAAATCATCACTGATACATTAGGTTGAAGGGGCAAAGTCTTCCTTACTAGCCCCAAGTCAGAATGCTGTTATTGTTAAGGATGGAGGGTGTCTGTTTCTCAAGTGTCTGCTGTGAGTAATATAAGGAAAAATTAACAGTCGAATAAGGGTCTAAAAATAGCAGGACACATACTTGCCTATAATTCTCCTTTTCATTTTTTTGTAAACCAGCTTTGAAAGGCTAGTAGTATTTTTAGCTTGCAACTTCCAGGACATCTCGTCTCTTTTCAGGAAGAACAAGGCTGTGTGAATCGAAGCTTATTGTCAGTGAAACTGGTGATCTGAATTTAGCAAGAACACTGAAATTAGGCCCCAGGGGTTTGGGGTTACAGATGAATGAGTCCAATTCCTTTATAATATTTTGCAAAGTGTATATTTGCTTCCAAGAGAGTTGACATTGCAGAGGGTGGGACCTTGAGGTGTGGTTGTCCTCAGGATTGGTGACATTGGGGCTTCCTTGCTCTGGAATTGAGGCTAGAGAAACCAAGATATGAGAACCTACCCCTTGGTGTGTGAGTATTGTGTCTAGGTGGACAGAAAAGTAGGTTTCTTATTAGTAATGTTATAACTTAGATTATAAATCTAGAGCTGTAAGGAGGGACCTTGGGGACCATTTAGCGCAGCAACCTTAATTTTAGATATGAAAAACTAGAGAAAGGAATTTAAAGAGCACTTTATAGATGAGAAATCCAAGGCCCAAAGTGACTTGCCTAAGATCACCCATGGACTTAGTGCTAGAGTTGGGACTTGATATAAAGACTCTCTGAAAGAAGAAACAACAAACTCTTGCAATATGCTAATTCTCTTTAGAGAAACAAGCAATAATGCCCAAGGCTCAAGCATCATGGGTAGGTGAGGACAGTTTCAGGATTATGTAAACTATAATAATGTGGAATTATGTGAACCTGTACAAAATTACATAGTCGTAAAGGAAACCCCCACTAAGGCTGAACATTGTCCCATAGAATTTTCTCCCCAGTCTTTCCCATTGTCTCTGACAGAGTCATCTAGATGCATGAACCTGAGAGGGTAAGGGGTCCGATGTGTTGCATGGGAATGTGTAAAAGAGAAGCAGAGCTGAGTAAAATGAACAGGAAAAGCTAGCCCCAGTTCAGGGTGTTATGGCAGGGAAGCATCTGAGGTTTCTTCCCTCCCTTGCCCCCCCTTCTTTCTAATTCTTCTTGGATTCCAGTGTTTAAACATTGAGGCCTGTCGGAATTGTTGGAGGGAAGCCGCCATATGAATTGCCCTGTTCTTAAGATCACTCACCCTGCCCCCCAACAACATTCCTGGGAAGACTGTGCTGTATTGTACTTACACACACACACACACACACACACACACACACACACACACCAACTTCATAGTTAGTAGAGAGCTAGGTTGGGCAGAGGGGTAGGCTTTGATATTTGGTTAAATGAAGCCCTTGCCTTCCATGGGACACATTTGTTCCTATGGAGGACATATCTTTTTTCCTCTTTTTCCTCCTATCCCCACAATTCAACCTTTCTTCCTCTGTACCAGTTCAGTGTTTTCTAAGAATCCATAGCTCCCCCTTCCCTTCTCTCCCCCCCATTATTCTCTTTCATCTCATGACTGCTGTTCATTTTTCAGTTTGAGCTGGCCCCTCCCTCATAATTGCTCTAATGAACACAGTATTTTCAGAACCACCGCACTAAAAGTCAAGTGCAAAGTGATTGTTTTAATTTGTATTTTTTTTTATAAGGCGGGGGATCGGCTGAAACAAAACAGCTAATAACCCATGGATTTATTGAGCCAGCGTGAGCCTGCTTAATAAGATCTTTTACCTGGAATAAGTGCACTGTCCCTTTAAATACAAACTCCAACTTTACTGGGTATTTTACAGTGCCTGGTTTCATTTATGCTGGAGCCAGACTTACTGTGTGAGAGCCATCCGCATGCTGGAATTAGTCTTAAGCTTGCTTCTGTGGTTGTTGCCAAATTCCATGTTTGTGTTTTATTTAGAATTCTTTTCACGGCCAGTCGAATCTGTTCAGGCACACATAGGCGCTCTTGCGCCCCACGGAGAAAATAAGCAAGCTTGCGTTTTCTTTGGCAGGGGGCCACGGCCACAAAAGACTGCGGTTCTAAAAAACATTTTTTAAAAGCTATTTTAACCCATAACAGATGTATAAGAAGGAGGGTGAGGCCAGCAATGCATGCCAGTTTTCTTAGTTTTAATTAAAAAATAATTACAGCCTAATGGGATGTTAGTGACAAATTTGGATGAGATGGTGGGTGACATTATCTCAAGGCTTGCCTCAACTTATAAATTAGTGTATCTTTCTTGGCTGACTGTGGCAGTGAAATTAAGTGCAAAAGCAGATATATATATATGTGTGTATATATATATATGTATATATATATATGTGTGTGTATATATATATATATATACGCATATCTGTGTGTGTGTGTGTGTGTGTGTGTGTGTGCATAGAGGTAAAGTCCTCTTTAAGTTTTTGCATTGGATAGTACAGAGGCAGCATGGTATATGAAGCTGAGGGTCAAGAGACTGGTGTCCTAGCCCTGGCATTGCTGCATTCTGGATGGATGTATAACCTTGGGAAAGTCACTGATTTTCCGTATCCTCACCTATCAGATAAAGGGCTCAGATTTCTACTCACCAGCTTGAACATTGTGTGTTCTCTGATCCGAAGCTCCCCTTCAGTTCTGATAACCCTGTGTTCTGTGATTTTACATCCCATGTTCTATGACTCTCAGGCCCTTTTCTGCTCTGACACCCTTTGTCCCATGACTTTACTGTATTGATGATTCCGAGGTTCTTTATGATTCTGAGAGCCTGCGTTCTATGTTCTAACACTGTTCTAGGTGCCTTCTAACTCTAATATTTTGACTCCGAGTTCCTTTCCAGCTCTAATATATTATATTCTTTGGACTAACTAACTTCTGGTTCTCACATTGCTTCCAGCTCTAGTATATCACCTGTCTGTGAACTTGGTGTGCTACGTGGTGTGAGGGAGACTTTTAATGAGCAACCCATTTGGTATTGGGCTGTAGACTGCAAAGTGTGCCATCCTATCATTATGTCACAGGTAGCCACGATGCGAATTGTTGTGACTAATGTCAGAAGTTGATTCTATTTATAACTCCAGCTCATTCTCCAAGACAATGCATCCAAGCCAGGGATGTTCCAATATTTAATCTCACCCACCGTTTTTATAGTACATTGCAATCATCTCTTGATGCCTATGATCTCATCATGCCAACCTTCTCTTACTTTTCAATTTGGGGCTCTTAAGAGACCACCAATAATCTTGAAACAAATTATTGTTTTGGACCTATAACATATTGCATCTAAAACAAGAAAATAAGGCAAGGGAGGCAAGGAAGAAGAAAAAATAAACACACTCCTAAAATTACAATTGTTCCAAAAGAGGTTTGCGCTACAGGTTGTTGTTATCCTGGGTTCGATTTTTATGTAAAACTAAAAATAAGATATAGCCACAGTGGGTTGAGATGTTGAGACTGAAACCAGGAGGGGATTTTTTTTGGGTGCTGTCTGGACAGGAAAAAGACAGGTAAGAAGGAAAGATGTCTAACTCATTGACTCAGAGGTTTACTCTGAACACTACTCCTTGATGTGAAGATTTGGGGAATGGACTCCATTTCAAATTGACCAGTGCCGAGGAGTTCATCCTCCTGCAACCAAATTCTCCTTTACAATCTCCAAACAGTGAATTCTGTCATAAGGTGCAATCAAAGAATTTTCTCAATAACTCAAATGAATGCATTGTACCCCACTGGGCACCAAAGAAACTGATCCCAGTAGGGCACATATAGAACACTTTGCCCATGGTTTGGTACACAAAAAAACCAAACCAACCATAGAACATCAGCAATGGAAGTTACTTCAGAGGTCACCTTGTTGAATAATAATAGCTGACTAGGAATCACCTTGAGTTCATCCCTACCAAATGGTCCTCCAGCTCCCACTGGAAGATGGAGAACTCACTACATCCCAAATCATCCCATTCCACTTAGGGGCTGTTTTAACTGTTAAGAATTTTTTCCCCCTTAAATCAAGCTTCTGCAACTTTTTAAGTTAAAAATGCTCCTGATTATGTCCTCTGGGATTAAAGAAAATAAGTCTAATTTGTGACTTTCCTTCAAATACTAGAAGACAATGAAGATGCTCTTTGTCATCTTTAGGATGGGTCTTTAGATGCACCCTGTAGCTGGTCTTTGTTTTATATGTTGTCTTCCCAATTAGAATATGAGCTCCTTGAGAGAAGGAACTGTCTTACTTTCCCCTTCAGCTTTTTAGCAGCATGCTTAACACATAGCAAAGACAATAATTTTTTCGATTGATTCATTGATTCATTCCCTCACCATACCTAGTAACTTCAACCATGGCAGAATATTGCAGAATACTATGACATCTCTTACTCCCTTGTTCTGGACCATACCTATGTCTTTTAATGAAACCTAAAGTTTTATTAGTTTTTTTCTGGTTGCTATATGCATCATTGTTGAGTCAGTGAATGTATAGTTCATAGTTCTCTCCTTCCACGCTCTCCAAAATCCTTTTCAGACTAACTGTTGTCTAAACATATTCCCAACTCGTTATTTTCAAAAAATTAAATGCAAGATTTTTTATCCTGATTAAATTTCATCTTACCAGATTCAGCCTATTGTCTAAACCTACCAAGACTGATTAGACCCAGATTCTGTCACCCAACATACTTGCTAGCTCTGTGAGCTCTGCTTCATCTGACCATCATCCATTCCTGAGTGCTGCCTCCTCTTTGTTTTTTTGTTTTGTTCTGTCTTGATTTTTGTTTTGTGGCACTGCTCTCCCTTGGTTCTCCTATTTTTTTGGCCAATTCTTTTCCATCTTGATTGCTTGATCATTATCTTTACTCCCTAGCTATGGGTGTACCCCAAAGCTCTGTCCCTCTCTTCTTCTCTGTCCCTGTCTTCTCTCTTCACCCTCTTCCTTGGTGATCTCAACTTTCATGAATTCATTTCTCAGATATATGCATATGACTCCTAGTTTGCTTGATGGAAAAAGCACTGTGGAGAAATTTCTCAATGGAGAAATCAGGAATACTCGAGTTTAAATCCTGCCTCAGACACTTAGTAGTTATGTGATACTGGATAAGTTACTGAGATTTTCTGTGCTTTAGTTTCTTTATCTGTAAAAAGTGGGATGGGGAGGTGGACTTGATGAGACTTCTAAAGTCCCTGCTAGCTCCTGTCTTCTCCAGCAGATTTCAACCCCAACCATCCTCTCTTTTTTCTCTAGTCTTAAATTTCTCAATTTTCTTCATTTTCTACTGACTCCTTCCCTACTGCCTTCAAACATGTTTGAGTCTCTTCATCCTTTAAAAAAAAAAATCTTTCACTATACTCTCCCATCCTGTCAAGCTAATATCCTATCTCCTATGTCTCTTTTTTCTCTTTAAACTTAGAAAATCTGTCTCCATGCTTAACTGCCTTAGCTTCTTTTTCTTCTTACCAATGTTCTCTTAATTGCTAAATCTGATGGTCTTTCTCAACCTTTATCTTTCTTCATCTCTGTAATATTTGGACCTATTGGCTAACCTCTCCCTTGGATACTCTCTCTTCTCTGGATATTTGTGATACCACCCTCTCTTGGTTGCCCTCCTACCTGTCTAATCACTCCTTAGTCTCTACTGCACCCCCGACTGCAGATGTCCCCCAAGGCTTTGTCCTGGGTCTTCTCCTTTGTCTTTGCATTTTCTTTGTGACCTTATCCGCTCTTACCCCATTGATCCATTCATTTACCAGATCTTGCTGTTTCTAGCTCCCTGACATCTCTTATGTTTTACCTCCTTTTCCTGTTCACACAGCCGTGAACTTAGTTCAAACCTTCATCATTTATTGTCTCCATTATTACAATAGCTTTTTACCTCCCTTTCTCTTGTCTATCCTCCCTCCAATATAATATATTATACACCCAGCTGCCAAAGTGTGAAAACCAGTCTGAAAGCACTCTTCTGACCAGGTCACCCACCCATCCCATCCCTTATATAACTACAGTAGGTCTCTTTTGCCTCTAGGATAAATCCCAAACTCTTCTGATATTTTAAGGTCTTCACTTTATGACTAAAGCTTATCTCTGTAGACTTACTCCATATTATTGCCCATTACACACTCGGAATTCTAGCCGGACTAGCCTGTTTGCTGTTCCTTTGATATACCATTCCATCTCCCATCCCCACGTTCCCACCCTACCCGTACTTCTTAGAATCCCTAGCTTTTCCAGCTCAACTTACCGTCACCTCATGCATGAGGCCTTTGCCGATTCTTCCTGTGCCCTTGGATGCTAGTGTCTGACACACAGCAAAATTATTTTGCATATATTTTTATCATGAGTCATGTATACATGTTGTTTCCCCCAATGGAATATAAGCTTATTGAGGGAAAGGTTTGTTTCTTTTTTTGTCTTTTTCTTTTAAAAATCTTTTTATCTATATCTTTAATTTAATCTTTAATTTAATTTTTAACCTTCCTATCTCTTGGAAAATAGTAGATGTTTATCAATGTTTGTTTATTGATTAATTGGTTGATCCTTAATTCAGTTAACTATATCATCCTGAGGTAGTGATAAAAATTTTAAATAAGATAGGGCCAAGTTGAGAGTGCAAGTACTCTGGGATATCCCACTAGGGATTTCCCTCCAAGTTGACAGGAGTTCGTTAATTGCCTCTCTTTGGGTCTTGTTACTAAGCCATCAGTAAAGTTTGTCCTATCAGTTTTCTTTCTTGGACCTAAAGATGTCTCAGTTTGTTTGGTCTCTGCCATGTTGTCATTAGACTTTGGAGAGCTAAGACAGAATGCTGAATTTATTTAATCTGGCCTCTTCATTCTCCAGAAAAGTAGAAATGACGTGATTTGTTCTGTCCTACAGCAAGTTCATGTCAGAACTAGGACCAGAGCCACGTGTCTCCTTGCTCATTCTGTTTCCATCTTGCTTAGTTTCCCACATCTGGAATACTAAGCCCCACTCCTTTCTCTGCCTGAAGGAGAGCCAATCCAGTCCTTCCAAAAAAGAGATTTATCAGAAAAAAAAGCAAACTTTGAAAAGAAAGAGGTGGGGGCTTGGGGTGTTTGGGTGGTGGTTATTTTTGTCAGGAAAGCAGGATGCGTATTCTTACTTAGGCAATGTTTCCCTGAGCCCAAATTCTTCAGAAGTAAAAATTAAGTTCCTCTATTAAAAACATGAGTCATAGCAGCACAGATGAGAGTCATTTTAGCGTTCCTAGAATTTTTGGAAGGGAAACATTACATTCATGTTAATCCTTTCAATTACACCTTATTGCTAAAATAATCCACGATGCATTTGCCAGTGGAGCCCTTTGCTCTGTGATTACAGTTTAGGTTTTGAAAATAACACCTGAAAGTTTTCAGACTCCTGAGACCCAGTGTCTTAATTTTCCTTTTATGTTGCTACCCCCAGAAGAATCCGGTAAATTTTTTATTTACCTTGTAGGGATTTTCCTCATAAATATGGGCTAATTTGATTCATTCCGATATGTCTCAAGTATCTTATTGCTGTTGCAAGTGATTAGCGTCCAGTATAAAAGAGTCCATGTCTGTAAATGAGAATTGGGAGCAGATGTTAGTTTGAAAGTGTGTTCCCCACCCCTTGTCTGTCTTGGTCTCTTTACAGAGTAGTCTGCTAGTCTGGAACTAGGTCTTTGTGTAGGTTTGTACCCACTGAGCCACAGAAATACAGTCTCTGTAATGTCCTTTTTGCCCAATGAGCTGAGAGACATAATAGAGTCAGGATGGTATTGTGAACAGTATTGACTTGGAAGTTGAGATAGCTGGAGGCATCATGGAGCAGTGAGAAAGGTGCTAGATTTGGAGTCAAGAGATCTCATTTCAGATTTCAGCTTGGCTACTTTCTTGTATGAAGTTGGGCAAATCAGTGTCTAGGCCTCAGTGCCTTCATCTCTAAATTGAGGGGGTTGGACCAGATGACTTCTGGGGTCCCTTTTAGCTAGATCTAGTCAAATCCCCCTCCTTTTATAGAGAAGGAAACTGAGGCCTTGAAAGAAGTGACATTTTTGTTGTTATTTTTATAAACTAGAGGGAAGAAAGGGACCGAAGATTAGATAGACATACTTCTCTGGGAGGGATGGGACAATGGTCAGTGAAAAAGAGGGAAGGAAAAGCTGCTGAACTCTTAGTTTTTGCTTGTTTTTCCTACCAAGGAAAATGGTCTTTGGACTAAAAATAAAGAACAAAACTGACTAATAAGGAGATGAAACAGAATAATAGGAGAGGTAGGGGACACTTGGTTTTCCTTGACGAATTCAAGTCACCAAGCCTTGATGAGCCACATCCCAGGGTACAGAAAGTACTGCAATTATGATTTTCAAGTCACTATTAGTAATATCTGAGTGATGAAATGGAAAAGAAGAAAAAATAAGGGCAAAAGACCACAGAACTAAAGAGAGGTACCACAGGACTATGGATGTGCACATGTTCTGATTTTTTAAAAAATGGAAGACAGTAGAATCCGCAGCATATAGGTAGATAAGTTTGACTTGAATTCCTGGCAAAATTCCAGAACATATTATTAAAGAGTTGGTTAATGAACATCTAGAAAAGGAAGCAGTGATCGCAAAATGCCAGCATGGCTTCAACAAGAAGAGTACATGGAAAACTAGCTTCATTTCCTTTTTCAACAGGGTCATTAGATGGATAGATCATGAGAATGCTGTACTCATTGTTTGTCTAGATTTTAGCCAAGCTTTTTAACTCTTTTATACTATTCCTTTTTAAAATAACATGTTTATTGATACCTTTTATTTTTACATCATCCACATTTCCCATTGTTATCCCTCCCATTTCTACTCTTCTGTCAGGGAGTTGTTCTTTATAATAAAGAAAAAAAGAGGAAAAAAATCAGTAAAAACGATCACATTGAGAAAGTCTGATTTTATTTTTGCACTGTAGCATACCCACTGAGATTCCTCTGCCCCTCCATTAGCAAAGGTGGGGCTAGCACTTTAGTGGTATTCTTATGGACAAGATAGATATTGACTAAAAAACATTCTAGTTAGATGGATTTCAAACTGGTTGATTGGCCTAACACACAACGAATAGTCATTAATGGTTTGATGTCTCTAGTCGAGTGCCTCAGTGATCTGTAGTTAATTTTACATTTTTGGTAACATCAATTATTTTGAAAAATGTATTGATTGCTTGCTTATCTGACTTGCAGATAACACAGAGTTAAGAAGAATAAGACACTAACTTATCCCACATTGGATAACATTCAGGATTCCCCCCCAATTCAATAGACCAGAATATTGGGATGAAACAAGAAAAATTGATAGAAATAAAAGTAATGTTTTACATTTAGACTTTAAAACAATTAGCTTCACAAGTGCAATGAGAAAGGCTTGGCAAGACTGCAGTTTTATCTGGGAAAAAAGATTTGGGGGGTCTTCGTGGACTGCAAGCTCAATACAAGGGAACAGTTTTCTATGGCGTCCAGAAACACTATTGCTATTGAGAGAGGCACTTCTAAGCACTGGGATATATAATAATCTCTGCCTTTAAGAAACTCACATTCTGATGGGAGGGACAACAAGAAAATAGCTGTATATACAAGCTATGCAATGAGAATGAAAGGTATTTTCAGAAGGAAGGCATGGGGAGAGTTAGAATTATAAGACAAAACAAATTCCTAATAATTGGAGCTATTTCAAAATGCGGTATGTTGCCTTGGGAAGTAGTGAGAATAGAGGTCTTCCAAGGAAAGACTGGATATGTCATGTGGTGGATTTTTGCTTAGATAGTCATTGAACTACATGACATTTTAGGCTCCTTCTTAGTATTAGAGTCTGATTTGCTCAAGGTCACCCAGTGAGTTACAGGCAGAGAACCTAGGCCTTCTGACTCAAAGATCCTGTTTGTTTCCACTTCAACAGGCTACTTGCCCTGGCTTAATACTGTAATAGTCAGAGAACAGCTCTAATTCTCCTTGTCTGAGGATCCTCTTTTTAGAAAACCAGATGACCTGGGTAGTTGTGGAGAGAGCCCACACTGACGTGTACTCCTCAACTTCTGAGTTATCTACAGTGAGCCTCTAGCTTCAACTGGAAAGGCAGAGAAATATCTGATGAGTACAGAACAGATACCAGAATGGGTAGACCCACCACACCTGACCATTAAACAAGAATTAGCTACCATATCTGAGCCTTAACTGAAAGTTCAAGCTTGCATGATGGAATTTGGTTCAGTTCAATAGGCATTTATAAAATATATACAGCATATATGAAGTTATGTTAGGTCAGGAGGAAGATCCAGGGATCGTCGCCTCATGCATGCAAAGCTGCAAGTAACTTCAGTGACCATATAGTCAAACCTACTCATTTGACTTGTGTTCATCCTTCATTTTTGAAGAAGACCATGCCATCAGAGAAATGTTGACATGACTTGCAGTTGACTGTGTTTGGAGGGAGGGAGGGCTGTGCAGGTCACCAGCCTCACTTTCTCCTCCTGAGCCATCTGGATCTGGTGACTGCATAATGGGAGACTTTAGCCTTTTTAGGCTAGGCCTTTTGACTTATCATGGGAGATAATGCCCATTGAGTGAATAGACTTCTTTAAGAAGTAGTCATTTGGCAATTAAAGCCTAGATACATTAATTGTCCATGGACACAAAGGTCAGTGGAATGTGAGCCTAGGTCTTCTGACTTCAGAGTCAGTGCTCTGTCTACTAGACCTTACTCTGGCCTTCCCTTTCTTCAGTTCCAGCTAAAGCTCTATCCTGTCCTACAAAGCCCTTCCTGACTCTCTCCCTCCTCCCACTCCTAACTTTGAATTTTATTCTCATAGGCCTTTTTCTTCATATCATCTCTTGTATACATCCTCTTCTCTCCATTCACACAACTACACTGGTAAAGACCCTCAGTGCTTCAAACCTGGACTATTCCAGTAGCCTGCTGTTGATCTCACTACCTAAAGTCTTTTTCTACTCCAGTTCATCTTCAACTCAGCTGCCAAAGTGATCTTCCTATAGCACAGTCCTTGTGACTGTGTCACACCTCTTCTCCAAACCCCCATCTAGTGGCTTCCTATTACTTTCAAGATCAAAATTAAAATCTTCTGCTTGACCTTTAAAGACCTATACAGCCGGACCTCTTCCTACCTTTCTGGTCTTCTTACACTTTGGTGCCCTCCACATACCCCATGATACAGCCAACCAGCCTTATTCCCTGTGTTGTCATTGTTTCAGCCATGTCCAACTCTTTGTGACCCTATTTGGGGTTTTCTTGGCAAAGATACTAGAGTGGTTTGCTATTTTCTTCTCCAGCTCATTTTACAGATGAGATAAGCAGGGTGAAATGACTTGCCTAGGGCCACACAGTTAAGTGTCTGAGGCTATATTTGAACCCATTTCTTCATCCTTCCAGGCCCAGCACTCTATCCATTCAATGAACTACGAGCTGTCTCTTTACCTTGTAGTTGCAAATAAGGCTCCATTTCTCCACTCCATGGCTTTTAACTGATGTATTCCACAGGTCTAGAATACTAACTTGTACAATATCTTGATTGTATATACTGTAGTTGTTTGAATTTTTGTCTCCCATTAGAATGTGAGTTTCTTGAGAGAAGGGAACACATTTTTTGCTCTCCTTTGTATTCCCAGAGCTTAGTACAGTGCCTTGCAAGTATTTATTATGATAAATGCTTGTTGCCTGTTTGACTGACATCACCTGGATCTGGATTTTATACTTTTCTCACTCTCCTCTGTATCATTTATTGCTGTATATGTTGTATCCCCACCACTGGGCTGAAAGTTCCATGTGGACAGAGACTACGTCACATCAATCTTTGTTGTCTCCCCAGTACCCAGGGCCTAGCAGTAGTAGGCCAGGAAGAAACCTTTTATTAAATGACCTTGTTCAGTGGCCTGAGCCCTGGGGTTATTGTTGGGTAGGTGACTCAGCAGTAGTGTGCCATCACATATCCTCCGTGGCCTCTGTAGGTTTCTACCACAGGGCCATGTCCTGCTCTCAGATGGCCTGAGAACTCCCCATTGATGTCAATAGGGCTGGCGTGTTTTGATCAACATTGTGGAGCATGATAAAAATTGGTGTCTGAAGGTCAGAAAGCACAAATACCGCATTCTCTCCCCTTCCTGTTCTCTCAAATTTGGTGTAGTCTGGGTTAAAACGGAAGCAGATTCTCATTTCTGGACCCTTTCCCCCCCTCACTCCTCCCACAAACCTGATTTGTCAAGGTTTTCTCATCTTTGCTCTCACCTTCCTTATAAAATGCCCAGACCAGGACTCTCCCTGCACACCTGGTACTGTCCTGGACCAATGTATTCTTGGCCTTTTTAGATCAGATGCCTTAGGACATTGAACAAGGCTGATAAAAGTAGGAGATGCTGTGGTATAGTCAATAGAGAACTGTCTTTGAAACCAAGAAGACCCAAGTTACACTCTCATCTCTGATATATACTGGTTATGTGACACGGAGAAAATCACTTAACCCCTTGATACCCTGGACAGTTTTCTAGTAGAAGTTACGTATCTAACAAAGTCACAGATCCAATCTTGTTGCCTTAAATAATTTGGTTTAATAGAAACACTTTTCCAAGCCTTGCTGTTGTGTATACTTTAACAAATGAGTTAAAATTCCATTCAGCAGGCACTTAAAAAGTATATATGCTATGCAAAACCCTTGTGCTTCATGATGAGGAAATAGAATAATTATGTTATTCTCTCATGCTCTCTACTGCTCTCATGGAATTTATGCCCTAGTTGGGGAGGTAAAATATGCAAACCAAATTACACTACAGAATGGAATATGGTCAAATGCAGAGTGCTACGAAATTTGGAGGAGGACATAAAAAGACCATGTCCATCAGGGAGAGCTCCGCTGGAATGGACCTGGAGGAATTTCAGTGACTGAGATGAAGTAAGATCTCTTCCAGCCTGGGAAAAAGGATGGGATTCGGAGAGACCCAGCACATTCCCTTTTCTAGTGCCCATTTTTATTTTGTTGTTGTAATTGTTTTTTGCTGCTTTTTTATAAAGAAGAAACCTGCCTCCTCAAACCAACAGGAGCTAGCGAGCTCATTTCTCTCTCTTTAAAAATAGCCCTGTGGTGTTGTCTTGCTTCAGTTAGCTTTCTCGTCTGAAACTCAAAGAAATGGCTCTTTTATTACTTTAAAGCTTCAGGAGACCTTGGGAAAGCAAGGTGTAAATATAAGAGGCTGCCAACATGTAGTGGCAGTGTCTGCCTAATAAACTGCTAATAAATAACTCGGTGATTAGCTAGTAATGGCAAGCCCCTCTAACGCAGTGCTGACTGGATCCAGGTTTTCCCTCTTTACACCTCTGAATACCAGAACAGCATGGACAAATGCCTTGAAGACATTTAGTCCTTGAAAGTTTTCTTCAAAGGAAATTGAGATCAGACTGGGAGCCACTGACATTGTAAGATGCTCTTGCTGGAATGTGGGATAGAGACTTGAGAAAGGACTGGGGAAAGTGGGGTGGATAATGCTGACTGACATAGATTGGCATGGGCTGAGATGAGTTTGCTAAAGTAATGTCTCTTTGGCTGAAGCAGGGCCACCAAAAAGTTATATTAGCTTCTTGGGGGAAAGGGGTTATGACTTCTTCATCCGTAGGGCTTCCTCTGATGCCTCATTGTCATTAGGAGGTGATACTGGGATCTTGAATGCCCTGCCAAAACCTCTGGTGGGTCCTACAAGCTGGAAAGGCTTCCATGGAATGGATCAGTGACCTTCATGTGTGTCCCCAGGGAGTGGTTTAGACAAGTTTCTGAGAATCTTGCTACCAGAGTCTACCAAGGGAGGAATATTTTCATCAGCAGCCTCTCATGAAGTCCATCTGATGAGGATGGGGAAGGGCAGCCATTGGGAGTGTAACCTCACTGATGAAATCATGGATCTTTGAAATGCTTCCTCCAGAACTTGATACCATCCATAGCAAGCTGTAGGTGCTTAGTAAACATTTGTTGAATGAATGAATGAATGAATGAATGAAAAGGCAATCCAAATGTTAAAATGAGTATCTAGGAAACTTTCACTCAGTCTTATCACTTCCCTCTCTTTTGTCACCAAGTAAACTTCAAATTCCTCATTGGATCATAATATTTGGAATAGCTAGCTGTTGCGTAGTCAAGTTCCCTCACTTTATGGGGAGAAAACTGTATTAAGGCACTTCATAATTCTGACCTTATAACCTGCTCCTCCCCCTGCACAACAGCCTGGCAGTTCTGTTCACCAATCCTGTTCCCAAATTTCATTCCTTTGCCAATGCTTACCCTCTTGCCTCATCAAAATCCTCCTCATTTGTATACTGGTTACTTCTAGGAAGACTTCCCTGACCACAACCTTTTCTCTCAGGGACCTCTCCTTTCTCTGAATTCCTACCATACTTAGGGTTCCTCAGACTCATTCAGTGCACCCCATGCATTGCCTTATGTTTCTGATTATCCCTGTATAGCTATGGGGGTTAGGACTTTAGTAGATCATGAGCTGTTTGAGGACAGTCTTAAGCTTCTTTGAGTCCTCCCACAGTCCTAGCCTAGGTCTAGGCACCTAATAGATGCTCTTTGATTGGTTGAATGAATGAGTTTTTCTGGGTTAGTTATGTTTATTTGGGGAATAAAGAAGAAGGAACCTTCTGTTATGGTACATTTAAGGGCTCCCCTAAACTTGTCTTTCAACATGATACAGATTGTCTTTTCATCTTTGTCTCTTCCGTGACATTAAATGGCTCTGTGGGTCATAGGGACTCTAGATATTTGCTGAACTCAAATACAAGTGCACATTTATCTTATCCTTTCCAAACAAATAATTAAGCATTTATTAAACACCTACTGTGTAAAAGGCACTGGGCTGAGCATTGATGATACAAAAACAAAATGAAAACAGTCCCTGTTCTTACCATCACTCTTCATCTTCTTGTCCAATATTATTGTGGATTTGCTTGCCTCTCATTCTCTATCTTATCTATATCTTCTTTCTTACACATTTTTATTGCCAGAGAAGGAGTTTAGCAGATGCAGGAGACCAAACAAGGACTCTAGAACCATAAGCGCTAGAAAGGATCTTGGAAGTCATATATGTAGGTGATCCCTTTCACTCTATAGATGCAGAAACTCATGTAAGTGACTTACCTAAGGTCACTTAGATAATAAAGTAATAGAACTGGGATTTACTTCTAGGGTCTCTGAGTCCAAGTTCAGCACTCACCTCTCACTGCCCTGCTCAGCCACCCTCTTGCTCTCCCTATTGGGGTGAACATTTTTGAATCGGTCAGTGTCCTGGATTGAGCCGTATCAAATTTTACCAGATCTTTTGTCTGCCATTGTTTAAAGTAGATCTCCCCCCACTCCCCAATCTGCCATGCTTCCCTGGGGAAGATTTACTGACTTAGGAGTAACTCCCTTCTGTACAGTAAGCAGGGATAGAGAAATGCTAATTAGCAGAGTGAAATTGTGTCGTATTCCCCAAGTAGCAGAACTCATAAAGGAAGGAGCAGAAAGCATCATGATGCTCTCTAACAGGAATAATGCTTCTCTATATCACGTTGTCCCTTTTACAGTCATTGATCTTAGCTTACTGATTGGTTTTTGTAAATGAAAGCTAATTTTCTTAATACATTGGGGTGTTTTTATAACTTCCTTGCGAAATGCCATGATGTACGAGAATCATAGTGAACAAATAAATGGGCTCCCCCTCCCCAGGCCTCCCACTTCTAACTGTCAGAAATGATAAGCAGGGATTAAGGAGTTTTGTCTGTTTGACGTATTTGTTCAAATTGTGTCTTTTGCCTCTTAGAAATATTTGACTTTAAGGAAAAAAATCAGTTTGGTACTATGTTGTCTGCTAAAAATGCCTTCATCGGGTGGCATGAATAGAAATCTGGTGTCCAGAGAGAGGAGTAATAGTCTCGTTATCATTCCCTGCCCTCTTCAGATCCCATCAGGGCTATTGTGTGCAGTTCTGTGTATTGCATTCTTGAAAGGATGTTGATAAACTGGAGGTAGTCCACAGGAGGGTAACCAGGATGATGAAGGGGTCAGCTATCGTGCCAGAAGATCCATGAAAGGAACTGGGAATCTTTAGCCTGGAGAAGAGAAGACTTAGGGAAATACACAATAGTTTCTTTCAAATAAATGAAGTAGTGTCATACGGAAAAGAGAATCCATGTGGATAATGAGAGAGATTGTACCACGTGACCTCTAGATTAGCTTTCATTTTCATCATGTCCAGTTCTATGATTATGCTTCTTGGACTCTGCTCTACGGTTGGGAATTATATGGAGGCAGATCTTGGTTCAGTATAATGAATAGCTTCCTGAAAATCAGAGCTGTCCAACAGTAGAATGAACCAATGCGGTAAGTAGTCATTTCCCTCTCCCGGAGGTGTTCAAACAGAGACTGGATGACCACTTGTCAAGGAACTAACTGCATGGGGTCAGAGGTTGGTCTAGACTTCTGGATCGCTCCCAGTTGAGATACTTTATAGGACAATGAGGAAATGGAAGTTTCATAGATAGATAGACATAGAGATATATTTAAATCGATATCTAGTACACACATGCGCTAAATGTGTACATACATATACATACATGTATATGTTTATATTACAGTGCTATATATAATATATAGTATATGTTTATATTATAGCACAGCCTGGCACATAGCAGATGCTTAGTAAATGTTGATTGAGTGATTTGACTACAGGAAATAGAAAAAGACATAGTAAAAGTTTTCAGTGAAGGTCTGTCTATCCGGAATGTGGATTTGTTCCATCAAACTATTGGACCCCTCTATTTATTTATTTTTTCAGACAAATAGAATACAAAATCAGTAAACCATTGGAGAGTGTCCATTTTGGTTCAAATACTTTCACCTTTCAGGGAGTGAGTTATTAATATTGTGGCTGTGTTGTTAAGACCTGCATAGACACTGTATGCATCAAAGGATCCCAGAATCTCAGAGCTCCAAGGGGCCCTTCCTCATATCCAACAAGTGGTCATCTTGCCTTTACTTAAAGATCTCTAACAAGTGGGAACCGCCTCTTAAGACAGCTCATTCCACATTTAAACAAATGAGCTAATTAGGAAATATTTCCTCACATCAAGCTAAAATCTTCCCCTCTGCAATTTTCACCATTTTACTCCTACTTTTGCCCTCAAGGGCCAAGTAGAAGAAGGGTAATCTCTCTTCCACCAGACAGACCTTCAAACATGTCATTTAAAGAGAGCAATCCTGTCCTCCCTACTAGTCTGCTCTAGGCTAAAACATCCCTAGTTCTTTCAACTGATCCACATATGTCATGATTTCAAGCTCTTTCTCCACCCTGGTTGCCAGCCTGGACACCCTTGAGCTTTTCATTATTTTTTTCTAAAACACTCAGAACTAAACACAGTAGTCTAGAGATGATCAGAATGGGATAAGAGCAGGGCCATCATTTTCCTAATCCTGTATATGATGCATCTCTTAAAGCATCTTCAGATCACATAGCTTTTATGACTACCATACCTCTCATCTTGATTCATATTGAGACTATCTATAGTCCTTTAAAACTCCCATCTCTCTTTTGTTTTCTTCTGATGAACTGCTATCTTTGGCTCTTTCCTTTTTAAGGTGGGCGGTTTATTTTTTGAACCCAAATGTAAAACCACATTTATTTATTATCAGGTTTCACTTAGTAAGTTCATCCCAACATTCTAGCCTATTGCAATCTTTTAGAATCCTAACTTTGTCAGGAAGCATTAGTGGTCTGTCATCTGCCAATTTGATAAGCATGCTATCTCAACTTTTATTGAAGCCATTGAAGCCAGATTCCCTAGGGCACTGCACTAGAGGCTTCCTTCTGAGTTGACTAAAAGCTATTAGTGATGGCTTGTGAGGTTTGCTGGTCCTTCCACCAGCTCTGAATCCTCCTGACTGTAATATCATCTCGCCCACATTTCCCATCCTTCATACCAAGATAACTTAAGGAAGTTTGTCACATGCTTTGATAAAAATCTGCATAAGTCACAGCATTCCCCTCATCAATTGTCTACTAACTTGACTGAAGAGGATTTAATATCAGTCTTTCATGATAAAACTGGACATTTATTAACTATCCCTTTACTCATTTTTTCTAGTATTTTTAAAGAGCAATAGAGTTTTATGGATTTTTGCTGCCCCAGTCTCTACCTGCTCCCCCAAAATAAGTCAAACTAACTGCTTAGAGTTTGCAAATATTAATCTCTTTTTGGAAAATGGAGGTATTTGCCTTTTTCTGTCCTGGTAATGTATCTTCGGCTCTTTACAGTGTTTCAAAGATGACTGATTGTGGCTCAGTCGGTGTATGCTGACTCTACCAGTATCCTGGAGTATTGCTGCTAGTTCATGTGGTTCATTTACTCCTTAAAGACTGGTAAAAATTTTCTTTCAGTCTCTCCGTTGGCCCTGGGTTTCAACTCACTGTTCTGCTCTTTTTCAGAGAGGAGCTGTCGATAGTGGCTATAGTTAACCTCTTCTTATTTCTTTGGCTTTTTGACATGTAGTTTGTCTGAGACAAGCAATGATCTTAGTTTATTAACTCTTATTTTTATTTCTTAATATAAGAAGTAAACTCACCTTTGAATTTCAAAAGTGTCTATTAGGGATTCCATATCTACTTATGTGTGTGTAGATATATTTTATACAAATATATCTCCATACATATATATCTCATGATATTATCAGAAAATGATGGAGCAGCTTACATTTTTAAAAGCCATGTACAGAAAATTAAAGCAAGGGCAAGTAACAGAAAGATAATTTTTTTTTAATGTGGCATTGTTTTGCAGATTTTCAGGAGCTGTAAAACTATAAACTGAAATTTAAAAGTAATTTAAAGGATAAAGAGATGATGTTTTTTAGGTATCCTGGTGAAAAAAGGAGTAACAAGGAAGAGATAGGACCATTGCTCATTGTGGATAGAGTAATGCTAACTAATAGTGGAGAGAAGGTAGACTACTTATCTCTGATTTTGCTTCCTTTTTTCTCTGCCAAGTTGAGATGGGACAAAGCAAATTGGGCTCATAGAGACTTGAAACTCTCAAGATAAGTTAGAAGATGATGAAAATAATTAGATACCCTTCAGGAGTTCAAGTCGTACATTTACATTATACTCAGTGCTTATCAGGTATCTTTGAACGCCGTTGTACTTGTAACATGGATATACTCCATTCCACAACTGCTACCCAGACATTTCTTCTCTGCAACCCCCTTAATGCAGCTTCATCTACTCTCATTTTAGAAGGAATCCATTTCTCAAGTTTTGAAGGTCTTGAAGTAGAGAATGAATGCTTGCTTGTGAGAAATATTATACAGGGTTGTCCCAAAAGTCTTAGTTTTAAGTTATTTAAGCCAATCAATAAACATTTATTAAGTGCCTACTATTTTCCAGGCTTTGTGCTAACCACTGAGGATACAAAAAGAGACAAAAGATAGTTGCTACCCCCAAGGAGCTTACAATTTAATGAAGGAGATGCCATACAAACAAATATATACAAAATAAGCAATATACAAAGCAATTAAAAGAGGGAAAGTATTGGAATTAAGAGAGAAGGTAGAAACTGTTTGCTTCTACTTAAGAACTACTAAGGGGGTTAAGGAGGACTTCTTGTGGAAGGTAAGATTTTAGCTGAGACTTGTAGGAAACCAAGGGAGGTCAGTAGTCTGAGTGGAGGAGGGAGAGCATTCCGGGCATTATCAGAGAAGATGTCCTGAAAATGAATGTCCTATTAAAACTTAAAATAACAGTAGGACTTTTGGGACATCCTGCATATGCATGTATGATTTTCTGTATTTGTGATGATATTGTTTCAGTGGTGTCCAACTCTTCATGACCCCATTGGGGGTTTTCTTGGCAAAGATACTAGAGTGGTTTGCCATTTTCTTCTCCAGCTCATTTTACAGAAGAGGAAACTGAAGGAAACAAGTTAAGTGATTTGTGCAAGGTCACCCAGATAGTAAATGTCTAAGGTCATATTTGAACATATATGTGTGTATACATATATGTGCATATAGATATACACACATATGTAAATGAACATGCTATATATGGAGATGGGGCTGCACTTGTGATTTCATCTTTTTAGGGAACTCCCAAATGAGCAAACTCCTTCTACCGGTGCAGGTCAGCATCTTCTCTGCAAATTCTTGTCTAAGCAGTTGCCTAGAGAACTGAGGAGTTTTATAACTTGTCCAGAGTCCAGGATGAGTTTCCTCAAACACCTGATGTGAGGAAAGTGATGTACGGACTTTACAGTTTTATAGAAATATTAGTTGCCATCAGTACTTGCATCGTTTTGCTGCCAGATCATTTTGAGATCACTTTGTAGAGTCCTGTAGACCCATGGATGTGAGCTGGTAACCCTAATGGCAACTATCTCTATGGGCAGTTCCCCCATCACTACAACCCCAGGGAACCTATTGCAAACCTCACCTTGTCTGTCACTGTTTTAATGGCCAGGGAGGGAGTAGGAATCGGAGGTAAAGCAGAGGAGAAATAACAATAAACTCACATTAATAAATAAACCGAAATCCAATGATCCTTGCCCCCTGGCTGCTCCTTCCACAAAAGCACTCCTTCTCCCACCCCCAGATATTTTCACTGGCAGTGCTTTGGCCTGGAATTCTTTCCCTCCTCATCTCTGCCTTCTGGCTTCCTTTAAAGTCACATCTTCTATTAAAAAACAAAAACAAAAACCTTTCTTGGTCTCTCTTAATGCCAGAGTCTTCCTTCTCCTGATTCTGTCTAATTTGTCCTGTCTGTACCTTGTTTGTACAAAGTTGTTTGCATGTTGCCTCTCCCATTAGACTATGAATTCCTTGAGAGCAGGGGCTGTCTTTTGCTTCTCTTTGATTTCCCCAGTGCTTGGACATAATAGGTGCTTAAAAATTCTAGTGGGATGGCTAAACCTAGAGCACTTGAAGATTTATAGTTTTTTCTTAACAGTATCATGAGGTAAGCAATACAAGAATCCTTCCCTTCCTCATTTTACAGATGAGGAAACTGAGACACAGAGAAACGAATATTTTGCCCCTCTTACAGATATGTCAAGACTGGAATTTGGCACCATTTTTTATTGGGTTTATTTAAAGTGTTTCCATCACATTATACCAAAGGCATCTCATGGATGTCAAAATGCAGAGAAGTGTTATTTGCTCCTGAATTATAGCACGTATGCCTTGTGTCGTTTTTTTTCTCCTTGTGTCATTTCTATACTGAATCAGTGCTGAAGAAATTAGAACCTCAGGTACAGTGTTATATGTTTAATTCAATGGAAGAAGACACTTGTTCCTTCTGATATTTAAAGGAATATCTCTACAGGTCAAGTGAGATCTTTTCATCTCTTAAGCATCTTTTTGTCCTGGGGATATGCATGCATAATTCCTAATAACAACAGAAGGATTTACACACACAAAGAGGAGGAAAAGGGAGTTCTTAATTTTTTGCTTCCTTAATAATAATAACGGGACTGTTTGTTGTCTTTTCTCCATCCCCCCATGGAGTTTCCTTTGAAGTCACCATGAGCTTAGATCCAGTCTACCCAAAGGAGGGCTGCAAGAGGGAAGGAAGAAGAATGCAAAAAGATAAAGATCTGACCCCTAGATGATAAGTCATGAAAATAATAGTGTTATTAATAATGGGCCCCTTAACCACTGTGCTGACACTAATAATCAGCAGAACATAAATTCGTGCAGTTTTTGAGGAAGGAATTTAAGGACTTCGAAAACCACTCATACAAATCATTCAATCAGTTATTCATTCGACAAACAGTAGGCTCCTAATATGTGCACTGAACTGTGCTTGACGCTGAGAAAACTGCAAGTTCAATCAAGGTTGTTTATGGAGGATCAACTTTGTGTCCTTGACTTCCTTGCTTGCCTCTTCCAGCAGTCATTTGGTATGGTGGAAAGTTAACCATAGTTGGAATCCAGAAACCTCAGTTCTAGTATTACATCCGCCACAAACTCATTGAGACCTTAGACAAGTCACTTTCCTTCCCTCTAGAGTCATTATAAAGACTACTGTATGTATTACATCATTGTCTCCACGGATTGTGTTTAATGAAGTGTTTAAAAAGGGTTGACTGTGATCTTAGCCTTGGTAGCCTCATTGGCCAATTTCCAGGCTATTTCTCTGTAGTACAAAGCATAGCTTGGTGTTGTCCAAAACAAATAGTAAAGATGAAATGATTTTGGAAAATATGGACCAGGGAAAATTTAGGTCATAACATTGATTTTTGGGAGTGAGCCAAATTATTGAGGATAGGGTTGTTTAGGCAGTCACTGTGACTAGATAGAACTAGCCACCAGACTTGGCGTGTAAGAGACCTGGGTTCTCATCCTGGCACTATCACTGTAGACAGGTCACTTCCTCTCCAGTGGCCTTTGCATCCTCCTCAGTCAGATAAGGGGCTTGGTTTATATGATCTCTAGAGACTGTTTTCTGGGAGTCAGCAGTGCCCTGATTTCTCAGATAATTATATATATTTATGTTATGCTTAGACCATACAGACTGGCCTGGCTGCCCAGGCCATATGAAGAAAATGGATACCCTTACGCAAAGTGGCATCTTTTAGTCCTGGTAAAGTGGGGAGTAGAAAATGCTGAAGGTGTTTGGAAAGTGGAAAAGCAAAGCATCTTTAGGGACAAAGTTCTTAGCAATATAGACATTCCCCACTTTCTTTTTTAATTACTCCATTTTTGGTTAGAATTATTTTTGGGAAAACAAAATGAATTATCCATTGTGTGTAAGAACCCAGTGGTTTTCACTAAGGGCTAGTGTAGTGATAAAACCACCTGTGTTCTGTCTTGGAGTCAGAAGTTTTGAATACCATGTTCTAACACTTATCAACTTAACACCCAAACCTATAGTGTTTCTTCATCTGTAAAATGGGAAAACAAAACCGGCACTTACTTATGAGCTTCATGTGAAGAACACAATTTATAATCCTTAAAGAATGATGCAAATTTGGGCTAGTGTTACTTTTAAATAAAGTAACCAAATAGCTAGTATTAGTCAGAAAGGTCAGACTTCAGATTCTACTCACTGTGTGACCCTGGGCAAGTTATATCTTTGGGAACCTCAGTTTCCTCATCTGTAAAATGAGGATAATAATTTATCTCATAAGGTTGTTGTCAAGATCAAATGAGATAACACATAAAACACCTTGTAAAACTTAAAGTGCTACATATATGATAGCTATTATTAATATTATTATTATTAAATTATATATGGGATTGATATTGGGATTTTGGAGAGGGAATGAACCTATAATTTCTTTGGTATAGGACACTCTGCTGAGGAAACATTTTCTATCAATGCAGGTGAGCACCTTTCCTTCATTGCATAGTTGTAGAGAGTTTTGCCTAAAATACAGAAAGATTAAATTACTTGTCCAGGGTCATACAACTAGTATGTGTTAGAGGTGTACCTAGCTGAAAGTAAAGCTCTACTATGTCATACTGTTTTATAAACTTAATATTGAGTGTAAATGCGCTTAATTAAATTTGCTTGTAATTATTTGCATTTAAATTAATTTCATTGCAAAAAACAACTTTACCATCACTACCGTTAAGTTTCTGCCAAGATTTTTTGTCCATTCCTTGTCATTTGCTTTTTCCCTTATATGGTTATACTGTATGTTCTGCTTTTTGGGTGGGGGAGGGCTTTGCATTGTTTCACAAAGTTTAGATTTTCTTATATTCTTCAGATTTTCCAGTTCGCAACAGTATTCCATTACATTAATAACCCACAATTAATTTAACCGTTCCCTTCTGTTGAAATTTTGGTTGCTTCCTTTTGTTGTTGTTACAATTTAAAATAATGCCACTGTGCAAAAATCTTTGCACAGATAGGCGAGCTATTGTTACTGAGTAGTTAACAGGTTTTTTTTAAACAAATGGTCACCATTTTAGCACCAGAAGTCAGTGTCTTTATGTAGAAATATTTGTATGAGATGTATTGGCTCCTTCTTATAGGAAAACGGTTACTTTGTGGTTTTGATTCTGGTTTTAGGAAAATTCTTAGGAACCTGGAAAGTTAGAATAATATATGTCCAACTGCTGATCGACACAGACACTCCCAGCTTCTCAGTCCCATGTTCCATAAAATGCATGCTTCTCTGAAGGAGCCCATATTTCCCCCAACTGTGTTAAGTTACTCATAGAGGAAATCTTTTTCCATGTTACTGCCTTGGAGCATATGGATGAATAGCAACTCACTTTTTGCAGCAGAATTGGTACCTTTGCTGCGACTTGTAGAGCCCATTCACTGTGGTGCTACTGAAAAAGTCCTTTCTTAGTCTTTTTTTCTTTATCTATAAAAATCAGGGGGTTGGACTAAATGACTTCTTAAGTCTCCTTTTAGCTCTCACATTGTTTGGTACTGTGTGTGTGTGTGTGTGTGTGTGTGTGTGTGTGTGTGTGGTTAGGCATGCATCATTTCTGTAACATTCTACCTGTTGTATGTTTCTGTGATAAACAGATGAAAAAGCAAGTGGCTTTTTATTCTAATGTGACTTCTTCCATGATTATGCTTGATCGAGACATATCTCAAAGCAAAGCTCCCTGAGAAATAGTTATCAAACTTCCTTTTTCTTGTAAGACATTAACCAAGGAAGTTTTTTGATACAAGTCAAAGCCAAAGGACCTCTCCTAAACAGTCTGAGCCAATCGATCTCCATTATGCCAGACCATAAGGCCAAGTTCTCTGGTATTTACAGTTCTCTCTGTTGCATTAGAAAAGTACAAAAAAATATAGTTGCATTTTAATTTGTGCACATACCCAGTTACTCCCATTGTGATAACCTCTCTCAGACCATTTGATCCCAGGGGTTGGGAGCCTGCAGTCTCAGGCCACATGTGACCTTTTAGATTCTCAAGTGTGGCCCTTTGACTGAATCCAAACTTGGGATTCCCAAATCTCCCACTGAATAAATGCAAATGTCAATTAATATTATTTTCATTTGCCTTTTTATATATTTGCTTTTTCTACCAACTAGACTATGAGCTTCTGGAGGGTAAGGACCTCATCACATCTTCTTTGTATCTTTCATAGCATTGAACATGGGACCTTGGCCATAATCTATCTGCTCAGGAAATAATTCAGCTCAAGAAATTTAATTCAATAAATATTTGTCAAAGACCTATCATGTCCAGGGCACTATGCTAGGTACTGGGAGAGAGACAAAATTTAGACAAGAAATAGTCTCTGTCCTCATGAAGCTTATAGTCAAACAAAGACCCATGAAATGAATAGTGTTTCACAGTATTTCAGTGCATCGGTCCATCTGATATGGTTGTTGGGGGAGGGGGTTGGACACAGCTGCCTCTACACTCAGTGCCAAGACAAGGCACTTTGTCAGATGAAGACACACAGGTGTAGGCAGTATGTTTTACTAGCCTCCCAGACACCCTCCTCCTGCTTCCCTAAGTCCAGCTGCATTCAGACAGACGCAAAGAGATCAAATGCCCTACTCTGGAAAGTATTAACTTTCTTGTTCCTAAAACCTCGAGATTTCCTCCTCTTTAGAGTCTGCCTCCACAGAGAGGTTGCTCTGAATCTGTTGTGGAGAGAACTACCCCTGTATGAGCGATTCTAAATGTTAGTTCCTTACCAAAGTAAACACTTGAGACTGATAGGTTGAAAATGCTAACTCTCCATGTGTATATGAGTGTATGTATGTGTATGTGTGCACATGTGCATGTACACTATTGACTTCCTTTATTTTTATTCTTGTCTTGACTTCAAGGATCCTAGAATATGATTCCTACAACTTGGTATTGGCTTCCCTTGCTCATTACGTGTTTTAAGAAGGGGTAATAACAGGCAGGGACCAATGATGCAGTGTAGCCCTGCTTAGCCCTTCCAAAATGACTGGCTCCTTTCTCTCTTTACGTATATGGCAGGCACATGGCACCAAATTTTGATTTCTGTGCTAGGGAAAGCCCACTTATCTGTGTCTGATGAGGAAATCTGACAATAGAACCAAAAAGTCAAAATGTTCATGTGATGGGTCTAATTACATTCTCTCCTGTGTGCACGGTGAGTGTTGCTATCGCTGAAAAGAGAGAGAGAAAAACAGAGACAGAGATGGAGAAGGAAGGAAGGAAGAAAGGAAGGAAAGATTTCCCATCCTTGGTATATTTTAGGGAATTTTGAAAACAGACGGCTGAGGAAGTGAGGGGGAGCTCTTTCACAACAAATATCTTTATATGTTGTGGGATTTGGAAAGTAAGACCTTCTCTCCCACTCTGCCCCCCTTCCCATGCACTCCTGCTTATTAAGATACTCAGTCTTATAAGGGGTGTTGGATAATTAATCCTGTGGAGAGACACCATCAACAAATGCTAGAATCTATTTAAATAATGAAGAACTTTTTTTAATGTCTACATGAAAAATAACTGGGCTGGTGGCCCGGAAGAGAAAGAGTCCATATTAATTGAAACGTACTTTTCCCTTCAGAGGATGGGTATTTTTCTTTCGCCTGAACACACACACACACACACACACACACACACACACACACACACCCCACACAACATGCTATACTCACCAGAGTCTCCTTTCAGTTGAAAAGAAATCAATTATGTTTCATGATTGCCTTCCAAAAACCACTTTTGATTGTATGATTTTGTTTCAGTTTAGAGTTCTCCAGTCAGTCCCTTAGAAAAAAAAAGAGGAGGAGAAAAAATTCTGTAAGCAGATATATGGGCTCTACTGTAGATTCTAAGCCATTCTGTATATTGACAGCAATCAGGATTCAGAGGCTGCTGAAACTTCCCCTCTAATTGAACTGGGAAAGGTAAACCCAGTTTCAGTGCTCTGCACGCCGTAATTGCAATAATTTAATTTAGCTATTTAACCTGTAATTCAGTGGTATTTATTAAAGAGCATGGGAGAAAATGAGGCCATTAGGAGCCAGAGATGAATACATTGAAATGAAAATGAACACTTCTAACTGCTAGTTGACCTTCGTTTTGTAGCAGTTTTTATTAGACTGGTCACGGTAATTACCAGGATGTGAATCATGGAGAAAAGTGAATAATTCTGTAATGAACATTTTTATTCATTATCTCACATTTTCAGAAACCGGGCAAGTTATCGGGGAAAAGTATCTGCAGTGTTCCCCCTTGTTTGTTTTTCAACAAATAATGGTTTGTGGACAATAGCCCTGGTGTACAACATCTTTCCTATCGGTGGTGAATTTGTGTCCTCAGGAATTGATGTGTTGCGGCATCACATATGCAGCCGGGAGGAGACTACATGTTGATTTTCCTGGTGCATTTAGGAGAGACACAAGCCTTTCTAAATCGAACCAGAAAAGTAACCGTATCCTGAGAAGGCTAGTGCCATCTCCTCCAGCCAGACTGGGGACAGTTGCTTTAAATTATTGAGTACATTAAAAGTTTTAGTAACTCGTGGAATGAGCAGAGTAGTGTGTACCATAGCAATCCCAGTCAGCCTTACCCATCCATTGCCCTCCCTGTTACTTCATCAGTCTTACCCTGCGTCCTTGCCAATTATTCAGAACCTTAGATTCAATGGGGTTTAAAAGGGTAGAGGGTTTTGTCAGGCCCATAATGATTTATAGCTGCTCCTCTGAATGTGTGGTGGTGGGCTGTTTTTTATAAATTTGGGGTGAAATGTTTATTGGGTTTGTTTCCATGTTGTTTTTAGTCTGCTTAGTGGCACTGACTAAGGGAGTCAGGCCTTTCCCACCTAAAACCCCTCATAAAGAATCTGGAATCACTTGATGATATCTAGTGAGGGGAAAGCTGAATTAACTGGAAAGCAGATAAATTATTAAAATTCCTGAGAGTCTGAAGATCTAGTTTCAAATCCTGGCTCTGTGGCTTATTAGTTAGGTGACTTTGGTTAAGTTAACTACTGCTGTATGGACATCAATTTCTCTAGATCCATGAAAGAAGATTATTTTTCTAAATTCCCTTCTAACTCTAACATTCTTTGACCTCTCTACCAGTCACCAATCTGTGTCCAAAATAGAGATGTTAAAAACAAAAACTATCGAGTTAACAGAGGGAGGGAGAGAGAAGAAGAAGGGGGGGGAGAGAGAGAGAGAAAGAAAGAGAGAGAGAGACAGAGACAGAAAGAGAGAGAGAGAGAGAGGGAGGGAGGGAGGGAAGGAGAGAGAGAGAGAGAGAGAGAGAGAGAGAGAGAGAGAGAGAGAGAGAGAGAAGGAGAGGAGAGAGAAAGAGACAGAGAAAAGGGGGGGAGAAAGAGAGAGAATGTGTTTAAGATCTTCTTAGTGTTGTCAATGAAACCTTATTAGAGACAATGATGATATATATCCTCAGCTGTGTCAGGGTCTTCATTTCCTGCTTTCTCTTTTCTCTGCAGAGTGCTACTGAGATCATACTTTGACCTCATAAGGAATAGGGATGTGGGTTTGTCGTGCATTATGGATATCTCAGAAGAAAAATGACAGATATGCTATGAATGTAAAACGTCTAGTCACTGCTTTGCACTATTCTGACTGGCTTTCAGTTTGTGAGCCTTACTGTTTAAAGAGAGATTCAAACCAGTTTTCTTGTCTTTCCTGATCTCTGTATTAGTTAATAGTGTTTTATTACCAATGTTGACCAATTACCATTCTAAAAAATTCCCTGATGCTAAATATTTTCAAAATTTTGATTACAAGGTATATAATGCAGCTTCAGATTTTTTGGAAGAGTTGATTCAGAGCCACCTTGATTTTATTTTAAAAGACAATTTAACATCCTCATTTTTGTTGACATCTTTTGTTTTTGTATCACTTTATTTCCAGATAGATCACTCCCACCCATCACCACCTGGCCAGCTATCCCTTTCTAATAATGAACTTTTAAAAAAGAGAAAAAAATCAGTTCAGCAAAACCAAATAGCACTTCACTTGTGTCTGACAGTATATGCAATATTTCACACCCATAGTTGTTCACCTGTGCAAAGATGAGAGGGAGACACCTTGTTTTTCAAAGTATATTCCTGGTATCTTAATGCTCAGCAGCTTCAGTTTTACTGATCAGAAATAGTTAAAGTTAAACCATATTCAATATCTGTCTTCCCTTCTGGAGAATAAAAGTATTTTGGTCACTAAGCAGTTTTTCAGAAAATATGTCTAAGATTGCATTTCTCTAGGGGCAGCAATAGAGAAATATTGGTCAGCTTGATAGAGAAGACTTGAACTCCTACCAAAACTGAATTTTAGTTCCTCCTAGATTATAATGACCAGAGACTCGCAATGGTCTCTGCATCAGGTGATCCTAGTTGATGTCTCGTGCATTATTCCCAATGAGTAAAAAAAAATGGGGCTCCTCTAGAGGTACTATGATCTAGCATGTGGCCTCCTGGATC